>JAOUQY010000020.1:6846655-6857871 GCA_028566355.1 Doras micropoeus
AGAGACAAGGAGGTGGTCATAATGTTATGCCTGATTGGTGTATGCCAATATATTTGCAGTTGTGGGATATGTAGTATAGGGTTCTATATTGTGTCACATAGAATTTGTCTTTACGTGTCCCTCAGCAGCAGTGTTAATTTCATGTTTAAATTTGCAGGACCCATGAAGAGGAATAGGGGTGGTGTGGAGGTGGACTTTGAGACCCCAGGCTCAATCCTGGTTAACACCAACATCCGTGCATTAATTAATACACGCACATTTGCAGCTTTTCCTCATCACTCTCAGCAACAGCTCCTTCAACTTCTGCCTGAAGTAGACAGACAGGTGTGTGGTTCTAGTTGCTATTCTTCTCTCATTTTCTGTTATGAATTCTATTACACATTAATCTAAATATGCAGACCTTGAATTATGCTTTATGTTGATTTTTTTAGGTTGGTCCTGATGGTCTCGCCCGACTCAGTAGTTCAGCACTGAATAACGAATTTTTCACTCATGCATCTCAAAGCTGGAAAGAGAGGCTCGCTGAAGGTTAGGATCACCTTGATACAGAAATGCAGTGCTATTTTTTTTATAGAGTCGTTTAACTATTTAGTATAAACATACTATGTTCACTTTTGTTGGAGATTAGATTAATATGGAATTAATTAATATGCAAAGTCTTTTTCTCTCCAAGGTGAGTTTACACATGAGATGCAGGTTCGCTTTAGACAAGAGATGGAAAAGGAAAAGAAAGTGGAGGCATGGAAAGAGAAATTCTTTGAGGAGTATCATGGCCAAAAGTAAGGTTCTTTGTCATATTTAAAAAGACTCCATAGCACTTATTCCAAGTTCTGATGTGTAAATGTGTAATTAACTAACATGGACTACTCAACACTTTTCCTTCTAGATCTGGCTTAACCCATGAGGAGGCATTAAAACTCACAGTGAGTGATGCAGGAGACGTTTCTGGGTCAGTCCTTGGGGCTGATACTGCTGCAGCCACACCCAAGAGGAGAGGCGTTGGAAGACGAAGAAGGGAGGGTCGTATTCGGAGGCGATCGCGTGCTGACCTCAGACGCAGGGCACGCCGCCCACTCTGCAAGACCACTCCTGCAGCGGTGGCTCAAGAACAGACGGAGACCCAGGCAGCGTTGGAAGTTGTGGCCCCAACTGCGTCACCTGTCCCAGAAACCAGCACAGTACAGGCAGAGATTGTCCTTCAAGCCGAATCAGAATCCGAAGCTCCAGTGGAGACAATCTGTAAAGAGGCAGCTCCCTCGCCTGCCCCTGTGTCTACTCCTGCTCCCGCCTCTACAAGCTCAACCTGCGATGAACCAGAAGGTTCCACCAGCCTGCTGCCTGAGGTTGTTGAGCCCACTGTTGCCTCCACCTCGTCTCCTTCCTCATCTTCTTCCTCAACATCCTCATCATCCTCTCCATCATCATCTCCTTCCTCTACCTCTGACCAGCAAGGAGCCTTTGCTGCTAGCTCTGACTCATCATCTTCCTCCTCATCCTCAACTGCTGCTGTTGCCACTGACCCACTGGATGATGGTGCCTCGGTCACCACTGGCACAGCAGGCACTGGTGCAAGCAGCAGGGACAGCAGCCCTGCAGCAAGTCCTGCTACAGCCAGCCCTGCCATCCAGCTCAAGGAACAGAAAAGGAGACCCGACGAGTCCCAGGCCTTCACCAGCTTTCCCGAGAAGAGAGCACGGCTGGATGAGCATCAGTCCTTTCGTAACACAGTTGACTGTGTGCACTCAGAAAAGCCGCAGCCTACAACAGAGGAACCCAAGGTCCCGCCAATCCGGGTATGATGGCTTTGTTTGTAGTAGATTTAGTGTTTCACAGCATTTCAAGGCAATTCTATCGTTCTTACATGTATTAATATTGTAATTAATTCCTTACACTCTGCAGTTTTCTTTAGGAATTGTAATAATACTTTAAATAACTGTGTGCCTGTGTGTTTTTTCCTTTTCTTCCATCTCCTTTTTTCCTAGATTCAGCTCTCCCGGATCAAACCTCCATGGGTCAAAGGGCCGCCAACGTACCAAATCTGTCCCCGCATCGTGCCCCCCAACGAGGGGTCGCGGCGCAGTGGGACGGGGGCGCGCACCTTGGCGGACATCAAAGCCCGTGCCCAGCAAGCCCGTGCCCAGCGGGAAGCCGCTGCTGCTGTTGCAGCCACTGGGGACGGGGCAGGGCCTGGGGGGGGCGGCCCGGGGGGTGGTACTGGGATATCGGATTGCTCCAGCGGGAGGCGTTCAAGAGAGCACCCGGGTCCCGTTGAACCTGGAGGAGGAGGAGGAGGAGGAGGAGGAGGAGGAGGAGGAAGAGTTGATGTGGAGGACCAGGAATCGCCTGCAAGCTCTCGTTCGTCTGGATCACAACTACAGCTATCCAGTGTAGAAACTCCAGAAAAACCTCAAGCATCTACCCCACAAACTGTGCCATCTCCATCCTCTGTATCCTCCAATCCTTCAGTGTTACCTTCTGAGTCCCCTAAGACCATCACGCCATCACCAACTGAGACGGACAGTCCAGCCTCCCAGGACCAGGTGGATGATATCTGTGGAGGGGAGGAGGTGACCGTCAGCTCCATTGATAAAGCCTCCGAGCAGACCTCTGACACTCCTGTGCCTACTCCCAGTGAGCCTGAGTCTGTAGGCAGCCAACAAGAGAGTAGGGCTGAAGAAGCAGATTCAAATGACAGCAGAACAGTTACTCCCAATTACACACCAGTGTCCAGTGAAGCAGTAAATCTTGTTCCCACATCAATACCGGACTCACTGCCTAGATTTGGTGCCCAAGGTGTGGATGTGATCAGAACCTTGGCGGCATCATCACAGTCTTGGGAAGGTGAGCAGAATTTGGGTGAACATCGTTCTGCCACTACTGGGGTCATACAGCATGGGTCAGATGTGAAACTCCCCAAACAGACATTTGTTGCAGCCCGTAATGGTTTTGTAGGAGGTGTAGAGGATCATGTCATTAGGGAGAGAGTATTGCAGGAGCACAAGAGTGCAGAGATTGAAACTGATGGTAAATATGTAAGTTCTGTCTCATGTCTACCAAATAATATGAGGGAAGAAGATAATGGTGTGCACAGTGACTCCACAGAGACAGCATCAGACTTTGAGAATGAAACTCCAGAGGATGATGCAGTGGACTGGCACAGAACGATAGACCATAATGGAGTGCAGGGTCAGAATTCAAAGTCTCAAAATCAGCCTGTCATTCAGACACCAAATCGTCTTACTTCATGCACTTTGAGCTCTCCCCAGCATCAGCAGCCTGTCATCCAGGCCCATGTTTCTAACCCTGCCCACAGCCAAACTGTCATTCAGGCTCGTTTCCCCAATGGCATACCAAACCAGCCAGTGATTCAGACACAAAAGCACCATTCAGTCCACACCCATGGCATAAACCATGTCCAGGAGCAAAACTCCAATGCCTTGACCCAGGTCCATGTGCAGCCATATTTCATGCATGTAGAGAAGGACCAAAGCAAGGCTCACTGTCTCAATGAGAGTAGCAGTGTAGGAAAGCCATTTATTTCAACAGAAGATGATTCAAAACCTTTCTGTCGAGGGCCTGCGGATGATTCTGCATTAAAAATCTCTGCTGGCCTTTCTGCTGTTAAGAGAATTCAAGGTACTGCACGGCCTGTATCCTCTGTAGAAGCAAACAATCCTCTGGTTACCCAGCTTCTTCAAGGCAGCCTGCCTTTGGAGAAAGTCCTACCCCAGTCACACTCTGCAAGTAAGCTGGAGATAAACAGACTTCCAGGGGCACCAGCAGGCTTGCCATCCAACCGCCAGCCTGGGGGATCTCCCAGAAACATGACTGCCCGCTTCAGAGCCCCACCTGAAACAGGAGGAACCGCAGAATCTGCTGGTTCAGACTTTCAGCACAAAGTCCCTTCTACTCATCAGTCACCCGGGCCTGGAAGGAATTATGGTCCCTCGCCACCTGCTACTTCACAGACTCGAATGGCATGTTTGCTTGATGAAGCCAGCTCCCGTGGCACAGTTGTTCAGCAGTTTGTTCCTCAGCAGTCAGGGAGCATTGTGCCTCCTGGTGCAGTACCTGTCATCACGTCCCTGCCCTCCACTTCTTCCTCATCTAGGCATTCATTGGACATGAACTCCCAAAATGCTCAAGCTTTGGAGTCGGCTGTGATAAAAGAACACCACATCCCTCAGCCCTCACGTGGTGACACTCCAGAGAGGCAAGCAGCTGGTCTTCAGCAACACTCTATTAACCTCTCCCAGCCACTCTGCAGAACCACACCTGATGCTCCTTCCCCTCCATGTGGTGACCTTTGTCCTTCTGAAGTTGTACCTACTGTTAAGATCAGCTGGCGCCCATCCAAATCACAGCCACCAAAGCCTCAGTCCTATCAGCCACAGCTCTCTCATGGGGCTAGTGTGAAAAATGAAGTCTCCTCTCGCCCCTCATGCCAGCAAGCTCTCACCAAAAATTCACAAGCTCTAATGGGTGGCAATGGCTCTGTTGTTGTCACTAAAAAAGAGCCCCAGAGCTCCATAGACAGTTATTCAGGAAGTGGAGGAGCCATGGAAGGACTGCTTAACATGGAAATGTCACTTGTAAGAATGGCAAAAAAAGAGCAAGGTAAAAACCTTTACACCCGTCATACAGACTCCTCAGTCTCACCTGTGTCCTCTTCTCCTTCCTCTACCTCTGCCTCCTCGTTTCCCTACCATTTTTATGGAAAGTTGCCCAAGTTGCAGCAGAGTGGAGGTGGGGGTGCACTGAGTGGAGACACTGGAGGAGGGTCCTCATCTGGCTTCAGCTACACAGCTAATGTCTCTGTAGTGGACGGTAGCGGCTTCTCGCGCAGCATAGCAGACAGTGTGCTGCAACTGCGGCCATGCGTTAGCGTTGGGAACACTGGAAGCCAGAACACTGCCCTTAGTATCCAGGCGTTTGCTGACAGTGCAGCAGAGGAAGTGGCTCTTAAATGCTCCTGTCGCCTCAAGGCCATGATTATGTGCCAGGGCTGCGGTGCCTTCTGCCATGACGATTGCATCGGCCCTTCCAAACTCTGTGTTTCCTGTCTAGTGGTCAGATAGTGTGTTACAGCACCTCCGAACTGAGTCTAAGTCAGTGCTAATGCATTGTCCTCCTCAGACTTAACCTGTTCTCAAAAACCAGAGGAACTTGTGGACTCAACTGAGCAAAGAATATATGGTAGAACATTTGGTGTGGATATCTGGTCTGATTTTTGATGTTGGACAAAGCAAAACAATAGGGCTGATAGATGCCCAGCAAGATCAAATTTAGTCTGTATTTTTGCTTCATATTTTTTTCTATTGCTGTTATGATGGTGTTATGATGTGTATTATTATTGTTATTATTATGATTATTATAATTATTGGTGGTATTAAGTGAATTTACATGGCACAGTTGATTGTAGATTGTGCCTTGTCTTTCTTTCCCACAAAACATTTACCTCATCTACTTGACACCAATCATTGGTTCAGTGTGAAAATGGTGGTGTTCATGTTTGCGTTTTTCTCTCACCTACCTCTCTGAAAAGAGAGCGTGAAGAGTTGTTTTGCGCATCTTGTCTTGCAAAGAAATATTTTTTTAAATCATTAAACAAGCCAGTTCTTTTGTTATTTTGTAAGTGCTTCCTTTCCTTTTTTTATTTTCTTATCCAAAGTGAAGTCCAGTCTGTACATGGCGGTTAAGCACAGTATTCTCACCTAATAAAGCTGACAGTGAACAGATTGGCTCCTACATTTACTTTCCTTTTAACTTGCACTGTAAAATGAAAACTGTGTGATATGTGGTTTAGGAATACTTTCTGAAGAGCTCGTTTTCCCCCCGTCATAACCACTACCACACAATTCCTCACAATTCACCACACATGATTTGTAATGGTAGTATTAATCAATAACAGGCTCCTGCATTAAATAGGAAGTTTGTATTCAATTAATATAAGTAACATTAAAACAAATTGCAATATCAATGCCTGTTTTACACTCTTTACTTTCGTTGGATTATTTATGGTACTATTTTTGAAGTTTTAATGGAGTAGCACAGGCACATCATTTTCTCACTAATGGACATCAGTGCTGAACATTGAAAAGGTCTGACTGATGTAGTGAAAACATTTAATGTATGGAAGGTTCAACTTTGCACATTTTAATTACAGGTCATGTTAGTATACACATTATGACAATCACTTTGATTTATTATTGATTTTTTTTTCCATGTAGACTCGGAGAGAAAAAACATTCAGAACAATGCATCACATGTCAGCTTAAACAGTGATTTAAAAGTAAATATTAGAAGTGTTTGAAAACATCTCAAAAAGCAGATGTAAGGGATCATGGGAAGAGGAAAAGGTTGCATGTGGACATAAAAAAAATTAGAAATATGTTTCATTTATGTTCTAAAATGTCTTTCAAAGTAATTACTTTTCATATGCTGGAGTATTCTCAAAAAGAACATACTTTTTGTCTGCATTGCTTTGCATTCCTCTAAAATCTGAGGGCAGAAAAGAGATGTGCAGAGCCAAATAATGCCACATCATTTTTGTGATTCAGTAGGCAAGTACTCTGATTTTGTTTCACTGCCATTAGTGAAATAAAACTTAAATCCTTTCCCCCTTTTTTCCATTTCACTCACATGAAAGTCCTAGCCATTTAATGGCATAGCATACATTTATTTTATCGAGTCTTCAGTTTTTCTTGTGTTTCCTGCATTGTTTTGTACAAAGAAATGCATGGAAATTAATATCAGTAGTGATGGCCACATAATGACATTATAGGGACATTTTATTAGCAGTATAGTTGACCACCTGCTCATATTTCATGGTTTATTTGTCAGATTCCTGATTGTGGCTTTAAAATAAATAGGATGCTTTGTACCTCTAGTAAACAGTCAGATTCACTGATACCAGAAAGTGTTTATTTCTTCCCTATAACCATGCTGATTATTTAGCCATTAAATTTGTGCACATTACTTCCAGCAAGGCAGGTGATGTGTGAGGACGAAGTGAGGGACATTTTAGGATTTGTACATAGTCTATGGATGAACTGAAATAAGTCAACCCAGTAAACTGATGGTCTACTTCTCTCTGTAATATAGAAGGTATGTCTTGAGAGGCTCTGGAAGAGGCAGGCTGAGGATCCTCTCCCTCAGGAAGTTAACAGGAGCTTCTGTAACTCTTGCTTCCTTCCTCCTTCCATCCTCACCTTCTCTAAGCTCGTCGTCCACTCGTTCGCAAACGCCCCTGCAGTCCTCGTTGTCGTCGTCATCCGATTCTGACTGGTTGTTATTGTCGTCTATAGCTCTGGGGATCAGGCGACTCATGAACATGTAGTGGTTGGTCAGAAGGGTGGAGTCACGTTCACGTCTTTGTCTCAAACGAGACCTGCCTCTGGATCCCGTGTTTTGGGGAAGAGGCCACAAACCAGACACAGATTTCTTCAGGGTCTGCCGGATAGAAATGCGAGCCAGGTCCTGGAGACTTCGCACTTCAAACATGGCAGCTGCATAAGATAGGAAAAAATCCATCATTCATCTTTAGTAATCACTTTAGCATGGTAAGGATCGCTGCAAGTCTGGAGCCTATCCCAGAAACACTGCATGCAAAGCAGGAAGGCATCCTGGATGGGACCTCAATCTACTGCTGGGCATCATGAACACTCACTCACACCTAGGGGCAATATAGAGTAGCTAGTCCACCTACTGGCATGTTTTTGGGAAAAAACCTAATGAAACTGCAACTAGAGCTTCGATTTCAACAGGGAATCCTGGAGCTGTAACATGGCAACACTACTAACTGTGCCTCTCTACTACCCATGAAACAATATAGTAACTGAAAAAGACTTAGCCAGACATCAGAAAGTTCATATTAATCTCAAAACGTGTTTAGCAAGTAATTCATCTTCAGACAAATAGAATATTGCTGTAGCGTGACTTACGTAGTGGTACTGCTCTGAGTTTGCCATTTTCTCTGTGTTTTGGAAGCACCAGAGGTGCAAAGGATACAGCAATTATCTTCTTTGTCTCCCATGAGTTGTACCCTGTCCGAGTAATTTTGGTAAGCTGAAAGAAAAACATTTTTAAGGTTTATTAACAACTAAAGATTTTAAAAACGACTGAGAACATTATATAATTCAATATTTACATTATAATCCAGTCTAGGATGAAGTTTTGTTTCATTGCTTAAAAAGGTCCCACTTATACTTTCCTTATCTGATAGGGAAATACTGTTGTGACCCTAACCTGGATCTTTTAAGGATTCCTCCAGAGTGGACAACCCAAAAAAGAACCCTTTAAATGTTCAATATTTGAGAATGTGCCACAATAAAATATGGATCCAGCAAGGTCATGAAGTTTGCATCATCATCATCATCATCATGTCACTACTTTCTTACTGGATAAGAAGGCTCCTTTCTGAAGAGGTTCTACATTGGAATCTTTTTTTTTCTGAAAGTACATAACACTGCTGCAGGTTCTTTATATAAACATCAAAGGTGAAGGAGCTTGTACTGTACATTGAAATTTAACTATAATTCAGATTCTTTTAACAGTTTCTTTTACATTTTCTTCTAACAGGCATAGAAACCATGCCTAACCACATGACAGATATGCTCACCTTTTCTTCCAAGGGGAGCACCAAGATACCCCCAACCTTTAGCAGGTTCTTCATGAAGTCCTCATGCTCTCTCTGAACCCCTGCTCCACAGTACACTCTGTCATACTGTCGGCTCTCCGGGGCAATCTCCAGACAGTTCCCCACTACAAACGACGGCTCACAGAACTCAAACCTGGTGCACATTATATGATCAAGTCAGCATAATAGTAGAATCCATGCTTTATTTGACCTTATGTGCAATATAAAAACTCTGAGCGCATGCATACTGACTTGTCAAAGCTGTCACTTGTCTTGACGAAGCAGTCCAGTTTCTGATAAGCATACTCAATGACATCAGCATGGAGTTCAACACCATGATTCACACCAAATGGACCTAGATAGGTTAACATCTAAGTCAATAAACACATAGAATCCTGAAAAAGATCATTCAGCTTCATGAATCATGTAACCACCACTAGTGTTGTGGCTTTCAAGAACATGCTGCTGTAAATATGGTATTATTTTGCATACAGATGACACAATGACACAAACCACGGTGTGTGCTTTAGCAGGAGTAACCACAGAGATGCCCAATGCCCATAGAAAAGTAAATAAATTCCAGTCTGTCATTTCAGTCTGTTAATTTCCCGTCTGGAATTGACTTACTGTCACTACAAATACCAATTTATATTTGTCATTAAGCTTTAAGAGGAAATTCTACATTCTACACTCTTACATTTTATCATGCTAGTAAGATAATGCAACATATTCACAGCTTCCTATACCTCACATGACAGGCAACCTCAGTGCTCAATCCTATTCATAAACCTTGGACTTACCCAATATGAGGCCCACCATGGTGCTGAGATATCCTGTTCCACTTCCCAGGTTGAGGAAGGAAAGGCCAGGCTGTAGATCCAGAGCCTCCATCACCTCCGAGTAGATGCAGGGTGCAGACAGGTGGATGTTACCATGCCTCCAGGCTAAATCCTTATAAGCACTGTCGCGGAACTCATCCAGGTAGTAGTCGGCTCGGTCGATGGCCCTGAAAGCACACTCCACCAGCTCTGAACGAATGTACTGGGCCTCTTTCAGGTTGTCGATCAACTCATCATTGTCCTCCCCTGCACTTACTGCACCTCCCATTGTTGCTGAGGAACAACACAGTGTTAGAAACCGAAATGTGGATGTGATGGTACTGAAACTCAATGATGCAGTACACACACAATCTATTCAATTTGCCCCTCTAAGCAGGCTGTTAAAGCAGGGGCCTCCAATCTTATCCACAAAGGGCTGTTGTAGGTGCAGGTTTTCATTCCAATCAAGCAGGAACCACACTTGATTCCACTTCTTTAATTAGTTGAGCTTGGCTTTCAACAGACTAAACAGACTAAGTGTGTCTTCTGCTTCAGCTGGAATGAAAACTTGCACTCACAAAAGGCTGTTTCGGGGTAAGAGTGGACACTCCTGCTTTATTTTCCACCATCATTATTTCACTCAGGGTGGCTTGAAAGCCTCACAGGTCCAGTGTTCCTGGCTGAGCTTACTGTCTGTGTGGAGTACTGTGTGTCCTCCCTTTCTTTTGGATTTTTCTATTCTCCTACTGATAGGTGGATTGGTGAGTCCAGCTTGTCCATAGGTGTGACCGTATGTGTGTGTGTGTGTGTGTGTGTGTGTGTGTGTGTATGCCTTGTGCCCTACGATGGACCCATCCAGCATGTATTCCCAAGACTCAGGATAGGCTCCTGATCCACCCCAACCCTCACCAATATAAAGCAGTTACCAAAAATGGATGGGTGGATGAATGAATGAATGAATGAATAAATTGATTAATTGTACCCAACTTTTCAACATGTTCCCCAGATTTTTCACATATGGTAGCTGGAAAGCAGGAATTCCTAAATTTCCCAGAAAAAGTGCACCTCTGAGAAAGACTGCCACCACTAATCCGAACAAAATGTTCAAAACACAGCTGCACCATCAGAGCACAGACTATTAATGTACATTTAAAGGCTACATCACACTACTGTACTAAGTAGTATATTAAGCTAGAAGGCCATCTGCGGTAACTATGGTAACTGTGCTATGGGATTCATACTGTTTGTGTGCGGTTTCGGATGTAGTCAAATTGAAGTTGCAAATTAGTGGCAAAAAAAAGAGACCTTAATACCATAATGCGCAGGTTGTTAAGATTAGATTAGATTAGATTAGATTAGTTGTGCAATAAAAATATCTCAGTCCATGTCATCCTATGATGACAATATGGATTCCATCCGGTTAATGAAAAAAAAAGGAAGGTTGATTTTCAGCTCACCTCCAGCTGTAAGCAGGCGTTCTGGGTGAGATGGAAGCTGTTTCGCAGGTAATATGTGCTTTGTGGTAAAAAAAAAAAAATCTCCCGTCTCGTTAGCAGCAGCACAATCGCAATGTCCGCTTATCTGAACTCGCGTTTGGTGTCTTGTCAGATCTGTGCATGGTTTATAAGCCTGTCGTCTTCAGCCATTAAAAACGCTCAACACAAAATCGGCCACAGTTCAGGATGTAAACACTGAGCAGCTGACTGTGTGACGTCACACATAAATCTGTGCGTGCATGTGTGTGTGTGAGCGCGCGCGCA
>JAOUQY010000020.1:7078489-7089216 GCA_028566355.1 Doras micropoeus
ATGGGGGAGAGCGTATGCTGCCCCTCCCACCCTGAGAGCACGGCCAATCTTGCTCTCTGAGCTCCCGGCTATGGGCAACTATAGCATCACCTGAACTAGCGATCTCCGGATGATAGGGCAAACGCTTTGCCGTTGCGCCACTCGGGAGTCCAGTGTATTCCACTTTTTTGAAGTGATAAAATGCAATATAACATTTCTTTCCCACAGTTAATATCAGGGCACAAATTAATAGATATTAAATAGGATTAAATGTTAATACTTCCCAAAGAACATAAGGACAAACACTTGTAGTGGTTCTTAAAATTATTCATTTATTCATGTAAGCCACTTATCCTACTACTGGGTCACGGGGATGCTGGAGTGCTATCCCTGCACTCGTTGGGTGGAAGGCTGAGGAAACCCATGCAGGCACGGGGAGAACATGCAAACTCCACATAGAAAGGACCCTAGCTCAGCCTGTGAATTGAACCTAGGTGCTTCTTGCTGGAAGACAACAGCACTACTCCCTGTGCCACCTTTAAAATGACATTTCTAAAATGATTTATAACGGTAAACGTTAAAATACACCGATTAGCCATAACAATAAAACCACCTGCCTATTGTGTAGGTACCCCTTGTGCTGCCAGAACAGCTTTGACCCATTGAGGCACGGACTCCACGTGACTGCTGAATGTTTGCTGTGGTATATCGCACCAAGAGTGTTAGCAGTAGATCCTTAAAGTCTTGTGAGTTGTGAGGTGAGGCCTCCATGGATCAGAATCGTTTGTCCAGCACATCCCACAGATGGTAGACCAGATTGAGATCTTGGGAAATTGGAGGCTGAGTAAACACTGTGAACCATTTCTCATGTCCCTCAAACCATTCCTGAGCAATTTTTGCAGTGTTATGGGGCATATTATCCTGCTGAAAGATACTAATGTCATTAAGGAATGACATGTTGCCATGAAGGAGTGTACTTGGTATGCAGCATTGTTTAGGTAGGTGATACATGTTAACGTAGCATCCACGTGAATGCCAGGACCCAAAGTTTCCAGCAGAACATTGCCCAGAACATTACACTGCCTCTTTTGGTTTGATTTCTTCCCATAGGGCATCCTAGTGCCATCTCTTCCCCAGGTAAGAGACGCACATGCACCTGGCCGTCCACATGATGTAAAAGATGTCATGACCAGGCTAACTTCTTTCATTACTCCATGGTCCAGTTCTGATGCTTACATGCCTGTTGTAAGGACTTTCGGCAGTAGACGGGTCAGCATGGGCACTCTGGCTGGTCTGTGGGATTGGACCAGACTCGCTAGCCTCATGCCCCACATGCATCAGTGAGCCTTGGACAGCCATGACCCTGTACCTGGTTCACCAGTTCGTTCTTGGACCACTTTTGGTAGGTCAGATGCTCTGACCCAGTTGTCTAGCCATCAAAATTTGACCCATATCAGAGTTGCTCAGTTCCTTACGCTTGCCCATTTTTCCTGCTTCCAACACACCATCTTTGAGAACTGACTGTTCACTTGCTGCCTAATATATCCCATCCCTTGACAGATGCCATTATAACAAGATAATCAGTGTTCAGCATTCAATTCATATGTCCGTAATTGTAATGCTGACAATTGTATCTGTCTTGTTGAAATTGAATTATCTTGGTTCTCAGGCTTGTAATTGAAACTGAGCAGACTTAACTGCCGTATAAATCGATTTAGCACACCACTCGACTCGTGAAGCCAAGGTTACTTGTGTGTAGTGTTTCTTAAATACGACACTAACTGTTTGCTAATATAGTCTCTGGTTAACCAAGCTTGCCATAGCTATACAGTGGTTTGCTAGCTGGTCATATTACTCATGGTCCATCAACATCTTTTGTAACTCTATAATGTTTACTAATGAGAAGATAAGTCAGTTTTAGTTAGCGCCAGTCTAAAGTCCCCCAAAGTTTGTATACTGCATTATTTTCATACTCCTCAAACAATTCAGTGAGCCCTCATGCTCTATGTGGATGCAGATGGAGTCATCCTGGAACAGAATTGTCTCAGTAGGACATAAATGATTCATCATGGGATAAAGTAGTTTAGTCAGAAGAACCTTTGATGTAATCCATTGTATTCAGCATTCAGAAAGTTTCATGTCAGTTTTCTCAAGTTCCGATATAAACGTGTTCCTGTGATTCTAGAGCTTCTACATTTATAGAGCAAGCTCATCTTTCTATGGCTGTTCTCCAAGTTTGCTAATCGTATGAGGGTGAGTCAAATGAAAACCTTTTTTTTTTTTTTAACATTATTTATGGCAAATAGGTATCACAAAAGTAGACCAATGTCTATTTTGTTAAATGCAAGGATTCCAACATTTAGCAGGTGTCCAGGTTCCTCTAGGAATAAAAGAAACGGTCTATTTTTCAAATTTATATTGCACTTTTAAGATTTACATTTGACTGACCCTCATCTTATCATGATAGTAAAAGTGAAGTGGGCTGAAAAAATGGAATTGCATTACATGTCAAGTAAAAATAAGCTCTTTCAAATAGAAAGGGATGCATAGCGATATCTGTTTGCCATTGACTGTGTGCACCACCATACCCTTGTGACTTCAGGTGTGTTTATTATTGCAACTGGGAGTTCTGAGTTGAATGACCTTTAATACACCGTTATGAGTATGAGATTGTACTTCTCTGGTAGTAACACTGGGGTGCCACTTAAATACTTCTTCCAAGAAGAAATAACCCCCAGTTAATAGTCAGGTACAAATTACTGTGGGTTTTTTTGAGGGCTAAGCCCTCCTAAATAAGACATTTTAAATTCTTACAAGAAATTTAAAAACAAATGTTTGTGAAAAGTATATTAGCAGAGCCACATCACAGGTCCAGGGTGCTCAATTTTGCATGTGTGAAGCCCATGCTTCTATGTGGCTTCTTTGAAGGGATATTTGCCTGCAGCACCATATTGTTGTGACGTCTGGTGTGTTTTTGTTGAGACTGGGAGTTCAGGGTTGACTGATCATTCCATGTTTTTTTCCCTTGTTGGAGGTTGGGTTTTTCTTGTTTGACTCGTATTTAGATAAGATAAATATCTTAGTATTTAGCTACACTATACATTCACATGCTTCATATAGTTGAATGTTCCTAAGAGAATTAAACCTCATTGTTCCTTCAGTGGCCTAAATAGCCTTTATGGAACATCAGACCTGATGTTTATATTAAACGTTGCCCTACTACTCATCTGTCATGCTGTTTTATTTTTTACAGTGGAAAAATTCAGCCCTTTTTGTGCACAGTTAAAATTGATTTTTTCATTCATTTAGGGAATTAAATTAATTCATTCACTTCATTCTTTTCTTTGCTCATTCAAATTTGGCATTTGGACAGTTGTAGTCCACTTTGCTAATCCTGATCAAGGAGAGATGCTTGCTCAGCTTTTGTGTACAGAAGGGGTGTGTGCCATGTTTCTTTCATGCTGAATTAATCTTGCTTTCTTTCCTGCTGGTATTGAACCAGATCGAAGTGATAAATCTGTCTCTGTCTTCAGGGAGCTGCTGTCAGCGGCCGAGTGGGCCTACCTGCTCAGATCCGGCATCCAAATATCTGGATTCTGGAGCTGCAGACGCCCACTCTTTCTGTCACATGGTACTAAACATAAGATTACCTTATTATTATTATTATTATTTATTTATTTTTTTTAAATATATTATTATTATTATTATTATTATTATTATTATTATTATTATTAGAACCTGCTTTCCAAGATGTATAAATTAAAAGAAATGTAGGTACATACGTTAACAAGATTACAATCCAGCCAAGAAAACAATACAAGAAATAAAATATTTTAAAAAAGATAGAAAATTGCCAACAATGTTTTCTCTGAGAAAAGGTGTGTAGTAGGGGACACAGTGGGCCCACACCATGCTAGCAAAATGCCCCAGGGCTGGGGGATATGGCGATGTTATCATAAGTTATATCATGAGATGCTTTTCCAAGATCTTGGGATCTTTTTATTTAAAAAAAAAAAATCACAGAACTGACTTTAAGCAGCTGATATGGTCTTTAAAATCTTTAGCTTTGTAAAATGTTGGTGTTTTTTTTTACAGATTTATTTTACAGATATATTATTCATTCAAGTTTCAAATATTTATTTTTGTATAATGTTTAATTGATAGACGGGGCAGGCAAAAGTATTAAAGATTTGTCTTAATAACAAATGATAATTATGTATATTTTTCCTGTCGGCATTATTATTCTCATGTTTTCATGGTATCCTCATTTGACCTCAAGTTCTCTTGCAGTGAATTGGCAAAGTAAAAGTTAATTATTGGTCAGCAAATATTTAAAAATGAATGTATAAATGAATGAAAATGCTGCTTCCTTAAGTATTCAACCCCCCACAAGGACACAGCATACTTATAACTGGCTTTCATCTGTGAAACATTATAGCAGCTCCCATTTTCTGAGTAAAAAAAACGCCTCAGCTGAACTGTCATTGAAGAAACGGTAAGTCTGAAAGAAAAGACTAAAAGGCAAGACTAAGGAGCATTCTAAGCAAAAGAAAGGTAATAGAATTTCCTGACTTAGGAATGGGGGTTTATTTAATTATATCTAAGAGGTTGGACAGTTAGCACTAGTGAATTGATAGTGAGGAAGTGGAAGCTGCATCACACTACCTGAGCATTACTTAGACAAGGTGGTCCTGCTTAACTCAGGCACAAAACCAAGATGGAGTCTGGTGAGGGAAGCCACAGTGAGGCCACCAGTCACGCTGCAGGTGTTACAGGATACAGTGGCTGGCAGTGCAGTGAAGGTGCACCAGACAATCATTTCAAGGATTGTATAGAGGGGAGAATCCCAATGAGAATCTCTGGCACTGTTTGAAATGTGCAGTTAATGAACAGCATCCAACCTGCCTGAAGAACCTGAAGCAAATCTGCCTGGAAGAATGAAGAAAATCCCAGTGGACATAAATATCTTATTGGAGCAAAAGAAGTTGTGTGAAAGGGTTGAATATTTATGCAAGCAGAATTGTTCCAATTTTTTTGAAACCACTGTATCTCTGCAATCAGGAACTGCCCATGAATGAAAGTCGTACCACTAGAGTTTCAAATCATTACCGCTTCATGCCTCTCCCAGTGCACAAACAACCCCTAGCCTCAATGTTGTATAGGTCAAACTGAACCCCAAGACTTGGCGCTACACTCTTGGACCCTAAGATTCCCGGACATTACACACTGTGACTTTTTCTTGTGGGGATACATCAAAGACTACGTTTCTGTGCCACCAATTAGCGACTAATCTGGATGATCTCAAAAACAGAATCACAGTAGCGGTGATCTCAGTGGAAGAAGACGCTTTGAGAGGCGTTTGGGGCGAATTCAACTATCATCTTGATGTTGTCAGTACAGCAGATGGAGGTCACAGAGCATTTATAAAATGGTTACTAAAACTTGATAACTCGTTTGCAAATTTATGTGTAATGTTAACATGTTGCCATAGTGAAATATACTGCTTTGAAATCGGGTCCATCTTTTTTGAAACACCCTGTATATCTTACGGTTAATCTTGTGGCAGTAGGTCACTGTCTCTCTCCAGATCATGTTCCATAACCTAAAGCAGGAAGCAGCTTGTGTGGTGTAATATCTTTTTACTGTATTGTTTACTCTGTTCCAGGATGTGCAAGGTTATAGACGAGTGCGCTGGAAGGTGTTGCTCTGCCACTTTGGAGCACTATGTTCCTTGGGTACACTGTTATTACTGTTCAGGTGGCGACCTCGTCTCGGCGTTCTGGCTCGTTGCTCCTCGTGCCCCCTTCCACTGGCAGATACCTTACTACTGAGGGTAGGATTGATAATCAATTAATAATTAATTAACATCACATTTCTCTATATAAAAAATCCTGACAATGTTTTGTTAACACTTCATTCATTCATTCATTATATTATTTAGTCGGTCTCATATGACCTACTGTGTTTAATTGTAGTGTTTTATTTCTGCCCTACAGGATAGTTACGGGCAACACTTTGTCATACAGATACAAACAGAAGAGATTGAAGAGGATAGGTAAGACTATTTAATGTTCTTATTTTCTGAATAATATTAATATTTAAGCATAATGTTTAATTGTTTTGCAAGATCACCTGACTGAGATGAATCAGGACTCAGACAGCTAGTTTTGCTTGTCATATAGTTATTTCCAGAATTATTGCTCCTTTTATTAAATGATAAACATTTTCCAATCCAATATATATTTGAAACCGAGAAGCTTTTTTTCCCCTCTAAAAATGTCTAAATTTCATTACATTTTTAAAATGTATGAGAAGATAGATCTGGGGAAAATTTTTATTACTTTTCAGTTGTTGGAAAATCCAGTATTGCTTCTAAGAATTTCCTGTTTTTCTGGGTGTGTATGAGGTTGAACACATTAAATTGCTCATTCATCCGTTATGGTTGGGAGATGACAGTTGTTAACTCATTGTGTCTATACTTTTTTTTTTGGCTTATTTTAATTTAGACTGTAAATAACCCTTATCACAGTACCTTCAATTTGGGAGATCTGTTATATTGTTATATTTTTTACCAAATGCAGCTGTTACAGATCAGTCATAATTCATTCACAAAATTCTTGGGTATTATTTCTGTTAAACAACAACGATTATTGTGATCTAATATAAACTGCAGGTTTGGATTGGAGGTGCCAAATGAATAGACGTACACACGAAACCACAAAATGAAGCCTAAAGCAGTAACTACAAGGCTGTTGTGTCATTACGAAAAACTAGGACTGTAAATTGAGCCTCAGAAATCCTGGTCTTCTGAAATCAATTTGAGTACAAGAGACCTAAGACCTATGAATCATCTAAATGATGTACAGAAATGTTTTTAGCTCATATGTAACCACGGTAGAGCTTTTTGGCTAATGATTAAAGTGCCATGAGGCCACACCTCAAAAACACTCAGAGAATGTTCTTCTTTACTTAATAGGAAATACTGTGAGAAAGCTTTTTCACAGTGCAAATAGTGGTTCAAGCATTAAATGTCCTTGTGTGCCTTTACCAAGTTTGCTGGACTGTGTGTTAGAATCAGACCAGTCCATACATTTTTAATGAAGCAGGATTAAAATCATCTAGATTTCATCAAGGTCATAAACTGGTCTCAGATGACATCTATACGGAACAGTAATCTGATGCACAAGCACACTCTGTTTTTATTTTATAATCACTAACCATAGTTAGAATACACCAGTTCATGTCTTAATCTACTAAGAATGATGTATTTACAGTTTCCGTTAAAGTGTTCCCTTTTGACTTGTAAAATGTCCTCAGAAGGTGTACAAAATTTAAAGCAGCCAAATTTTGTACACCTGGCAAACTGGGTTCTGATCTCTGGCTGAAGGAGAATCTGAGCTACAGTTTGGAAAACAAGCTGAATGATCTGCATCAAATATTCTCTAAGTTCTGGAGAAATCATTCTCTCATTCTTTTGGGTGATACATGATGAGGCTTAAAGGCTTAAAGCAGTTTGTATGTTGAATATTTAAATAGACATTATGTCAAGACCATTTATTGTCATTTGCTGTTAATTATACTTTACTTTCTGGATTTAGGTAGACTATGATCCTCTCATTCAACCACAAATAAAACCTTTTTTTTAATATAACTCCTGCAGTTTAGGGCTTACAGGAGGAGAGCTGGATGAGAATGAGTGCAGAGACAATATCCAGTTGCACAAAGATGGGGTAAAATTGACAAAACTATAATGATTCTAATAGTTTCTAATTATGTTTTCCTGTATTATTAACGATTGCTTCTACTTCTATGTCCTAGAAAACCCTGCTGCGATATTATGTGTTTGAGGGCATGCGATATGTGTGGCTGCCCAAAAAGGGGGCTTTCTGCAAAGTTAGGTAACAGATATTGTCATTGTGCAATTATCTGTTTGCTCTGTATATTGTGTTAGGCTTTTTGCAATACAGGAAATAATGTGAATTGTGTGTGTGTGTGTTTTGCAGTATTCTTAGTGAGGGTTGGACTTGTGCTGATTTGCACCAGAGTCAGCAAGGACTGAGTCAAATGGACCAAATGTCAAGGTTTCAGTTCTTTGAATCACATGATGCTCTGCTCGTTTAAATGACACCACATATCCACATACTTTCTGTTTTAAACTCACTCCTATTTCCTCCCCCAGGAGGCAGATCTTTGGGGAAAATATCATTGATGTACCTGTGAAATCTTATTTGCAGTTGCTGTTTGAAGAGGTACCTTGTCTTGCCTTGGCTTTACCATATTCTGATGCAAATTTGCAGAAAAGTAGCTTGGGTCAAGACATAAGGCTGAAAGACAAACTTTGCTTATTTTGTAAAAGTTTATGTCTCTGTTGAACAGAAAAGATTAAGTTCATCTAACACAGTAGGGACGTTGTTTAAATTCTGTAGCACGTTTCCACTGTGCACTGTACAATAACACGTATGAATTATCATGAGTTATCATAACTAAGAACAAGTGCAGAATGTTACCCTTCTTGCCAAGGTATCATTTAAGGTGAAACTGGAGCTAGGAATACGGTAGAACATTGATTGATCGAACACAAACGTCAGAGAACCAGCCTAGTAATGTCTCTGGCTAGATCTGTGGTGGACTGCTGCATTCGGAGAAGACTGAAGCTTCCTTAGAAAGCAGGGCAGCCAGGAACATATTGCAATAATCCAGTGTAAAAGTGTTTCTCAGGGTCATGTAGGGTTAACATACTTCTGTTTTTACTTCTGTTTGACATTAAGGGAGATTTCTGATAAGGTATCAGCATCAACAATTTTGAAATCTCATAGATTTTTAACTTACTCATCATGGAATATTTTATACTTGTAAACATTTTTACTATTTAAAAACCGCCTACTATTAAATGTATTCATGCACCAGTGGGTGACAAATTAAAGGAAAAAACAGTGACTCCAGTGGAGGATGTTTGTTTATTTGGCTGGCATGGTTTGCCTCCACTTGTCCCTGCTGCAACTCAATACAACATTCTTCTGACTGATCACTTTTATTATATAATGAAACATTTCTATGCTGGTGGCAGTAGTCCCTTCCAGGATGATAATGCCCCATCCATAGGTCACTGACATGTTTAATGAGCATGAAAATTATATTTACATTTACATTTATGGACTTTAGCAGACGCTTTTATCCAGAGCGACTTACAAGAGTGCTTAGTCGCTAACTTGTAATATCCAAAGCTAAGGCTGGAAGACCTGAATTCAAGCTACTTTGAGCTATGATGATGCTGGAATTTAGCCGTATATTACCTATTAAACATTACAAGCCCCAGAACCCAAGTATTCCTAAACTACACAAAATGTAGTTTGTGTAGTAAAATATAAATCATATGCTTTGGACTTTGAAGTCACCATATCTCAACCCGCTTGAACACCTATGAGAGATTTTGGACAGATGTGTTAGACTCTCCACCAACATCATTAAAACACCAAATGTCTTCTGTGTATTCCATGAATGTGTTCCATCTCACCAGTAGAGATCCAGAGACTTGTAGTTCAATGCCAAGGATCACTGAAACTCTTCTGGTGGTATGTGGTGGCCCACCACCTTACTTGACAATTCGAGTTCATTTTCCTTTAATTTGTCACCTGTCTATATGCATATGTTTGTTGGCATGCTTACTCTCTTCATGAATATTGCCCTTGATCCTGACATGGAAGTAAAAATTTAAACACTAGTTAGTCTCCCAGCCTAGAGCTCGTCCTGTTTTAATGGTATCATTATATTATGTGAAACAAATAAAGGTACTCGAGTGAGGTGCTCGAGTGGGGATTTGGAATTGTATCCACACTGCGCTGTATTGTACTGCCCTGGTATAATCCTGCTAAAATATGCCGTCTCAACTTTTACAACTTTTATGCTATAATGCTTTTAGTACATTCCACCCCGATACTGATCCTCGTTTTAATCCAGTCATCATCATCTTGATCCTTCTGCAGGTCCTCAACCCCTTCTACATATTTCAAGTGTTTAGCATCGTCCTGTGGATGTCGGATCAATACTATTATTATGCTGTTTGCATCTTTGTAATATCGTTCATATCCATCGTTGTATCCTTGTATGAGATCCGGAAGGCAAGTACATGATGACATATCTACACCTCTTATCCAAACACATACATTTACAGAGCTTATAGAGCACATGCTTATGGAGCTTAAGATAAATAAGCTCTCCTCCCATGTTTGTCATGACATGCTCATTTATCAGGCATTTTTGTTTGACTCTGCAGCAAAGCAGCACTCTGCGCAGCATGGCCCAGCTCATCGTGAATGTCACTGTACGCCGACCCACTGGAGGTGAACCTGAGGATCTTACTTCCCCTCAATATTAGGCAATTTGAAGTGCTTTTTAAATAGATCAGGCAGTAAAATTTCATAACTACATTACTGACTGACTTTTGGAGTTGCTTGTAATGCGTACCTGCCACCGTGTGACTTTTCTCCTTGTGTTTGTGTTTCATGCAATATAGAGGAAGAGTGTGTGAGTTCAATGGAGCTGGTGCCAGGAGACTGTGTGGTGATTCCTGCTGAAGGTTTGCACTTACCGTGTGATGCTGCCCTGCTGGCCGGGGAGTGCATGGTCAACGAGAGCATGCTGACTGGTGAGTACACTCAAGTACACTTACAGAGGTTAGACAATGAAACTGAAACACCTGTCATTTTAGTGTGGGAGGTTTCATGGCTAAATTGGACCAGCCTGGTGGC
>JAOUQY010000020.1:7115599-7127278 GCA_028566355.1 Doras micropoeus
TTGGGAAACTATGGGTCTTGGCATTCATGCGGATGTTACTTTGACATGTATTCTCTAATTTCAGTGGCCTCTTTCAGCAGGATAATGCACACTTCATGCACACATGAAGTGCATATATTTGTAGACTGAAGACTGAACAGGTTTTTGCTCGACTCATCCTCAAAAAGTACTCATCCACATAGGGGTGGCATCTTGTAATGTTTAAATACTTAGTAAGTCTGCACTAAATGTTTACGGTTCTCCCGATACCACCATCCTGCTTTTTTCAGGTAGATTCATGGCTTTAAAAAAAATCTTAAGATGCCCACTACTGTCACACTGCAAAAAATTGTTCAGGAATGGTTTGAGGAACATGACAAAGCAATTGACGTGTTAACTTGGCCTCCAAATTCTGAGTGAGCATCAGCAGGATGTGCTTGACAAATAAATCCATCCATGGAGGCCCCAGCTTGCGACTTACAGGACTTTAAGGATCTGCTGCTAATGTCTTGGAGTCCATGCCTTAACAGGTCAGAGCTATTTTGGTGGCACAAGGGGGATCAACACAATATTAGGCAGGTCGTTTAAATTTTGAGACTGATCAGTCTATGTATATATAACTATGAATGGATGGTTGTTACTTGGTGGTTCAAGCTTTTGTATGTGCCTCTAGCAGTTTTCTACCAGACAGATTGAAAGGCTGACTTACACATGCACTGAGGGCACCCAGACTGACTTCTCATGTACTGTATTAAAAGTTTTGTCCATGTCCATTCTGGATTCCAGGCAAATGAAACAGGTTTTCCCAAACAGGTTTGACTTGAGTAAACTCATATGCTATGTACAAGTATTACATTCTTATTGTGTTAAATGCTTTAATTCAGTGTTTTAGTACCCTTGGAACTAAACTGATCATTGTATCAGCTCTTTGTGTCAGGGCCAGTAGAAAGATAGGCATTAGAAATATTGATGGTCTTTATTCATTCCTACAATCATTGACAAATGTTATGACTAACACAGATAAATGGCTTTAAATTCCTTTCATTGGGAGAGCTTGATGATTACGTAGGCGACAGAGAACAGAAAAATGACCTTTGAGACAGTGCTATCTGACCTACTGCTAGCACACCAGCTACAGATAATGGTTTTACACAGGAGAGAATTTCAAGCAGCACCACAAAAAAGCTAGGAGGTAAGTCAAAATATTTCCGCCATTTCTTTTAAGTTTGAATTTAACTGCAGAGACTCATATTGAATTTGTAAACCGATTTTTTGTACAGACAGGATAAAGTGAGATGTTGTCCTTAATTTCCTGGCTTGTACCAAGTTTACCCACTTGGTTTATACCTGATACAAATCC
The DNA here is from genome assembly GCA_028566355.1 of Doras micropoeus. Classification (NCBI taxonomy): domain Eukaryota; kingdom Metazoa; phylum Chordata; class Actinopteri; order Siluriformes; family Doradidae; genus Doras; species Doras micropoeus. The sequence goes on from JAOUQY010000020.1 coordinate 7,116,939, forward strand.
TCTAGACTGTATTTTACAAGGTGAGCGGGTTTGAATTAACTTTGTTTAATGTTTGATCTTATGCCCTTTTTTTTTTTTTACAATGAATAACATTTCTTGCTGAGAACAAAGAACTTGAGTTTGAATAAACCAATCAATTATTATTCAGCATATCATTATAAATATAAAAATAGCTTAATCTGTGCATTTGTATATTTAAGCATATTACACATATTACAGTGCTGTCATTTCATAGATGACTAAATTTTAGGCTCCATGATGCCAATGATGCAATCACTGTCAATACTTTCACTATCAATACTGTACTTAAAGCAAATGTTTTGCAATATAATCAGATTTAACTTTATTATTTAATTTATTTTTAGGGCTTCGCTAATGAAAAGTACTCATTTGCATGTTTGGCTTGTATGTTTGCACCTGGTGCTGTAACTGACTTCTGTTTCTGATGGTGTTAATGGCAGGAGTTGTAGGCGCATGTGGAATCTCAGTGCTTTCCAACCTTTTAAGGGTTCATTTATTCATTGAAGCACAGAGGTAAGAGTCTTAACTGTGCTATGACCACTGTATTTTCTGAAGCAAACAAAATCTCAGCCCAATTTCTTAAAAGTATATTATAGTGAAGATCATTTTACAAATAGATGCTTAGATATAAACCTCATTATATGCACGTGTTGGATGTGGAGGTGACGCTTTGTTTATTTCTTGCTCTAATAATTCTTTTCTTGCTTCCAAAGTACAGCAGACAGCAAACATGATATTAAAAACAAACACATTCATGTTGGTGGTCTAACAGACAGAATACAGTTCTGGATCCTGACCATGACTCTAGCCTTTGTGGGTTCTAGAGTTGCATCACTAGTGGTTCTCGAGTTCTCTCTTCGAGCAATTTTATCACGCTTCACAGCCTCATCAGTAAGAAAAAAAATGATTTACTCCTTTGCTGAAAATATCAATACTTTATTGTATATTAGATCAAAAACAGCCTCTCTTCTCTTTTGTTGTAGGATCCACTGAGTGATACTTTGTTACAGCAGCTGGTCCAGTGCCAGTTCTCTTTGGGCTGTGCATTTAACTGCGCCCTTTATTTTCTCCATGAGGGGGCACCACAAGCTTGGCTAAGTTTCCTCCTCGCTGCAGCACTAAGCTGGTATTTGGCCAGGCAGTGCTCCAGACTATGGCACCACGTAATCACGATGTACCCAATACACAGCACCCAGCGATACTGTGGGGTCTGTATTGGCCTTCTGACGTCTGGCACATCCATACTGCCTTTTCTTTGTAGTGCCTTGATTCTAACATTTTGTGTGGCTGGATTTGCTGCCATATCAAACATCAACCAGCACTTTCTGTCAACTACTGAGGCCTTGAGGTTCTGGACACCACTCACAATCTGCTACACTCTTCTTGTCATCTATATGCATGGTGAGACAAATCAGAACTAGCCATGGGGATCCATTTTATTTTGCACACAATTTATTAAATTCATCAATCCAACAACTTCTGTGTGCATAATCAGCTACATTACACAAATAGCAACATGGGGAGCAAATTGCACGAAATGCATATGCTCCCTACTCTAAGCACAATATAGTTAAAGTGATTTCTCTGTCAAATTGTACTATTGAACTATGTACAGCATGTCCTTTCCAAATGGTTGAAGTACTAATTAGATATAAGAATTATGTTAAAATATATGTATTGATTTGCAATATTAAGTAACTGAGTAGCCTCCCAGACCCAGGGTATCCAGTTTGTTCCTGAGCTCAGCTACTGTCTGTGTGAAGCTTTGAATGGTCTCCCCATGTCCCTGGATTCTCCAGTTTCCAAAAGCATGCCAGTAGATGGACTGACTACGCTAAATTGCCCCTAGGTGTGAATGTGTGTGTGCACATGTTGCTCTGTGATCCAGGGTGTGCCCAAGTGTTTCCACTGTAATTCTGAGCAGGATAATATCGTTACAGAAGATGAATGAGTAACTTATAGCTCATGCTTATATTTATAACACTTTGTTTTTAAAATGTACACAAATATCCGTCTTTGAAATAATCCCAACCTTACCATATTTATGGTACCCTTGATAATATTTCACCAGATGGTTTGACTACGCCATGTACTGGGATTCCTATTTCAGGTGTAAAACACAAATACAACAAATCTACACTTACTTTATTTCAGAGGAGCAGAATAGGCAGCCTAGTGGACAGACTCTTCTGAACACAGTGATGGTGCGCCTGGGCGGCCTGTTATTATTGATGCTTACTGTAGGAAGGTGGGCAGATGTGCTTCACATCCTACTGTGCTTCATTGGAGAAGCTGCCTGTCTCCTACCAGCCCAGGAACTACTGAATGGCACCTCTAAAGTGAGTCGGAATGAACCTCAACAGCCTATGCATACATGAAGATGTGCAAATAATGATACACCTTGTATATCTATTCGTGCAGGATGCTGCAGATGTTCCCAGACGTTTTGTGCCAAAAAATGAAGACCAGAGACGACAAAAGAAAACAGACAAATATGACTGAGGGATAAAATGCTAAAGGGGAAGACAAAAAAAAAAGACTTTTCATCAGAGATTAGACCAGAGGAGAGAATGATTTTCAAGAAAACAAGATTTTCGAATCCGGTCAAGCCAGGCCACACACAAAGCTGCTAAATGCAGTTATTTAGGTCTGTGTGTGTACTTGACAGATGAAATGCTTTTTGGCACATCCGTATTTCAGATTTGAATTTAAAAACGATGACCCATTTGATATTTATTTGAGAAATCTATACAATATGCAGCTCTAAAAAAACCGTCAGCTTGAAGAGATGAAAACATTAAATCTTAGGCCCAGTGTATAAGTGTTTCACAGCATACAATATTTTAGGTTTTACAATTACAACGTGGCAAGCATTTTGATATTATTTAAAAACCTTTATTTAGAAACAGTTGAACACACAGGTGAATCATTTTGAGCTAAAGTAAACGCAAGGACCAATGAATTCACTCACATGTTCCCTTTATAAAATACATAAAATAAACTGGTCTGTGGTCTATTGTTTAAGCAAGCTTGATATACACAGATGATGAATATGATGGAAGGAACTCGCTTAATAAGCTAAACTCAGAAGCAGGAGGGGAATGACAACACATTTGATTTTTTTTCCCTTCACAACTTTTCCTAAAAAGGAAAAATGCCTTAGAGGGTAAACCCTGTGTGGCTTGTGAGTTATCCAACAGCACTGTGTCACAGGAAACAGAAGTATCTGTGCTTGTCAAACTGCAAATAATAATCAATCAAAGATGTAACCTTTGTTATCTTCGCAAAACACATTATGAGATAATAGTTTTGTAAACACAAAATGGCCGCTGCTCTCTGAAGCTAATTGTTCTCTGGTCGTGAACGGCGCGTGAGATCACGTTCAAAATGGCGTCATGTTTCAGATAACCGGGATAGTTCAATCTTCACGGACAATAAATCACTCCAATAACGATCTGAAAGAAAAGTATAGCACTGTAGAAACAGACTCTGCCTCCACATACGCCCTGCGCTACAATCTGCCCTTATAAAAGATTTCAAAAGAAGAAAAGACAAGGATTAAATACAACAATGGTGGAGCAATGTTTTATGTTCAAGACACGTCCACGTTAAAACAACATGTAAGCTGTTACTGCTGCCATTCCGACACTCTTCCAACTTTTGGCATTCATAAATCTAACCCATAAATAAAACCAATACATTTTTCAATCCGCGGTTACTCCGAATATAAGGGAGTGTTAACAGCAATGCAATCCAGACCATTTGTTTTTGATTATGTCCTCTACTTCACAGAAGTAGACACATTTGTATTTCCAAAGCAGACCAAAAAGGTTTTCCAATCCCAAAAGCACCGTGTTCTAGTAGGCTACTGCTTTATTTCTCTTCTTTCTAGGACTTTTGTAGATCCACATAATCCTCAATATAGTCCTGTAGTCTGCAGGAGCCTGTGTAGCTACCATGTTTATGGCTTGCTTTCTCTAACGAACCACGCAATCTCATATCCCGCACATGCTTTCCAGAAATTTCCGCCACTCTGCACTGCAGAATGGTAATTGCTCTTTGTCAAGGCTGGTTGTGGGCGTGTTCTGCGCATGCGCAGTGCGCCCACTGCAGTCTTCGGATTTGCCGCATTTTGACGCATGCGCGTTTCGCCTCATTGCTCTTCGGGGTTGTCAAATTCAGTGATGCTGCATACTTCGACAGCGTTTGCTATCAATCGGTCACAGTTTGTGTTATAAGAGCTGACGCTGGTGGGTAAAATGTGCCAACTAAATACAAAAAGCATTGCAATTGTAATACAGGATACAAAAAAATGCGTTCTTTAGGTCAGTAGTAATGTTGATTTCGGGTAATCAAGAGACCATGAGCTGCTTGTTACTGAATATGTCTTAGAGTGAGCTGTCATCACATCACAGAGGCATAAAAAAACTGGTGCATTGTGTCAGATGTTATATTTACCAAGAACAGATTGTCTCCATGTCTGATCACTTCCTTATGTTTGATTTCAGACAGATTATTTGCCTAACTGTATAAGGCAAACACATGCACAGTTTGAAAATGTCACCTATATTTTGAGTTCATGTAAAAGCAATGGATTTATACAGCCATGAAGCATATGATGCATTATCCTTTGTATGTTAGAAATGTTTTATTATATATATCTGAGTTATTTTTATTTACCATTGGCTGATTTCCAATGTCCTTAAAGACAAGCTACTTTTACAGGGAGTCTTTTGTTTACATGGTTGCAGCACCAAATATATTGATATAGTAATCCAATATTCATCCTGCGTGCTGTTTTGTGCTGTACATGTACTTCGTGTAACAAAGCGTTTTTTATTGTATTATCAATGAACAATGACTGTGCAAACAAATCGGTGAGTGCTTCAAAGCATGCACCTCCATGTTCCAGGTGCTGAAATAAACGATAGCAAACATTGGCAAGGTGCATTTAAAAAAACAACAACAACGTGGTATATAAGGGCAAAAGCAAAACTAGTCAAAATGGCAATCTTGCAAATCCTACAGAAAGATAGGAAATTTGTTCAATAATCATGTCACACTATGTTACATTCACTGACACTACACTTTTAAATCATAAATAGCTCCTTTAATACATATAGATCCGCACTGTTTACAAGAAATCTTTTTTCTTTGTTTCTGCCCACAGACACATACAGTCTGTGTTACGAAATTCAGCAATATATAGCGTAAAATGAACATATACATACATATATGAGGACAAACGTTGTTGTGTAGCTTGGAATGTATTTGATGTATTGTACACAGTTATATGCACGAGTAGGAAGATCATGGGAAGCTCATTATTAAGGCTGTTATCTGCAATATTTTTCGCTCGCGCTGGCAAACAGTGCACGTCCTCGTGCAAGCACCTCAAGCGCGCGCCTCACGAGCAGCGCAGCACAGCAAAGCACAGTGAACAGACACACACACACACACACACAGACACACACACACACAGAGACACGAGCTTCAGTTTCCAAGAGCAGAGCCGCTCCAGTAGTAGTGTTGTCGAGGCGGAGAAGGGAGACGCTCGCGACTCAGCTTTGAACATCATCTTCTTGCAAACTCATCCACACGCCACACTTCGGGTCGGATTTAATCCCAAAAAAGTCATCTGCATGACCGGGGGACACAAAACCGCGCAGTATGGTCCGGGAAACCAGACACTTATGGGTGGGGAATTTACCTGAAAATGTACGTGAGGAGAAAATTATCGAGCACTTCAAACGGTGAGTTTATTTATTTATTTATTTGTTTGTTTGTTTGTTTAATTCGTGCATGCTCGAAATCACATGCAGTGCAGCCTCTAAGGCATTGTGGGGTTATGTGAGAAAAAAACAAACAGTAGATTCACAGCAGAATGCTTCAAAAGCTGAAATGTGTTGTGCAACTCTATATACCTACTGTTTACTGCTCTGTCTGGTCAAACTTAAATGCACAACAAACTTAGGGCCGGCGAGTTTGATCATAAGTAACCCAAACGTCTGTTAGCTAGCTAATTAGCACTTTGAGCAAGCAAAAAAAAAAAAAAATGTCAGCAGCAGTAGCAAATCGCAAATCGCCATGTCTAAATGAATAGCTATTACAGAAACCAATAACATTGGCTCCAAACGCGCTCTGTTAGCACGCAAGCTAAGGTTTATTTTTTATATCAGAGTGTCAGAGAACATGTATGCACAACATTTTTGTTTGCTTTCTAACGTTTGGTGTGGTTTGCCTCCCAGTTCACGTGTCAAATCAAATCGGGGAAAGTCAGCAATGCGTGCAGGAATAGTAAAAATGCATGTTTAGCATGCTATGCTAGGTCAGCTTTAGCTTTCGCAGCATGGAGACAGACAGACAGGTTAAGTTTTTGTTTAACCAACTAGTAATAACAATCTTAATATTCACGATTAACAGTTAACAGTTATGTGCAACCGTTATTAGTCTGCCAAAGTATAAAGGTCTGGATTATACTGATCATCCGTGCACAGGACTGTGCTTGTACAATTACCTACTATTTGTATTTGTCTATTCAAATAAGCACCATTTTATCATCCATTTACATGAACACACGACCCAATCGAGCATGCACTGCCAAGCTGACCATGTTTTAATGCACAGGTTTCCAGTCCTGGTCCTGTAGTGCTCCCTGTCCTGGGTTTCACCTGCTCTAGGAGCATACAAGTCTTAGAGCAGGATTAATGTTAGAAACATGTGTCTGGTTTCAAAAAACAGGTGTGATGTGCATCTTTAAGGTTAAATACCAAGCTTTCTGTCTTGACCTGTAGGTAGGTTTACAATGATATTTTTTCCCCTCTAAACTTCACACTTATAACAGCTTTCAGGGGTTAATGTGTTTTAGGAGAGTATTTTTTTCACTATTGCGATCACGCTGTTGAGAGAGTGCACCTTCAGATTGATTATTATTATTTAGCAGCAAAGTGGATGTGGAAACTTTGTACCGAGGTAAGATGGAAAATAAAGTCTGTTTAAATTGAGCGAGTTGCTCAGGTCTGTTTTGGCTTGTATTCTGTCTCACGTGTGCTGGAAAATACCATTTGATAAATAAATACATGCAAAATAGTAGTGGTAGGGAAGTTGTAAGTGTCTTAGGGTGTTGTAGTGTATCTTGACTTCACTATGGAACAAGGGGTAGCAGTAACACTGATGCTTTGGAACATGAATGTGCCTTTTATTATTATTTTATTTTTTTATAACACAACCTGTAACACATTCACTATCACAAGTAAATTTCCTGGAATGGTACAGCCACTACATGTCTACAGAGGTCTGGGAAGGGACAGGCAGAAAAAGAAAGCTTGTGAATGTGTAATCTAATAACCCAGTCTTGCACTGAATAGCATCCAGATTATAAATATTTGCTTTGTATTCATGGTCCTTATGTGAAGATTGCAAAGTTCAATGTGCAGTTCAGAGCATGGCTTTTAAAGTACAGTGTAATATATATGTTATATGTGCTTTTTTGAGCATGTTAATCTAGATTTAATTCACACTTTGCTGTTATAATAACTTTCATTCTTTAGGTAAGGCTTTCCGGTAGATTTTGGAGGGTGGCTGTGGGGTTGAGGACAGGGCTCTGCAGGCCACTCGAGTTCTTCCATTCCAGCCTTGGCAAACCATGTCTTCATGGAGCTTGCTTTGTGCACAGGGATATTGTTATGCTGGAACAGGTTTGTGCCATTGAGTAACAGTGAAGGGAACTCTACAACATACAAAGGCATTCTAGACAATTGTGTGCTTCAGGCTTTGTTTGTTTTGGGTTTTCATTTTTTATGGGTGTGATGTCCACATACTTTTGGCCATGAGATGTATGATTACTACAGTGGTATACACACAGGGATTCCAACAAAAATGGTTTAGCCATAGCATTTACAGTGTATGACCCCTTGCTACTGTGAGAGACGCCTGCAAACTATGCGTTTTTTCTTCAGTTAACTGAAGGGACAAGGACATGGCATGTAAAAGATGCATTTGATTCTCCTAGCAGTTAATTTGACTTTGATGTTGATTTCATCCATGTGAACTGTGAATTCACATGCCTTGATCTTGTGGGCCAATAAGTGGTCAGGACTGTGGTCTTTCTGGACAGTTACTGGATTTACTGTTGCTGTTATTGTTTTTGTGTGTGTGTGTGTGTGTGTGATTCTCTCCAAATGTATTGGGAGCAGAAACACACTTTGTTTAAATTGCATGATTAGGCTTGGCAGTTTTTACATAATTTTATGCAAGGTTTTTTTTGCATAGAATGCAGCATATTTATGCTTGAAAATGGGCTTAAACAGCTTAGTACATGTGAACCTCTTCTTCTTCTTCTTCTGGCTGTTCCTGTTAGGGGTCGTCACAGCGTATCTTTCATATCCATCTTGCCCTGTCCTGAGCATCCTCCTCTGTCACCCCAACCACCTGCATGTCCTCCCTCACCACATCTATAAACCTCCTATTTGGTCTTCCTCTCCTTCTCATGCCTAGTGGTTCCATCCTCAGCATCCTTCTCCCGATACAACTCTCATCCCTCCTCTGTACATGCCCAAACCATGTCAATCTCCTACCTAATCTTGTCCCCAGAAATATCCTATCTGTGCTGTCCTGCTAATAAATTCATTCCTAAACTTGTCCATCCTCATCACTCCCAATGAAAATCGCAGCATCCTCATCTCTACCATTTCCAGCGTCCTCACCTGTCTTTTAGTCAGTGCCACTGCCTCCAAGCCATATAGCACAGCAGGCCACACTACTGTCTTGTAAACTTTCCCTTTCACTCTGGCAGATCAAATCACTCCCACTCTACACCATCCATCCCACCCTGCCTGCACTCTCTTCTTCACCTCTCTACCACATTCTCCATTACTCACATTTGTACATTTGACCCCAAGTATTTAAACTCATCCACTTTCATCACCTCAGCTCCTTGCAACTTGACCTTTCCATCACCCTTCCTCTCATTCACACACATGTACTTCCTTTTACTCCTGCTAATGTTCATTCCCCTTCTCTCCAATGCATACCTTCATCTCTCGAGGCTCTCCTCATCCTTTCCTTACTTTCACCACCAATCACAATATAATCCGCAAACATCATATTCCATAGAGACTCCTGTCTAACCTGGTCCTTCAGCCTGTCATTGACCATTACAAACAAGAAAGGACTCAGAGCTGACCCTTGATGCAGTCCCACTTCCACTTTAAACCCGATCAAATTTATGCCTCTGTAGTTGCTGCAGCTCTGCACATCACCCTTATTCTTAAAAATCAGAACCATTACGCTTCTTCTCCTTTTCTCAGGCATCCTCTCACAATCCAAGATTTTATTAAACAACGTAGTTAAAAACTCCACTACCATCTCTCCTAAACATTTCCATGCCTCCACTGGTATGTCATATGGGCCAACTGAGTTTCCAGTCTTCATTCTCTTTATAGCTGCCCTCACTTCCTCCTTGCTAATCTGAGGCACTCCCTGGCTCACTATCGCAATGTCATCCAACCTTCTCTTTCTCTCTCTTTCTTCATTTATCAGATCCTCAAAGTATTCTTTCCACCTTCTTAGTACACTCTCCTCATTTGTCAGCACATTCCCATCTACATCCCTTATCATTCTAACCTGCTATATATCTTTTCCAGCTGTGTTTCTCTGTCTGGCCAATCGGTACAAGTCCTTTTCATCTTCCTGAGTGTCCAATGTCTAATACAAATGTCCAATGTCTCATTTTTGCCACTTTGTCTTTACCTTATGCCACATCTCTTTGTACTCCTGTCTACTCTCTTTGTCTCTCTGGAGATCCCAGTTCTTTTTCGCACTTTTCTGCACTTCCTCATTCCACCACCAACTCATCATCCTTCTTCATACCAGATGTCACACCAAGAAACCGATTCCCTCACCAATTTTGCAGTCTTGGCCAGTTGTCTAGTTCCCCTTCACCACCACCCAGTGCCTGTCTCACTTCTTCTCTGAATTTCACACCAATTTCTTTCTTCCTTTAACCTCCACCACCTGATTCTTGGTTCCACCTTCACTCTCTTCTTCCTCTTCACCTCCAAAGACATCCTACAGAACACCATCCAATGCTGTCTAACTACACTCTATCCTGCCATCACCTTACAGTCTCCAATCTCCTTCAGGTTGCATCTCCTACATAGCATATAGTCCACCTCTATGCACCTTCCCCCACTCTTATGTCAACCTATGTTCCTCCTTCTTTTTAAAATATTTCCTCACTACAGCCAGTTGCATCTTTTTTGCAAAATCTACCACCATCTGGCCTTCCTTGTTCCTGCCCTTAACACCATATCTACCCA
>JAOUQY010000020.1:7147183-7163092 GCA_028566355.1 Doras micropoeus
CCCCTGTACATTAAACAGTTAAAATACAATTACCCACAGTTTATAGACGTTTCATCACATTTATGTCAAAAGTGCCTACAGCATACAAAATTAGTCTGAACAGCGTTGTTTGTTTTTATCATGCTAAATACAGTACAGCCGAGTGCTGTAATCAAGGCGCGACCCCGATGCTATCCGCTCTTGGTGACGTTTCAGCACTTTCCAAACAGAGCCGTTTTAGTGACCGAGTTCCACAATAGCATGCTCTCATTTTAGTAATTAATTACTGAAAGAATAGAGCACAGCTCTTTTTTGTTTTGTCATTCACACTTTCAGGAGTCATGACACTTCAGCTTGGTGGGTTTTTTTGTGTTTTTCTCCCGAATTCAACCAGACAACGTCTGACTGAGCAAGCAAATCAAAGTGAAAGCAACAGTGGACCAAGTGAATAAAAAAAAAAAAAAGGTTTATATTATAATATTATAAAGTTAAATGTTTTTACACGCCAGTATTCTAGGAGTAGCTAGTAGTTTTCACTGGGGGTTATAGTAATAAGGAATGGTTGTTTGTTGTGTGGATTTGCAATGATTCTTTGAGGTATTTGTATAAAGCATGCTGGGTATTGCAGTGAACACTAATGAGGGTGTATACCACAGTAATATAAAATACATGCTGTGTTTTTGGTTAACCTCTTTCATTTGTTTTTGTTTTTTTTGTTTTTTTATAACAATGATGCCATTGCCACCTTACAGCTCCAGGGTCCCTGGTTTGATCCTGGGATTGTGTTACTGTTTGTGTTGAGTTTTGCATGTTCTCACTTTGTTCACATTGGTTTTCTTCCACTTCCCAAAAACATGTCAGTAGGTGCACTGTCTATTCTAAATTGCCCCGAGGTATTAATGTGTATATACATGCATGATGCCCAGCAATTTTTTTTCCAGGGTGTATTTGTAGCTTGTTCCCTGAGGCTCTGGAGCCACTATGACCTTGACCAAGATAAAGTGATGAATAAATGAAGAATAAATTACTAAAATTACTAAGACTTTAATGTAAATAATGTAAAATAGGGAATGTGTGACAGTGAATGTTTACAGGGTTTTTGTGTTTTATAAACAGTGAATCCAGTAGCAGCTCCAGTGATGAGTCTCCAGCTCGATCTGTTCAGTCAGCCGCTGTACCAGCTCCTTCCTCTCAAACTCTGCCTCCACTGGATAAAGATGAGCCCCGCAAGAGTTTCGGTATCAAAGTGCAAAACCTCCCTGTGCGTTCAACAGGTAAACTTATTGTTTTATTATTCTATGATGATGATGCTGATGATGACCATGTTTGTCACAATTTATGATGCCTTTTTTTTGTCAAATTTCAGATACAAGTCTGAAAGATGGTCTTTTCCATGAATTTAAGAAGCATGGAAAAGTGACATCAGTCCAAATTCATGGTGCCTCTGAAGAAAGATATGGACTTGTGTTTTTTCGTCAGCAAGAAGACCAGGAAAAAGCACTTAGTGCATCAAAGGGGAAACTCTTTTTTGGGATGCAAATTGATGTTACTGCTTGGACTGGCCCTGGTGAGTTAGTATTTTAGAGTTAGCTTTGGTTGCTTTCTTAATGGAGAGTGTTCAAAATGATAGACAAACATTATATTGTCTTAGGTTAATCTGTTAAGTAGGAGATATTTAACTCACTGTAAATGTAATCATTGTAGGAGTAAACCAAAGTGCCTCATTAAACTATTTCATACCCAGTGCTATATATATTTGATTTTGCAGATGGACTGGTTATACAAGGTCTGTCCAGAAAATAATGAGAATGAAGTTCCTGTGCTCCATAGGTTTTAGGCATGAGGTGTGTTTTTATCTTGGGGAACAAGAAAAAAGATCACATAGAACCAGAGCTATAGGGTGGATGTGGAAGGACTGGAATGCTTTTTTCAGCCAAAAATTCTCTCGCAGCCAGTGAAGTGTGACTCGGTACGTTGTCATAATGGAGGATCCACGAAGAGGCGATCTGACGGTGCACACGCAAAACCCTCTTCTTCAAATGCTCCAAAACTCCAAGATCAAATGTTTCATTTATGAATTCTTTATGGACGATTGCCTGAGAATCAAAAAAGTCAATGAACAGTGACTTGATTTTTGATTTGCCCATGTGAGCTTTTTTTGAGTGAGATGATGTTTTTGTGTGCCATTCAGCACTTTCAGTTTCAGGATCGTACTTGAACACCCACGATTCATCTCCTGTGATCACTCTGTTCAGGAAACTCTTGTTAAACGATCAGGTGATGATAGGACAGCTTGACCATAAACTTTCTTACCATTGCTCCAAACTTGCTTGCATTGTTCCAGTGACCAGGCACTTCAGCAGAGTTTCAAGGCTAGAATTAATCTGAAACAGGTCCTACCATTTATCTGAGATCCCACTCTAACTGACCTTGAACCACCAACCACCATATGCTTAAGCCCTATGGAGCACGGGAATTTCATTCTCCTTACTTTCCTGACAGACCTCGTATATGAGCATGGTCAACTGACATCTTTTACACACAATGAAATATTGCTCTTTGAATAGTTTCACATGAATGAATGAATACAACTTTATCATATGTAATAGACTGCAACATTTGTGCTAACTATACGTCCGTGTTTTTGGCTTATAGAAACCGAAAGTGAGAATGAGTTCCGGCCACTTGATGAACGGATAGATGAATTTCACCCCAAAGCTACACGAACACTGTTCATTGGAAATTTAGAGAAGACCACAAGTTACCATGACCTGCTTAACATCTTTCAGCGATTTGGGGACATTGTTGTAAGTTGAATTTAAATAATAGGAAACATTATTTTTTGCCAAATGTGCTCAATGTCGCATTTTGGTCTCACAATACTCACAATACTCACAAAACAGTCAACCAGTTATATGATACGTGTTTATTTCATCCGTCCTCTGCAGGATATTGATATAAAGAAGGTAAACGGAGCCCCACAGTATGCCTTTCTGCAGTACTGTGACATCGCTAGTGTCTGCAAAGCAATAAAGAAAATGGATGGCGAGTACCTTGGGAGTAATAGGTTAAAGGTGAGGATTAAATTGTGTATTTTATTGTTAACAAATGAATCTTGGAAATAACAAAGTTACTAATCGTATTAGGGAAAATCCACAATCCTAAATCTAAAGTCATCGAATCAGTCCTAAATTTGAAAAGATTTTATAATCATTATTGTAATTACCACAAAACAATAAACCAGTAACACATCCCTTTTACTGAGCAACATTCTTAGAGCATTACATTGAGAAACCCAAGTAATATGTATTTGTATGTCCTATGTGCCTAATTTTGTGATGGCCTAAGTTACTCATCTCTCTCTCTCTCTCTCTCTCTCTCTCGCTCTCGCTCTCTCTCTCTCTTTTTTTCTCTCTCTCACGCGTTCTTTCACTTACATTAAATTAACCCCTTAAACCTTGTAATTGCTGATTTCTTTGGGAAAAAGGGTTCCCTGCAAATATCTCTCTGAGCTCTCTTGTTGTGCTGGTCAAGTTTAGTTCACTAGCCTAACAAGTGTGAGACATGATGATTTGAATGGATACTACAGCAGCATTCCTAACCTTATACAGCTGCACAGCTGTACTGTCAGGTTACCCCCTGGCCCTGAGAATATATTATAGCATAAACTTATCCCATATCTTTGTGCTTACATTGTGCTTTATTTCTTTGTTTTACAGTTAGGATTTGGAAAAAGTATGCCTACCACATGTGTATGGTTGGATGGCTTGGCTTCCAACATTACAGAACAGTACCTTACGAGACATTTTTGCCGTTATGGACATGTTGTTAAGGTACTCATTCTTCCTAAGAATAATTTAAGTTCAATTTCTCTATAGTTTACCCAAATGACTCACATTGCTCATTATTGCTTTTCTGGCTCTACTAGGTGGTGTTTGACCGAGTGAAGGGGATGGCCCTTGTCCTTTATAACAATATTGAATGTGCACAGGCTGCAGTAAAGGAAACCAAGGGTTGGAAGTTTGGGGGTAACAAAATTAAGGTGCACAGACAAATTTGGCTAGTACATGTATATTCAATTAGCTTTCACTTAATGTGATACTGTGTTTTACATTTGTAAAGTTGTAAATATATGTATATTTTTTAGGTTGACTTTGCCAACCATGAGAGTCAGATGGCTTTTTACCGTTCAATGCAGGCATCAGGACAGGACATCAGAGATTTTTATGATATCCTTTCCGACCGTCGGTTAGTAAACTAATGCTCTTTTATTTCATTAAATCATTGGGTTTTTAATAAAACTTTTGTTAGGTCATTATCATTAGAAAAGGATTTAATGGCACACCTTTTCTCCCTTTTCTAGAGATGAACGGAGACCACTCTTTCATGAATTCTCCACCGAACGGGCTTGCTATGAAAATGTAAGAACTCCTGGAACCTACGCAGAAGAGCTGCGTCGCAAATATTCTGCCAGAAGTCGAGAATTTTACACAGAATGGGATCCCTACACAACAGACTACTATGACCCAAGATATTATGATGAACCGTGTGAATTCAGGGACTACCGAGACCCTTATGAGCAAGACATAAGAAAATACAGCTACATGCAGCGAGAACGTAATAGAGACCGAGAACGTTTTGAAGCAGACAGAGAACGTGATCATAACCGACGGACGGCTGAACACAGCCAGAGTCCATCTCATCCACGTCGTCCTTCTAGCCCCACTACTTCTCCTGTTCTATCCGAACGCCTACTTAGTGACTCTGAACATCTGATTTATAGTCGCTCATCTGAGAGAAGTGGCAGTTGCAGCTCAGTTTCTCCACCACGCTTTGAAAAGCCAGACAGAATCCGTTTGGAACGGTACTGTAAAAATGATAAACTTGAGAAGGAAAGACCACTGTTTGAAGCAGATCGTGGAAATGGGGCAGAAAAAGAATGGCGAGCTGGACGTAAGGAGAAAGGAGAAAAGGACAGAACTGAGAAGCACAAATTAAGGAAGTTAAAACTTTTATCTCCTAATGTTCCATCATCTGAGACAGACCTTGAACCGGACAGGGAGGCTAGCCCTGATACAGCCCAGCGTAATTCTGCTAAAACTGTGGCCAAAGAAAAAGAATCTGGAAAAGGAAGACTAGATCTTCCACCTTGTGTTGTTCACTTAACACGTGTCAAAGAAAAGGAAGGCAAGTTTATTGATCATGCCATTGCTGAGAAACAAAGAATAAAGGCTGCCTGTGATCATGCCAGTTCTCCAACTTCACCACCTTTGGCTGATCACAAGACTCTGCTGCATCGTATAGAAATTCAAAATAGAGAGGTCCTTAAACATGGAAAAATTCCAAAAGAGAAATGTTTGGCTAGCCAAGTAGAGCCTATAGACAAAGAAGGCAAAATGAAAGGCAGAAAATACCTTAAAGCTGAACCTATATTTGAAAAAAGCAATTCTGATGCTGATCGCTTAGCTGCTCGAAAGAGGCGTTTTGAAGAAGAAACAAGAGCTAATCGCTTGAGAAGAGTATCCCAGGATGAAGATGAAGGGCGATTTGGACTGAAGTGGCTGGGCAGTATTCATTTTTCAAAGGGGTTAGAGGAAGAAAAGAAACTTTCTCAACTTGAGATGTCCAAGCAAGAGAGCAGAATTGATAAGAAAGAGTGTCTGGTTACTTTAAGTTCCACAAGTGAAGGACCAGACTCAGAAATGAGCAAAAATCTTGGCCACAATATAGACCTGCATCTTAGGGAACTGGCAGAGGAAGGAACAAATCCTGTAAATGATCAGAGGATGCATGGTTTTGGGGCAAATGATCAGCAGTGCATCACTCTTAAGGTGTCTGATGACAGAAACTTAGAAGTGGAACAGCGCCTAACTGATATTAAAAGACACCCTGCATTGCAAAAACCAGATGCACTGAACAGTGAAGAAAGGTTACTCTTTGATCTGGACCACTCACAAAGCTGTCGAAAACAAATGGAGCAAAGCCGTCGTCTCCAGCAGCAACTACAAGACTGTGACAGTACAGATAAAACTGAAAGTACACTTATCACTGACGTAGAAGACTTTGATCATCAAAGTCTTGTCCATTTGGTAGGTAAACTCCCTGTGGACGTTACTGATGTTTCACCGCCCCTCAAGCGAAAGAAGACAGAAGCATTTGATTATCATTTTACCACTAATAAAGAGAGCAATTATCAGGCTTCCAGGCAACTAAATAACAATTCTGAAACGAATGTTACCTCTGCCTTAGTTGATGAGAGTTTGCCTACTGATTCATTACATTTGAATGCTGAAAAAGCAAAAGATAAACCTAAACCAGAAAACAGCTCACACTGGGATGGATTTAAATGCAATAATCACAACACTGCCACAGACATAGATTTATTCAAGGCTAAGAAATCACTGAGTGGTAACGAGGGTCTGGGTTGGGAGAGTAAAATGAAACAGGACACACTGAAAGAAATGAGCTTTCCCAGCACCATTGTGAAACGTGAGAGCATTAGAAAGCGCTTTGTACATGAACTGGAGCCTGGAGAAGTTCGGTCTGACTCTGATGATGATGCTGATGATGACTACACAAATATGTCACCAAAGCTGGATGCTTCCCATAAAAGAGAATGTGAGGGAAAAGCTGTAGACTTTAAGCTCCCAGGTTCCTTGGAAAAAAATAAGTTCTATGAATTTGCACTGGATAAAACAATAACACCAGATACAAAAGCCTTGCTCGAGCGGGCTAAGTCTCTCTCTTCATCAAGGGAAGATAATTGGTCTTTCCTTGGCTATGACTCAAGGTTCAAAAGCTTTCGAAATTGCACAGACAAAGAGAAAGTTGTGCCCACACCAAGACCCATTCCATCCTGGTATATGAAAAAAAAGAAAATCCGGTCTGACTCTGAAGGAAAGCTTGATGACAAAAAAGAAGACCCAAAGCGACAAGAACAAGAGAGTGGGGAACTATTTTCCTCTCGTTTTCTGCACAGCTCTATCTTTGAGCAGGACTCAAGACGTCTTCGACATCTTGAATGCAAAGACAATGATCCTGAGATTGGAATCAGTAGCGAGAAGGCTACGGTCACTGTAGAAAAGGCTGAGACTGTAGGAGAAGATCTTGTGCATGAGCCCATAGTGCTGTTTCATAACCGTTTTTTGGAGCTGCAGCAAAAAAAAGACAAAGACCAAGAGTCCCATACTGCTGAAAAAGCCATTGAGGCTGAGACAGTTGATAAAAATACTGCACCAGATCAAGAGCAACTTCAGTCCCCTAAAGAGCCTGATGTTGGGACTGGAATAAAATCAGTAAGCCCTTTGTTATCAGAATCTCTCCTCAGCCCCACAGAGACATTTTCGCAACAGAATCAGCAAGCCTGTCTTGTTACTGAGTCAACTTTATTACCAGTTACAAATGAGAAATTTGAAGATACTCAAATAGAATCCCAACAGCTGTCCAGCCCAATGAATGACATTAAAGCAGCTCTTACAGTAAGCACACCACCTTTGACAAAGATGGACAACACTGAAGTAGAGCCTAACAAGGAAAATTATGAACACAGAGAAATTGCAGTGAACATGTTAGCTGAGCAGCAGAATGTTGATATAAAACCTCCAACACCTGGTGCATGCTTAAGTAATTTGGAAGCAGAGTCTGATCCTGCTGAGTGTCTGTCTCCTATTCCAGCTAAGATTAAAGATGTGCAAGTGCCTCTTAAGGTAGAGCTGGCTGAAGAGAAATCAGAATCTCTTGATTGTAATTCTGACCAGAATGTACAGTCATCTCTGGAGATGCAGTTAGTGGCCTCTGAACCTGAGTTTGAACCAACACAATCAGCACAGAAACAAACCAAGAATAAAAAAGCAAAAGCAAAGCCGTCAGCATTATTACTGATACTGCCATCTCAACCAGCTAGCATTGAGAAACCAGCAATACGAAAGAGTGAACGGATTGACAGGGAAAAGCTGAAAAGGACATCATCACCAAGAGGAGAGGCAGCAAAAATCATATCTGATTCCAAGAACTCTTCAAAATCACCTGTTTATGCAACAGATTTGGAGCAGATCAATGACCCAACCCTTCCCCATGGCAGAACACGGCAGCGTCGGAATGTTCGTTCTGTCTATGCCACACCTCTGGAGGATGAAGCGTGTCAACAGCAAGGCAAAGATTTTGCTGAATCCTCGCGTTCCATGCGCAAGCGTGCTGATAAAGAATCTGTACTGCAGGATGTGCTGACTCCGCCAACCAGCGCAAGGAGAGGCCGTCCACCAAAAACGCGTAAAAGAGTAGATGATGTGTCTCCGATGAAGGCGGAGCAGACAAAAACACCTGAAGGAGATGACACCTATATCAAAGAGTCTGGAAAAGGTGGTGAAATAAATAAAATTACAGAAGGATGGCGTTCTCCTCGCTCACAAAAGGTTCAGGCAGTAGTTAGAGCTGGGCAGAGCAGAAAACCAGCTAAAACGGACAAACCGGCAGAGGTTGATAACGCCGAAAGCTTGATATCTCAAGTTAAAGCAAAAGATGAGACTCTTTCCTTGGAAAAAAAGTCAGAAACAGATCTGGTGGACAAACCACAGCTGTCTGAAAAAAGTGTGAAGGTCAAGGTGCCAAGACTGACACGCAATACCAAAACAGTTCCTATTGATAAGTCTGTTAATCTTAAAAAACTTGTTATTGATCTTAGTGGGGATGCAGTTAAAGATGCACTGTATTCTGGGGATGAGAGCAGTCAACAGTGTCAAGATCCTGCAGAGAAAACTAAAACAGAATTATCTGTTAAAGTAGAGACTAGAACTGCAAAAGACTTCAAAGATGTAGATGATCTCAGCCCAGATGAGAGGGAAGATGTTCTCTCAGATGTGGAGCCTGCTGTTGAGCCAGAGGCAGTGTTCCTTGCCCGTCAGATGGAATTAGAGAGAGCGGTGGAAAATATTTCTAATCTAGCAGTTGAGCAGCCACCACCCTGCAAGGAACCATCTTCTCAGCCTCCTGTTGTACTAACACCTGTTGCAGCAGAGTCAGATCAAACTGAGCTAGAAAAGCCTGCTAATCCTGCAAGTGAAACTGAGCTTGCTGCTGCAATTGATTCAATTACTGCTGAGAATATTTCTGCTGATGCAGATGGATTTCACACTCCTCCTACATACACATCACTCCTTCCAACATCAGAATCACTCGTCTTGCCCACTTCAAATGAGGTTGTAGAACCAGAGACAGACTTGGTAATAAAGAATGTAAAGCATTTTGAGCCAAGTAGTAATTTGACTCCAGATTCCAAATCATCTCAACCAACAGTTGTTATTGAATGTCCATTGTCAGAGGTACCCAAGAAGGGAGGAAGACCTCGACTAAAAACACCAAAGAAATCCAAAGGTCGAAAGGTTTCTACAAGCAAAAAATCAGATGAGATACCACATGCAGTATTAGAAGCTGAACTGGCAGCAGTCAAACTACCTGAGTCAATTCCAGAAGACATGCAAACTGCAAATCCTAAAACAGCCACTTCAGCTGCAGCAGCTACTGTAGTCACCGTGGCTGCTGCATGTAAACATGACGTTGCATCAGTGGTGACCCTAAACACTCCAAAGGAGGCAGAACAACCTGCTGTTGACCAGCCTGAACCTCAAGAATCAGCCTTCCATTCTGGAACTAACAGTCCTTCATATTTAAGGTCACCAGAACCATTGTTAGAACCAGTAGCACCTGCTCTTACCCCACCATCAACCTGCCTAAATATAACACCATCTCGTTCAGCTAAGGTACCTCACACAACCCCAGACTGGGTGACCAGGACAGAAGAGAAAGTGATAGCTCCTATACACAAAGTTGCTGTAGTTGCATCAGCACCAACTGTGGTAGTAGGCAGTCATTCTGCAAATACAGCAATTCCCCCTGACACAAAAGCTTCTGATATTGATCCTAGTTCTAGCACCTTAAGGAAGATTCTTATGGAGCCGAAATATGTTTCTGCTTTAAACAGCAGTTCTGTACCAAGCACACTGCTCACAACATCATTACCAGACCCCAGAATGTCCCAGAACGAGAGTTTACCAGTTATAAAATCTTCAGTACTTGAGGATAGACCCAGTCCTATAACACCAATTACACCTCAAATGGTGTCTCCACAACAACCTCCTCCACAACCCACTGAAACTCTGAATATCTTTAAGGAAAAAATGGGCAACACAGTTATCTCTTCTACTGCTACCTCTGTCATTAGTCGAATTCCTATGCCCTTTGATTTTGAAAACACCCCTCGTATATCTCTGAGCAACCGTAGCTCTGGACTGTCTCAGCCAAAGCACAAATATCGTTTTGGCGTGAATGACAACAATAGGTACCATGGACTCTCAAATTCTGATGAGGGACGATCTCCTGATAACACACCTAGCAACACAGGCAGCTCAGGTCCTGGTTTGAGGGTAAACACCTCAGAGGGTGTGATGGTACTGAGTTATTCAGGGCAAAAAACAGAGGGTCCCCAGCGTGTTGTTGCTAAAATTAGCCAAATCCCACCAGCCAGTGCAGTTGACATTGAATTTCAGCAATCCGTTTCAAAGTCTCATGTTAAACAAGAGCAACTTCAACCTCAGCCATCTACTCCTAAAGCATCCCAGACCCCTACAGCTCAAGGACACACAGGTGCTATTTTTAGCAACCAGGTGTTCAATGCCCAGGCTGTCATTTCCTCCATAAAAAAGGAAGGTCCCGTTTCTGACAAATCGGAATCATCTTCTCATATTGGTTTACACAGTTCTCCTTTGAAAACATACCAACACTCAAGTCCTAGTCATCAAGTCTTGAGGTATGGTCAGTCTATGTTACACCAACATATTAAAAAAGCATCTGTTGTAGAATCTGTTTCAGTGAAAGCTGATGTTAAACAATCACAATCTTTCAATCACAGCCCAGTTTTAAGTTCACACCCCTCCTCTTTGCCAGGAAATCACATTTCGAGTCCAACTGCTCCTAATGATAGATTGGTCTGTCATCCGAAACATGAGTTACACTGTCCAAGGACATTGGCCTCTACATTCTCTAAGGTTTGCCCACCTAGTACCTCAGTAGGCCTGGGGGCAAGTGGGCCTAACTATGTAACAAACATACATCATCCTGAGCAGTCTGTCATTATGCACCCTCACAATGCTACACAGTCAGTCACAATTGGTCAAATGCCTCAAGGAAATGTCAGAATGAATACTCCTCCTCTAACTGGAATTAACTATGGAATACGTACAGATTCTCTCTCATCACCAACATCTGGTCCTCCACAACGTTCCACTACACCCCAGCCAACAATAATGAGAGATAGGCTGTTGAAGCAACATGCAAGTGCTGGCCAAGTGAGTGGGGCAAATGAAAATGAAGTGAGACACTTCCATCAAGGATCACGTAGGACATCTGTGGCCCAGATACACTCAGATGTTGTGGTAATGCAGCCTGAATACAAAGGGATACATCATGGGGGCTTGCATCTAGATCACTATAACAGAGACTTGTGTGTAATTAGGCCCCAACAATTAACAGAGCACCCAGCTGTTCTTGAAGCTCACAAGGCTCAAACACCAGAGGCTCCTTCCTTGTCATCACTCTCACATATATCTTCAACATCTTCAAAATCTCCCTCTGTTAAGAATCCTCCTCTGACTCAGAGAGACTCACCAAAGGCACTTGAGGTGAAAATGTCACAGTCTACTCATTCTCCTCATTCAGAGAGTAGAGTAATTGGTCATACTCCTGTCTCAGTCATTTCTGCTCAAGGAGTACAGCGAGCACATCCTGGCAGCCCTGGCTCCATGCCTGAATTTTATAGAGAAATGCATGGCTTCCATTCCCAGTTACCTGGTTCCTCAGTAATTGGGATTAACATGACTAATTATGGCATTGCACCATCTCAGGTGAGTAATCATAGTGTAACTAAATGCTGTTATGTTCAGACAAATCAAGTTTAAAATTATACATTTACATTTTCAGTAAGCAAATTAAACTGCTGGATTTTAAGAATAATTGTATGTATCCTTCTCCTTATCAGAGTTCTCAGGAAGGCGAGCACAGATCTAAAGCTGCCCATATTGCATCTGGCGGCCCACTTAGGGAAACAGCACTTACCATACAACATGTTAGGCATACAGGCTCAATGGATATGTCTCATGTACATCGGATCCAGGGCGAGACCACCTCACCTGCTTACACCTCTCCAACGACCATTACACCCAAATCAGAATTGGCTCACTCTCTACAAAAGGGACCTCATTGTCTTTCATCAGGTCTCATTTCACTATTTCCCTCAGCACCATCCAATATAAGACCAGATATAAAACCTGACAATGCTGGGCACCCTTTGGTTGACATGGTTCAGCTGTTGAAGGTAGGTGTATTATATTAGCAGTAGTTATTCAGATCACAGAGAATTAATTGAATGCTGATTATGTGTCTTAAGAACAAAAACTTTATAACTTAATATTTTTATATAACTGTTATGCTTTTTGACTTTTTCTCTGAGCAGAAGTATCCTATTGTATGGCAAGGTCACTTGGCACTCAAGAATGATAGCGCTGCAGTCCAGTTACACTTTGTTTCTGGTAATAATGTCCTGGCTCACCGTTCACTGCCTCCTTCAGAAGGAGGTCCCCCTCTTCGCATTGCCCAGAGAATGCGTTTAGAAGCGTCCCAGCTCGAGGGGGTTGCAAGGAGGATGACTGTAAGTATCTCTGTTTCTTTTAACAACTGTAGTTACATTTGAAATATGCATATGTACAGCTTTGGATTATGCAGCTGTAAATATGTATGGTGAGGAAACATTATAGAGCAAGATTATCAAAATCAGGGCTGCAAGTCTATTTATATTTTTGGTTTTCCTCTTTCAGCACTCAAAATCCAGCACTTTACGGTCTGGGTAATTAGGTTATGAGTTAAATGGGGTAGAATGCTAAACAATGTAGTGCTGTGGTCTCCAGGACTGGAGTCTGACCGTAAGATTTTGTTTCCATTTACAGCTTCAAGATGATTACTGCCTCCTGTTGGCGTTACCTTGTGGTTTGGATCAAGACGATGTCCTCATTCAGACTCATGCTCTCAAAACGTGCTTTATCACGTACTTGCAGGCAAAACAAGCTGCTGGGATTATCAATGTTCCCAACCCAGGCTCCAATCAGGTGAACACAGCTGAAGAGCAGTTTGCATTCATCTAAACTTGCACTATTTAGAAAAACATTCTTCTTCATATAGCCAGCTAGGAGTTCCTGCTCCCCATAAACAATACTATTTGTTACAATGATAAACATTACAGTTTTTAATAGCAAATATTTCTATAAATATTGACCTAATCCTAATTCATATTTCCTTACTAATCAGAAGTTTTCCTTCTTTCCTATAGCCAGCCTATGTTATACAAATATTTCCTCCTTGTGAGTTTTCTGAGAGCCACTTGTCTCACCTCGCTCCAGACCTCCTCAAGAGCATTTCCAGCATCTCACCGCATCTCATGATTGTTATTGCATCTGTGTAAGACTCCAGAAAGATCCCATTTCCTTAAAGAAGAGTTATACCAACACCAGCTAAACAACATTCTGGAAAATGCCTCAATAGACTTACTCCTCTGTAGTCTTTACTCATGCACTCATTTTTCTTGGTTCTTTTTCCAAATCCTTTATTCATTACGTAATCCGTTTAACTCGAGGTCAAGCGTGCAAATGAGAAAATGGAGCTTTGTAATGATCAATTTTCTGATCATTTTATTCTTTTCATTGCTTTTTTGAAAGTTTTGAAAGTCTATGATTTTTTTAACACCTAGATAAACTCTTTTAAAGACATTGGACTGAGAAACAGTTGATTTTTATTTCATTGAAATAATGATTGTGATTTATTATTTTTAAAAACTTCTTAAGAAGATGGAACAGATCAGTTATTGCACTATGTTAAGAAAATTTAAAAATGGAAATCAAATAAGACTTTGTACAGATTTGAATATTAATGTGGTGCATATTACATCGACGTGTTACTTCTTTCACCAGCCATGCGTGTTTGAAATTAAAACAATTAAGCTGGAGTGAGGGGGCATTTTTTTTTTTTTTTTTTTGAGACTTGTTAGAAAGCAATGTATGATAAATTTGTTGTATGTACTGCATCTACTGTCCAGTTTCCAGTCAGTAATTCATAAAGTACATTCAGTACATTTTTAAAAACAACTCTCAGAGTATACTCTTATTTCCCAAAGGGACAGAGTAATTGTGAGTTGTAGAGTTTACACTTGATGCCTCAATAGGGGATTGTATGTACATTTTTCTCTTTCTATTCAAAGCTTGAGGTAATTTGGGGGAAGTGGGACTGTGTATATATTGTAAATATTTAAATACGTTCAGAGCAGGCCCTGTGAAACTATAACAGAAGTTGCCATTGACTATAAAGTATTTCATCAGTATCACTCAAATTGCATTTTTTAAAATCAGTTCAGTGCCAAATTTTTTAAAGGAAAAAAATATCAAATTATTTTTAATACTTTGTACTTGTCACTGGACCTTTCACTTTTACTCATTTCATATATGTGTGGTCTCGTATCTCTTATTTTGTTATATATTATTTTTACTTTAAAATGTTGTCAAATATGTGACTTAAAGTATATTCCTTTTTCTTAAATCAATTTGTGTCATGTTTGACCTCTTAATAGATGTCTTTGAATGTGTCATGGAGGTCATCAAAACTGATTTGTTAAGAAAATGAAATATGTTTACAAAAAAAAAACTGTACAAATGTTCTCACATGCCTTTTCTTCTGCTGCCTGTCTCCCTGAGCCAAGATGTAAATACTCATTTATTCTGTGTATGTTGTAATTTTATTTTCACCTTTTTCAGGGTTATTTTGTTTTGTATAATAAAACAAAACAGTCAGAAGAACCAGAACTAAGAGTAAAGCGATGCAGAAATTTAACCATGTGTCTCGTTGCAGTTTCCTTAAAACTGCAAATTGATGGCTCATGAAAACAATGAAGGCACTTAATTGTTTTTCTAAGCAAAACTAAAAAAAAAAAAAACCAAAATGAAAACAAAACAGCTCTTAAAATTTTGTCTGTAATTTTTTTCATTGTTGTGAGTGTATGTATTTCTGTTCCTCTATGAGGACATTAAAACATTGTTGGGAAACTTCTACAGATCATTAAATGGTCATTCATAATAAGTTTTTTGTGTCTTTGCTTGACGGTTTTGTAAAATGTTACATTTTATTGATTTGTTTGTTTGTTGCATATAATTTTAAAGCATATGCATATATGTATCTTGAGGAGCGTAATTATGCTGAATGAGAATAATGAAGTGATAAAAATGTCAGTACACTAAACCATCCCTTCTACTCTCTATATTAAACTTGGGAGCCATTTTCTGGGGTGTCCCAAAGTAGAAAAGTCCTTGAACTATAATAATTATTATACAATTATTATCTCAAAATGTGGGAGATAAATGAATGTCCCAAATGTGCTGCCTAGTTTGAATTTCAAATGGACAAACCAATGTACAGCACAAAACCATAGTGGTGTGTTTCAGTTATTTTGTCCTGGTAATGTGCAAACTCACCAGATGGTGGCGATAAAGCACTTCTATAACGCTTCTGTTTTGGGGGAAAAAGTGCTTCTGAAGCTGTGGGAGACTGAGTAAAGAATAATGAATTATATTTATAACTGAAGTGCACTGTTACTCATATCTATCTATCTATATCTATCTACACACACACAGACACAATAATGTGTAAAAGTCTTAGGCACCCTGTTGTTTTTAGGTACAACTGATGGTTGATGTTTTGGTTTTTTTTTTAGTTCTGCACCATTGAGTAATTACAAAAAGATTTTGTATTTAGTGTGACAGTCAAAGTCTCCAGAAGAGCTGTGGCAGATTCTTCAAGATGCTCAGTAAAGAAAAATGTCTCCTTGTCTTGGAGAATCTGCCT
>JAOUQY010000020.1:7186431-7197218 GCA_028566355.1 Doras micropoeus
CCTGTAAACTACATTTCAAAAGCTGAACTCTTTCACCCAGTTGACTTGCCCTTCCTTCCTTGTTCTGCCTGGTAGGGAGGGGTACAGAACTTAAAAATACTGTATTGTTCCTTTATTAACTTGTTTCTTACACAGGTACTTGTACTCAGAGAAATAGTACACTTTTTTTCACTCTCTCAATCTCTCTCAGCCTCTGTATTCATGTGTATGTCTGAAAAAGAGGTGTGAGTGAAGTGAGGAGTGAGGGGCGGGAATGGTCACGAAATGGCATTGTTTTCTGAATGGAGCGCTGAAACCTCAGGAGCACTGCCTGGTGTGAAGGTTTTTTTGTATAAGCTTAAGCCTGGGGGCTGGAAGCATAAGCATTGGACTTTTTGACAAACACTTGGGCTCCTGTGACAGAAGCGATAATGCTAAATCTCTTCCCCCAGGTGAGTCTAAACAATGTGGGGAAGCAAAAACTTAAGTTCAATTTGTTGTACAAGGATACAGTTTCAATACAGGTGAAGCATGGGAATGTCAAAAATGTTGAATTTGGTGCTCAACATGCTCTCTTTGAGAACTCCACTGTGTATTTGCCATGCTATTCTCAATGGCATTATTTGTTTCCCTCAGCTGTAACAAGCTATATGAGCTGTTTCCTGTGTAAAATGATGCAAAACAAATAAAGGGGTTGTTGTAAGATCCTGTTGTCTTTAAAGTAGCCAACCTCCTGCCACCGGGGCTATTGTGCTGATGCCTTTCAGCGTGTACGAGGCCCTTGTGGAGTCAGCAAAGTGGGGGTTTAAAAATATAGGGAGCTTGACTCTGAAATTCCTCAGAGTTGCTAGGGGAAGCCTTTGTCACATCTTCAGCTGTATTGAAGCTCAAGCACATTGTCATCCCGTGACTCCTGCTGGGCAGGATACAGTGGTGGTACAATTTATTAATTAGATGGTGAAACTAGATGTTTATATTCAATAGTCAAACTGATGAAGAGATACGTGGATTCTTAAATAATGACTGTAAACTAACTTTGTCTGTTTTAATAAATTAAGAAAAAAACTTAATGGTGAATTTTGAAGACTACTTCAGATAAGTAAGGCTATAAGAAAGACATGCATAGATCCAGTTTCCAATGTTTGTATACCTATCAGGACAAAATAAAGACAAATAATGAAATTCTTAACAGTTATTTAAAAAGGTTATTTAGTGGGTTGTGTTTTACCTGTTTCTTTTTTCTTATCAGGTAACAAAAGGCCCAAATAATATGTTTGCCATTGCAAATTCCCCCTGACATAACAGTCAGCTGCCAAAGTAAAGAAAACTAACATAATACACTGAAGTACCAAAAAAAAACTGGTCTACCAGTTAATACTTGGGAGCCAACATTGCACAGTCCTCATGCTGATGTTTGTTGAGGCCTCAGCATTGAATTCTCATGTTACTTGAGGTAGTGTTGCACACCTATCATGTGAAACTATTCTTGCCACCCGATGCTGGTTCACAGAGTCTTTTAACGGCCACACTGCTGTCATAATGCTCCTATGTGAAAATCCAAACTTTGCTTCTACTCCCAAAATGCTATGAAACATCTCATGAGCTCCAACTATTAAACCGTGTTGACAATCGCATAAAAACTACTCTAGAAGTTTCCACAGATTTATTTACGCACTGGTGGATGCATCCAATGACATGCATTGGTGTCATTGCTATGTATTTTGCATAGGCTCCAGTACCAGTTTTTCTGGTACTTCAGTGCATATTGGCCATTGCAAATTCAGTTGGCAAATTAAACAAAAATAACATAATATATCTTAGGAACACCTTTGTGTAGATTCTACAACTCATTGGAACTCTACAGAAAAGATTAACACCATTATTCTAAAAAAATTTGATAATTTGATAATTGTAGACAGGTAGAGAGAACACTGTCTCCAAACATCTCTACTGGGTTGAGATCTGGTGACTGTGAAAGCCACAGTATATGATTTACATCATCTTCATGCTCATCAGTTAGATAGATAGATAGATAGATAGATAGATAGACAGTTCTCAAGCATAGTGCATAGTTCTTCATTTTCAGTTATAACTGCTTGAACTTGGCCAGAAGCTAAAGGTGCAAATTACAGGTTACAGGTAGGTTAACGTTTGACAGATTGTGGGCGGGGAACTTTCTCGGAGCCACACCCCATTACCATAAAAATGTCCTCAACATTCCAGGGGGCGGAGTTTATGGCACTCAGTGTTTCTCAATGAGAGTCCGATAAGCGCAACTGGTAGAGCAGCTAGTTTCAGCGTGGAGTTTCTCACAGCTCTGTACTGACTCCGGACACAGAATGGATTACCGGCGGATAAAACGGATTTTATTTGTCAATGTATTTATGAACTGCGTATTTATTTCTCTTCAAAATAAAGAAGGTAAGTTAACATTTTGGACTGGTAAAAAAAAGAAGCTTTTGCGTGACTTCTCTCACATGGCTGGGAGTCACTGTGCCACGCCAAGTAACATTCAGCTCTTTATTCCGCTTAAAAATTAGAGCCAAGGCATGAAGCATAATTTAGACAAGATAAAAAAATAAAGCTTGAAAAAGAGCTCGCTGTCAGAAGTGCGAACTGGGTTACTAGACCTGCTACTGGTAGCAATTTAAGACTGAAAAGTTTTATCCAGGGTTAGAATTCCGCAGCCTATATGAGAAAAATGTGTGTATGTATGGTCAGTGTATAGAAACGAAATTACAGTATTATTGTAACCCAGCAAATATCAACAATAGGTATTATTATAGTGTATCTTGTAAGAAATCATATGCATCATAAAGAAGCCGAGTTTATCTGGTGCTTAACATTTGAACCGCAGTGCATTCCTCTACACTTTGAATAAGTTTGTTACCTGCTGATGATTAGGATTTATTATTACATTTTCATTTCTATTTGATTCTTCCAGAGGTGCTGCTGGACATGATGGCATCCGGAGCAGAGCTGGGCTGGCTGACATGGCCCGACCAGAACGGGGTGAGTAACGCAGATTTAATAAGATCACACCGCACCTTGCATTGCGGCATAACACTAATGGATGTTTATTCGGATTCAGTTTTATTCCTTCAGGGTTTCTCCGGACTTGTGTTAATCATTGGATTGTGTGGGTTTGTGCTATAGCTCCTCTCCCTCTCAGACATGTCTGTACTTCTCCCGAGAGAAGAAAGCAGCCCTGCAGCTTTACTGATCCATACTGGCTGTGGTTTTAAAGCCCTGCACTGGGCAGAGCTATAAGGGTGTCATTAACATTTAAACTCGAGTACATGTGGCCCTTTTGGTTTTAACAGTTTTCGGGAAGCAAAATGTTCATGGCAGCTTATACCAAGAACATATACGTATAAATAGTTCCTGTCAATTTACATACATCTGAGAGACAGTAAAGTTTTTCTTCCTCGTCCCTCCTGGATTATATTTCACAATTTATCTACAAACAATTCCAAGAATAAAAATGTGTGTGCATCCCGTAACAGCAATCTATATAGAAAAATCTAGATCAAAATGATTCTTTTTTTAAATTTTATTTTATTATTATTTATTTAAATCAGAATAATTATTTTGTAGCCTTCTCAATCTCCAGACCTGATCTAAAATAAGGCAGTGTGCGATGTCTGGTAGAGTTCTATCAAATAAGTCATGCAAAATTGTGACCAGGATGCTCAGAAGAGTTTAGAAGCTGTTATAGAGACATGAAAGTTGTCTTTAAATAAATTTTTATACCAGACTCAGAATAGGAGATGCAAATTTGAATTTGTTTTTATTTTTTTTCCACTATTTTTAATTACTGTTAATAGGTCTAATTAAGGAACACCTGTCCTACATGCTTAATAACTTGCAGGTGTGAACTAAAAGTTCTTTTGTCCTAAGGAGGTGCAAACAATCAACTGTCAGTCACACTCAAGTATCAATTGCAAACAGTCAATTGTCTATGCATAATGACATTTTATAATATCGATGTATCTGTCTGTTCGCAGCTTACATGTGCTTTTATGCATCGTATTTCATTCCGCTCACAAATTCAAATTGTTCTCATACCAGGACAAGACAAGTTTTGTCTTGTATTCATTAACAAATTCTCAACATACTTCTTTGAACAGAAATTTAGAACAAATGCATGGCGTCTGATAGTTTGGAAAAAGTCCTGGATCTTGGAGGATTTTACATGGCAAACAGTTAGTATGGTTGGTCCTTATAGAGGCTTAATTGCATTCTTAATGAGCTGCCTGGCATTTAAAGAGAGTATAAGGGACCTTTAAAGTGATGAATTGTGTTGATGAAGGGAGCAAGCTTTTATACAAGCATTTGCTCTGCACTTGCACGGTACGGACCATTTTATTATGATGCCGCACACTGTGAAAATAACCCACCTCTCCTGTAATTAATGGCACAGTGGCAACATGTGGAGGGGAAAAAAATCCCACAAACTGCTTCTGAAGAGATTTTACCCCAAGTTACATCAGTCTATTTAGTGTTGGTGGAATGAAATGCTATTTTCTGCTAGAGGATGATGGGTAATGATCCAGTGTCCTCGGTAGTACTTAAAATTCCATGTTGAGGCCATTTTGTGTTATTTTTGCCCTCATCTGTTACTCCTCTGCAATCTTGGTTTTGAATGTTTTTTAGTTGAATCTTTCCTTTTTTCTGCTTGCAGTGGGAGATAGGCCAACAGGCTGTTAATGGCACCTTGTTTTATAACTACTTTGTCTGCAATGTGGAAGCACGAGAGCAGGACAACTGGTTGCGTACCACCTTCATTCAGCGGCATCCCACCGCCACGCGGGTCTTTGTGGAGATTCGCTTTCTTGTGCGTGACTGCAATTCTTTCAACGCAGACTCACTTACCTGCAAAGAAACCTTCAACCTGTACACTTCCGAAGCCGATGCTGACATTGGCACTAGCTTCCGTAAGGGCCAGTTCCGCAAGGTGGCAACCATTGCACCCGATGAAATCTCTGGCATCGGAGATATGAGGATCAACACAGAGACAAAGGTGGTGGATAATCTCTCCCGCAAGGGCTTTTACTTGGCTTTCCAGGACATTGGGGCTTGTGTAGCTATCTACTCTGTAAGAGTTTACTACAAAACGTGTCCCGCCACAGTGAAGAGCTTGGCAGCATTCCCTGAGACAGTGGCGGTGGCAGGGGGCGAGAACCAGGCACTGCGGGAGGTGTCTGGGGTTTGTGTGGAAAACGCTGAGAGTGAGGACCAACCACGCATTTACTGCACTGTGGATGGAGAATGGGTGGTGCCTGTGGGCCAGTGCCAATGCAGCCCAGGATATGAAGCTGTGGATGACACATGCCAAGGTAAGACCTTTGGTCGGAATAATATAACTTCTATCCGACTGCCAGCTGTGAAGTCTGATTTTCATTTAAACAATGGTTTTGGTTAGGGATATAAATTAATGAGTGTACAACATAATTTTTGGAATTTATTTGGCATTTTGTACAGTGTTGTGTGTCTTAGAAAGGAATGAGGTTTTCTACAGTTGTACAACACATACTGCCTTGGGTAGAAATAAGATGGCTGGAATTCCTTCTCAAACATTCCACCACTTCAGCTTTGACTATAAGCAAAATGTGAATAACTATTTCTATTTTAGTCCTATAGCATGTGCCTTTCCCCCATAAAATATTTTTTCTGGTAAATCTATGTTGAGAATAAAGACAAAACCACATATTGCACCAACACAAAAGACAAGAAAAGATGCCTTTCTAAGCCATACCTCACTGAGGGATCTTAATCACACATTCTCAGACAATTTTCTTTCATGAATATCTCCCCTTATTTTTGATTACACTGTTTTTTTTTATATGTTCACTATTTAAAAAAGCAAAGTGTGCTATTGAGGCATGCTTTCTCTTTACAGCTGTAGCTCTTACCTCCTAAACCCCAGCATTCTTTGTAAGTGACTTTAGCAAATGCTTTTGCTCAAGGCAGGAGTTTTTCATTGGCTTAAAACCTGCTTCATAGCATGTCTCCTCTCTCCTTGTGTGTTATGTGTCATGGTTCTCTATTCTAGAAAGAGCTTAGCCGTTTGACATTCAGGTGTCCCGTGGTCTTGGCATGCTAGGACCTGTTCAGAATGATTCCATTAGAAATGTATGCAAACCCTAGCACTTTAACAAAGCTTTTCCTGTAACTGCGAATCTTGCAGAGGCAGGTAATACGGCCTTAACAATACAGTTACGCGGAACTGAACAGAAAGGAAGAAAAGCAAGAGTGCTGGTGTGTATCATGAGATATGGAGGTTGACACAGACCAAGAGGGAGGGAATGATGGAAAGGTTGGGGAATGGAATGTTAAGGTTGCAGAACAATGTAGTTCAGTGTTCAGCTCCAGCTATCGGTCCCACTTGCCCCCACCTTTTGTGGTACATTCCTGTTAGTTTTACCAAGAAGCCTCCCTGATTACTGCAGGCCTGAGGAATTCCCCATGGAGAGCTCCAGGCCAATGCTGCCGCTCGGTGATGGATCTACGTGGAAGGGCAAGCAATAGAGGGCACTAAAAACGAGACTGGGGTAAAGGAGTGTGACAGCTATCAGTCAAACGCGATGGCAGAATGGACCTAAACAGAGTAGCGGTGAACACACACACTCCTTTCAGTATTAACACTAACACAATTCCACCAATAAAACACACCATTCCATGCTCTTAATCCTCCCTTGGCATAAAGACACACATACCTTAGTTGACCACACAAAGCCTCACTGCCCAACCTACTGCTTAGATTGCGCAAGATGAGTGGAGTGTGCCCACGCCCTGTCGCAGGCCATAAAGCCCTCTGATGCTCAGTTGGACAAATAACTATAGTTTGGAGAAGCCACCAAAGGATGTTGGCTGCTGTATTGTAGGTGCACAAGGAGGAATAAAGAGAGCGGTTTGGGCATAATGATCCAGAATCTTTCAGGCTGTTATTTGTATTCCTTTTTAAAGAAGGTCTTTAAATTTAATTTATTTTTTTTCTCTTTTTCTTCTTTTACTGGAATTAAAGCGGATGGTGACTAAGTGGAAACTCTGATGCGTGGTTTAGTGATCTGTTGGGTTGTAATTGACTTGGGTGCGGATATAAGTGTAAGAACCCTAAGTGCTAGGTTTGCTTGCATCTCTGTGACCATTTTTTTTTTTCATCTCTGTTTTAGTAGTAATTTTGCTGGAATATTTTGTGTTTGACGAAATGAATTTGCCGGATTGTTTAGAAAGAAGTTACATGAAAGCAAAAGGGGAAAAAAAGATGAAAGTTCTTGCTATCATAACAGAACCTTATCTAAAGGAAAAACACTCTAGTGTGTATATATAATGTGTAATGGTTCTCCCAGGGGAACAAGCTGAAGAACCCTTTCCTAAAAGTTACACTTTTTTCCTAGTCTGACAAAATCATTGTCACAGTTCCTAAAAGGAACCTTTCGATTTATGGAGCTTTAACAGTTTTGCCACAGAGAACAAAAAAAAATCCCTGGAAGAATGAAGTCCGCGCACAAGTTCAATGATGAAATATAACAGGAGTAGTTACACAAACGTTTAATTATGGAAAATAGGTTCTACGTTTCTAGCGGTTTTAATATTCACAAACACATGCAAATAAATCGCACATGCATGCACGAACCACATGCAGAAATTCACCATATACAGAAATTTCAACTGTTATTACTATCACTAGACTATCTTTCTTTCATTCTCTCTTTCTTTCTTTCTTTCTTTCTTTTTCTTTCTCTCTTTCTTTCTTTCTTTCTCTCTTTCTTTCTTTCTTTCTTTCTCCATTCTGATATTTATCACAGTAATTTTTATTAACTGCTGTCATATATTTCCTCCTACCTCCACCACTCATGCATATTAACCTTCAAATGTATATTTAATTAACAAAAGTTTTAAAAGGTTTTACTGTGGCATCCCTCTAAAGAACCTTTTCTGACTACTGTAAGGTGTTCTCTCTATAACAACCTGTAACGTAAAAATAGGTTTCAGCAGTGGTCACGTAGTAACCAGCTAAATACAAACACGGTCCGTTCAAATACAATTGAAACAGGCTTGTCTTTTTTTTTTCTCCAGGTAATTTCTGAGCTATATGTGCTGCATGTGCCATGCTGAGATTTTTATTGCATATTTTTTCACTTATAAAGTTACATGACTGCAGGGAAAGTAGACCAAGCTTTTGTAAAATCTGTTTGTGAGAACCTGCGTTAAAACTACTGCAGCTCACACCATGTGAATTTTTTTTTTTTCATTTTTGCTCGGTGATTGAGGACAAGTTCGGGTCCTGCTAACGACATTTATGTTTAAAATATTCTACAATAAATAAACAGCTTTGCTTATCTGTCTGCGTCTCAAGGGCAGATTGCTTATAATTATGTATGTTTATGTAAAGTGTGTAAACTGTCTATAAACTGCTATAAATATAACATTTAAGACATATACAATGACATAATTAAATCATGAGTGTTTAATACAGATTTAGAGACGCACACATTTAAGTCGCATACTTTTAGATCACTTTTAGATATCATGAGCAGAGTTAAAATTGAGGTTGTTGGTAAAAATAGCCACCGATTGAATTCTTCTGTTAGTTTAGCTCCGCCATTTCCCTGAAGTCTTTAGACAGTGTTTGTTCTGGAGCCCTGTGGCGAGAAGAGCTGTGGATCTGCAGCATAATGGGGGATAAAGAAATGAACCTGAAACTGGTTCTAAGTGCAGCTCTCATGCTGGGCTGTTTGCAGAGTTTACCGGCCCACGGAGCACATTGTTTCACCAATCTATGGAGGTGAAAGGTGAGGGAGTTGCGTAGACGATGGAAAGATGAGTCTGAATGGCATTTTGTTCTTTGGAGCAGAGCTGAAATCTAAGGATTTGCCTGTGCTTCTTTTAGCATGTAAATATAATCAGCTTCTTACCCAGTGTGCTGCCGAGAGCCTGAGAAATATGTCGAGCACAATGGTGATCTCTGATGCTTAAGGTTTTTACTCTTGTTTGACCTATAATTACTCCCACCTTTCCTTCAGGCTAATGTTCTCTTCTCTAATTGGGCAAGTGGAAATTGTGCATGTGCTGAATACAAATCTACAATTTCTGTTCATATGACGAAACTCGCAGCTTAGACGGCTCAGACTGAGGCAACATTTAACTTCTTTTGACAGGTTAATGAGAGGAACTTGTATGAAAATGCAGTCTTTGATCTCCTGCTAACTGAGTGACAACTTCTCATATCCGAGTGCATGGCATGGAAAAGATGACTGTTCTGCTTATTTTTACAAGACGGCCTCTCTGCCTGTATCGCTAATGATTAATTTTTTAAATATGCATACTTATTTGGGGTCAGTAACTTGGAGAATGTTTTGTCCTGAAATGAGTCATCAGCAAGAGGGGAAAGTGTCAGGACTTTTCCCTATTGAAGTAGTGCATAGTTTTGATATTATTTGGCAGCGTTGATTCATCGGCACTTCCTGCTTTCCACAAAAAAAAAAACTACTGCCAGTTGTATGTGTCTTGAAAATGATGTGTGGTGTGTTTGTATTGTTTAGGTTATTAAAGGGTATTTAGTTTAGGGTTTTAAAACGTGAGTCCTTTTGGGAGATGTTTCCTGTGTGGGAAATCATATAATGGGAGTAGACTGTGTGTATGCGTAGAGTGCATTATGTGGTTGGGGTGTGAGATCAGCACTTTCCTGCCCCCACGTCAGTGCCGCGTGGCCCCAACAGGACGAACTACAGCGGAAACCGGAGGCCCGCTAATCCTCCCTGACCCTCCGACTCGTCGGCTCAGGGATTTCTATTGTTGAACTGATTCGCTGCTTTTATTCACTGATTTATTTTTCAATTATTAAAGAATTTTTTTGCTTATTTGTTTGCTTGGCCTTGTACTATGAATCACACTGGTATTTGAAGCAGCCATTTGAATCTGAGAAAAATGGCTTTTGAACAATGTTTCCTAATACACAACAGCGAAGCTTTATTTCCTAAAAACTTGGCAAACGTCTAAACCACAATGCTTATTGTGAATCTTCTACATGTTTAGTTGTTATTCGGTCAAGATAAATACCGAACCTCCTTTTGTCTGAATCTCAGGAAATTGGAAGGTAAGTTTAAAGATGGCTGTAATGAAGCATTATTTCTTGAAGTTTTGGCAACCTCGTTAAAATCTTTTGGGTGTCTTTAGGTGGCAAGTCTTTTTGTTACTAAACTACTAAATCCTCACTTCTACCTGAACCTTTTGCTCCCACTCATCATCTCCTTGTTACCTCTCTCTCACTCCTTCCCCTCCTTAAGAAGGAGTAAAAAGTGTGAAAAGAAAAGGATTAGAGCATTTATTGTGTTCGTCAATGACCAGATGAAAGCCTGAGTGGAATTGTAAAGCGTAGATGTAATTCTCTTACAGCTGGTCCATTGGTCTGGTAATCCTTTGGGCTAATGCTCTCTACATACCTAGCACCTTCCTCAATCTCCTACCTCCTCCTGGCTTCATGTTACATCTGACCCCCACACCACAGCCATTGCTTTGTCCTTGTTGACCAAATGACTGCTCTAACAGGCCATACTGACAGAAGGGAAGATAAGAAATATAGCGCAGTCGATACAATCACAGTTGTGAACCTCATGGATGATCTAAGACTTAAAAAATCAGGAACTCTCTGTCTTTACCACAAAAGTAGATGCTGACTGATGCTAACTGAACTCAGTATTTAGTTTCATAGTCTCAGAGGGGATAAAAAAAATCAAACTATGATGTTTCTGTTTATTGTCCTAATATTGATTCCTTATGGGGGGGGGGGGGGGGGGGGGGGG
>JAOUQY010000020.1:7197318-7212983 GCA_028566355.1 Doras micropoeus
TATGCCCCCCCCCCCCCCCCCAAGCTATATATTCAGTGCACTTCAGTGTATATTTATGTTTCTTTTCCCCCCACTGCCTGTATTTCTGTATTTAACCTCCTCCCACCATGTACCAAGCCCCTGGCCACTCTCCTCACTCACTCCTCTGCACTGTTTGTTTTACTTGGACATCAGCTCCCAGTAGAGCAGGACACTTTAACTCATTGCTGCCTGGGGCCACATGTAAGCCCTGCCGAGTGCAGAATCAAATGACTGGGCTTTTTGTTTCCTGTCTTTTTTTTCTTATGCGAAACACTCCCGTCTAACTCCTGTCCTGGAGGGATTCCTGTTGTTCAGCCAGCATGTATACACTCATTCATTCACTCCCTTCCCACCCGCCACCCGTCCGTGCATCCATCCGTTAATGTCACCAGCTCATCCGTCTTCACCGCGACCGGCCCAATCAACTCAAATAGCTCCCGGATCCCGATAGGCCACCGGAGAACAGGATTCAGCTACTGTCACAATAAACAAACAGTCACTCAGAGCCTCTTAAGGCCTAATCCCTCTGATGCCAAACAGGCTGAGAGTCTGCAGAGCCCAGATTCACAACTCACCCTTACCCTGACCTGCTGGGAAGTCTGCATTACGCAGATGTAATTTGTGTTCCTGAAAAGTCATACCTCCATGCTCTCCTCTGACCTCTCCTTGTGTTTCTGCCAATAACTACGATTTCATTTTAATCTCTCCAGAGTCTGGGTAACATTCTCCTCCTGACCATGTACATGCTTTGATTGGCTGCCCTCGGAAGGAAGCAAAGCGTCAGCCTCTTGCTTCCTGCTTCCTGTTGTGTCCAGTGCACAAAGACTAAGCCCCTCTCTGGCTTGTATACTGGAAAGTGAAATGTTATGAGAAATAGTTATGCCAGGTCATAGACCTGAGACTTTGGACTTGAACCAAATTTAAATGGAAATGGATCATTCCTAAGACGTACCCCTTTGAAGTGAAGACACAAGATATTCTTATTTTTCTTACCTCAGTGGATTTTAATGAATGGGTTAAAAACTGCATATTAAACCCTTCGTATCTTCTCTTAAAATTAAAAGCAGGCATTTTTTTCCATGTCGTTAAGAAGGCAGCCCACATATTTATGTGGCATGTGGCATCTCCACTATTTGCAACAAGTGTTTTCCCTCTTGTTGAATAGAGTGGCGTTCTTTGCCTGTTGTCTGGACTGAAAAGACTGGTGAATGCCCATGCCAGATCCTTGCATGCGTCCGAATGCAAGCAACAGGGACCCAAGAATTCGGGGGATTACGGCTAGAGAGGCGGAGGCTGTGGCTGTGTGAATTGGTGTTCACAGCAGCAGCTGTTCAGCCCCCTTGGTGGTGAATAAATCGGGTCTTTTTCTTCTGTCACCCACCAACTCCCCCTTCTTTTTACTTCAGTCCCAGCGGGAATCGTTATCCCTTATATCCATCTCCGTCAGCCTCTCTGTCTCTCTCCATCCCCACCTCCACTCAGTGTCTCCTTAACAAGTCGCAGTAAAGTCTCAGGAACAGCTGGCAGAAAAACAAGACAACGACTGAACTTGAAAGGAGGAGCTACTAACGCCTTGACTGGCTTTAGGTTGCCATGCTGAATTCTTTTCATGCTGAGAATTATCTTTTGAAATTGGAGAACGCATGTCCTCGTATATTTGAGGTAAATTATACCTCAGCTAAACCCCTCCTGTTTGAGCAAGTGGCACAACCCAAAACAAAGTCACAGTTGACACCAAGCACTGGAGGAGGAAGTGGTGGTGTACTTTGTAATGAATATTGTTGGCTGTTTAAACAAAAAGCACTAAGAAGAGGAAACAGTGATTTGGTGCAAGCTTCTTCTGTTGCAATAATGAAATCTTCTCCTCTATGACCTTCTTTCTCTCAATGAAAGTTTTTTAAATTGCCCCATATCGAAACCAACACTGACTCTGCAGATATTTTATCTTTAATCGCGTTGTACCTTTGGACTTGTTCCACCACCACACACACATACTCATATGCACACACAAATTACTCAACCGTGCATTCTCATTATTGTGCAGCAATACAGATGCTGATTTCTGGGTTGGCTTCTGCAAAATTGACAGTCGGAGAACTGTGTAAACCGAGTGGCCTGTAAGTGGTACAGTGGAGGAAGGAGTGTGTACTGGAAGGGGTCCAGTTGTGGAAGTGGACAGAGGAAGGACATGACCTGCACTTGGTGGAATGTTTTTAGACTGAACAGAGGAGACTTTTCTCTCTCTTCCTGTTTATACAGTTTAATTTATGGTTGTATGACCAAGTTTAAATTTGTAAACCTTACACTTTACCATCTGTGTCAGTCATGTTATAGTTTATTTGGGTTGCAACATAAAATAGAAGATCAGTCCAGAGGCTTTGATGCGTGTGTATCTGTGTCGATTGATATGTCTGCTGGTTTTATTCAGTTTGCTCTCTCACCTTACTTGTCTAATATTGAAGTCTGGAATGTGGGACGACTGGTCTTGTATGCACAGAAAACGGGGGATGGTTCAAATGTTTGCTGTAGTTATACTTTGTTTCATTTGTACACTCATGTACTTTTCTTCTAAAAGCAAATCTAGGCAAAGGGAGGAGAGACTTCAAAAGAGATTGAATTTGAAGTTATATATTATGGAGTTTTTAAGACACTCTCAAAGGAGGATTGTTGCTCTATTCCTTATCCAAGTTTTGTATGGTTTGGTCTTTTAACAGCATGTAAGCCAGGCTTTTTTAAGGCATCTGTGTCCAACGAAGCCTGCGAGCCATGTCCAAAGAACACCCACCCCTCGAGTCCTGGCGCCCTGAGCTGTCCCTGCCTGGAGGGGTTTTACCGAGCCCCAGAGGAGCCCCCTACTGCTGCATGCTCAGGTGAGACACACAATGGCATCCTGACAAATCGTCCTAATGACCACCTTAACTGATTAGTACTGGCTTTCCCTTTGCAGATTTTTGCCATATTCCTGTCTTGTTGCTAAGATCGGTTAGATCTTGATTCACTGCATACCTGTTTTTTTATGTTTCCATAATTTACAGGCTTACCTTCACCTCCTAAAACATTGGCTGCTACCACAGTCCAGATGGCTATTGGGAAGCTGGAGTTGTCCTGGAGTCCCCCAGGAGACACAGGAGGACGCTCTGATGTTACCTACAGTGTGGTATGTGAGCGTTGTGAGGGCATAGTGTGTCAGCCCTGTGGAGAGAAGGTGCGTTACGAGCCCAGCAATACTGACATAAAGGAGACCTCCGTGATCATTAGTGAGCTGGAGCCACATCTGAACTACACATTCACAGTGGAGGCTCGGAGTGGGGTTTCTCATCTCAGCTCTCGGAGAGCCACCAGCACCATCAGCACTGCCCTACACTACACAGGTCAGCATTGTAGTAGTGATGATGATGATGATGTGGATGCACTTATATCGTATGCAACAAGTAATAATTTAAGTGTGAATATATGAAAGGTACTGCAATGAGAAGTATTTTAAGTATGAGTAACATGGAATTAAAACCAACACTGTGTTTGTAAATTACATGTTTAAAGGGCTTTTTCATGTCCAATTATTACATGTCCAGAAATGTATTTTAATATCCAGTTACATGTTCCAAAGAAGAATAATAGCAGACCTAAAACAGAACCTTGTGGAATACCATATTTAAGCTTTTAGGCTCTGAAAAATCCTTTATTGTTTAGGAAATTAGAAACTCTTTGTCATGAATTTGTCATGATTTGGTTAACTAAAAGAACCATTTGTTGCCTTTGATCTTATGTTAGACTGTGGAAAAAAAATCTGATGTTAGACTTTGGAAAATATTTGGTTTTGTAAAGTGGTTCAGTCATCATTTTTTCATGTCACACACAGACCCTCCCAGTGTGACTGGAATACGTCTGGTAGAAAGGAGTGCTAAGAGCCTGTCATTGTCTTGGTCCGTGTCTCGCCGAGCCAACCCCAGCGCCGTCCGCTATAAGCTCATGTACTGTGAGAAGGTGAGGAACATGGCACTTACAGAGAAAGATTTTGACCAACAGTGAGGTTGTCTTTTTTTTAACAAACTTTGAACTCTCTGCAGGATAAAGATGAGGCGAAGACTGGAAAAACATACACTGTGCTGGTCTTGGAGACGAACACTGTTCAGATTCGTGACCTGTCTCCTTCCACAATCTATATGTTTCAAGTCCAAGCTCTTAACCCTGAAGGCAATGTGGGCAGCAATAGTGTCATGGAGGAATTTTCAACACTGCCAGAAGGTAAACACAGAACAGATAAAAAAAAAAAAACAATGAAACTTTACTGTTTTGTCAAATCTTACACTGTTTTGTATTTTTATAAATTTAAGTGATCCATTTGGTATACTGGTAATGTAGATCTGATATTCTATTCAGACCCTGCATGAATTTTTTTAAATTTCTTGTATTACAGTGGGGAACACAGCAGTAATTCTTGGAGCAGTGGTGGGAGGAGGTGCCATACTCTTCATCGTGCTGGTGGTCCTGCTCCTGCGCAAACGGTCAGTAACAATTTCTCTTCCTTACACAGTAGCTTTGTCTCTTTCACTTGGCTCCGTCCTGACCCCCTCTGCTTTTCTTTGCATGATCCAAGATGTCCAAACCCATTCAGTATCGTCCTTTTCATAGCTCTCACGCTCTCTTTATCTGGATCCATTCCTTGCCACTCAGAGTAAAGAATGTAGTGTTGAATGCAACTGCTCAATGAGTGCTTTAACTAGAGACATGTTTTGAAAGGAAATTAATCGGGGCTGGACATTGTACCAGATAAGAGGAGGTTGGTTCCTTTTGGTTTGAGACTGTAGTGGCTATGTGAAGGTGACCCAAACCGTTAGTAGTTGTGTCTGATAACCTAGACCCCTCTCACCACTTGGCAAACACAGACATTTTTTATCAAAGCTCTCCTCGACTGAATGGAGCCAGCCCTGAAAACCTTTTAAGTTTTGAGTATGAAAAGCAATATTTCACTCATTAAGTCTTTATTTCTGCAGCCGAAAAAACTCTCACACAAGGCAAGGACCGGAGGACGCCTACTTCTCCAGCCCAGGTTAATATAAAAAACTTGAAAGCTGTTTTCCCCCCTATTTGCCCTTTCTCTTTGTCCACCTTCTAATCTCAGTAAATCTTCTCCTCACCAGAGCAACTGAAGCCTCTGAAGACTTATGTTGATCCTCATACATATGAAGACCCCAACATGGCTGTGCTTAAGTTTGCCAGTGAGATCCATCCGAGTCACATCACTAAACAGAAAGTCATAGGAGCAGGTTGGTATTTTTCTGGACCATTTCCCAGAAAAATATTCATTCATCCATTATTTATTTGGAGACATGCAATTTCTATAACACACAGTTCCTGGAGTGAAAATTGAAACAGAAAAGAATTTACTTATCAGATTCTTGCTCTGCATGTCTGGACACATTTTAGACATATTTTTTTTTTACGGAAGTGTCTTCCTCCCTTGAGAGCATCAGCCATTATTTTCTTAACCCACTACATGACCCTGTTCTTGCTTTAGTTTGAACAGGGCACTAATGGTGGAAAACAGCCCAATTAATCAAGTTTGTTTATTTATATTAGCCCTCCACAAAACAGCAGTAAATTTAAACCAAACTCTCTGTATTTATTGGATATACCTTAATGGTCAGGCCTCCATAACCGTGATTGGGGCAGCATGGTCACCTTTCCCCTATGAGCTCCCCCGCAGGCCTTCCCACGGCCCTCTTTCACTTTTTACGTTGTGTGTGACAGCTGATTCCCAGGCACTCATAACTAACACACAGCCACGCACAGATTTTGTCTTGCTATTCTTGTGAATACTTTTTGAGGAGCTAATTAATGCTATGCCTACCTCTAACCTTAACCTTAACCTCAGTAATGAAAAGGCAAGTTTTTGGCTCTTTTATTATTTTTAAACACACATACACACGCACACACACAAACCCTCCCCCATAGCCTTGCACTGACCACTCTAGAGTTTCAGGGTAGTCCACACCTCCAGGTGCTTTCAAACACGTGCCTTGTTTACCACTTCCTCTCTTTGGTATCTGAGATGGCTTCAAAGAATGTAACTTAATACCCCCTGTGGAAAACAGTGAAATCAGTAGTGCAGCAAGGCTTATCTGATACCCGTATGTATTATGCATGGGGGCTGCTCTGCTGTAGGTGAGTTTGGAGAGGTTTACCGAGGTATCCTGAAAGTTCCCGGACGCAAAGAGACAGCGGTGGCCATTAAGACGCTGAAGCCAGGCTACACTGAGAAGCAGAGGCAGGACTTCCTGAGTGAGGCCAGCATCATGGGCCAGTTCTCCCACCAAAACATTATTCGCTTGGAGGGTGTGATTACCAAATGTAACTATCAGACCTTTTTTTTACATTTCATTTTCTCTAAATAATTTTCATTCAACACTGTTGTTTTTTTTTTCTAGAGTACACATCTTGACTGTTTTTTCATGTGTTTCAGTCAAACATGCTATGATCGTTACTGAGTACATGGAAAATGGTGCCTTGGACAAATATCTGAGGGTAAGATTGTGAAACTGGAAGTATCCTATAACATAAATATTTTTACTGTTCCTTTTCTTAGTAAACCATTTTATCTTGATTTAGGACCATGATGGGGAAATATCGTCCTTCCAGTTGGTTGGTATGCTCCGTGGCATTGCAGCGGGAATGAAGTACCTCTCAGACATGAGCTATGTTCACAGAGACCTGGCTGCTCGCAACATCCTGGTCAACTCCAACCTGGAGTGCAAAGTTTCCGACTTCGGTCTCTCGCGGGTTCTGGAGGATGACCCAGAGGGCACTTACACCACTAGTGTATGTGTAGTGTTCACCTAGCAATTTAATGAGATATTTTCTGAAGAATGTTTGTACAAGCAGGTCATCACTGCAGTTATCTTTATTTTAACAGCTAGACTTTATAATTATTATTTCCTTGGCATTTCTTAAAGGGAAACATTCAGTCTGAAGTGTTTTTTTGTGGTTTTACAGGGAGGGAAAATTCCCATTCGCTGGACGGCTCCAGAGGCTATTGCTTACAGGAAGTTCACCTCGGCCAGCGACGTTTGGAGCTTTGGCATTGTCATGTGGGAGGTGATGGCTTTTGGAGAGAGGCCTTACTGGGATATGAGCAACCATGAGGTACACACGGCTACAAATTTCCGAACAGTGTGCTTACACTTATGCAAGATTTCATCTGAGTGAAATGTTTTTTAACCCACTTTGTCTCTCTGTAGGTGATGAAGGCCATTAATGAATCTTTCCGTCTGCCTGCTCCAATGGACTGTCCATCTGCTGTGTACCAGCTCATGCTACAGTGCTGGTTGCAGGATCGTTCGAAAAGACCCCGCTTCCAGGACATCCTCAGTCTTCTTGACAAGCTTCTCAAGAGTCCTGACTCCCTCAAGGCCATTGCGGACTTTGACCCCCGGTAAATTTAGTACTC
This sequence comes from Doras micropoeus, assembly GCA_028566355.1. Taxonomy (NCBI): domain Eukaryota; kingdom Metazoa; phylum Chordata; class Actinopteri; order Siluriformes; family Doradidae; genus Doras; species Doras micropoeus. Next base: position 7,204,787 of record JAOUQY010000020.1, read on the forward strand.
ACAGATTGAGCATGGTTTTTGCATTAAAAGAATGAAGAGTGTTGGAGACATACTTAAGTTCTTACATAAGTGGTTCAGCTGTGGAATTAGATCTGATAGCAAAACAAAACTGGGTCTTGGCAAAGTTAAGATGAAACTAAATTTTTTTAAAGCTCTTTTTTTGATTGTCATACTATATCCATGCATTCACGCAAGTGTCAGTTTTATCAGATTCTGTGACTGAACAAACAGGTTTTTTTTCTTTTAACGCCTGACTGCTTCAATAAGAACAAAGATGCAAACACACAAAACCTTATCCTGATGTAGTCTGCTGACATTTTCTTGTGTTCCTTTCAGAGTTTCTATCCGGCTGCCAAGCACCAGTGGCTCTGACGGGTCTCCCTTCAGATCTGTATCTGAATGGCTGGAGTCTATTAAGATGAGTCAGTACAGTGAGAACTTCAGCATGGCAGGCATCGTCACTATGGAGCAGGTGCTGCAGATGAAGAGCGAGTGAGTATTGCTGAATGCTCTCAATGGTAATATAACAAACTTTGAGTGAGGACTTATCACACCCATTTGCATGGATCAAAGTTAGGGCCAAAGTTCATTTAAGTGCAAACATCCTGTCTTTCATGGCAGCACATAACTACAGATAGCACACTAGTATAAATTACAAATGCAAGTACGTCAGCTTTTTGGCTGCTCAAAATATGTATTCAAAATATGGGTTAATTAAAAATTTGTGAAGTAGCCAATGGTCAGTATGAAAGGAAGTACTGTATTTGAATAGTGTAGCCTCAGAGGTCCTGATTATTTGACCACAATATCTTATTGTGGCTTTGTGTAAAGAGTCTGGAACTCTTTGTATGGCATTGATGATCATATTTGAATAAGATTATACTTTCAAAACTATGGTAAGATTTCAAGAATGTGTGTGTATGCCCTGGTTAGATGGATGAACTTATATCCAGTGTATATCCAAGGACCATTGATGCTTTAGTCAATTTGGCTAAAGCATAAATGTCTCTATATGACTAACTGTTCATGAGTTGTTTAGAAAAGGGAAAAACAGCCTTTGAGTCTGCAAAGGGGGTGAATGGAAAATCTGGTGGCAGGAAAGGAAAGAATAAGTTTTTTTTTTCATATTTTGGTGGCCTGGATGTGGTAGCTTGTGGCCGGCTGCTCCGCCCTAATTCCACCCCCCTTCCTTCCTCCATCCCTTCTTATTTCTTTACCGTCCCTCCCTTCACCCACAGCACCAGTCAAAGGCTGTGTTCTTAGTGCAGCCAGAAACCACGGTTTCTCCCTGCTGAGGACATGAGTCCATGTGGCTCCCCTTACCAGAAATGGGTAGAATAATGAGAACTGGGGTAAAGAATATACATCAATAAAAGGATGGATACTGATGTAAACAGAAGTGGTCATGTGTAGTAGATGTGTCTATTCCAAATCTAACAAGGAAGCAGTCTGGCTGTTGGATGCCCAAAAATCATGGATGATCTACAGTGAGGGAGTTTACTCTAGCTGGGAGTCGTGTGACCTATAACTGCACTCCCATGGGTGTATTTAGCCTGGAAGTGGGATGAACTATGTGCGGAGAAGCAGAAATGCCTTTGATGTGTTTGTCATATTTTTTTTTCGGTTTTTGCTTTATTTTATGGTTGAGTAGTCCATCTGTTCTGTTCTGGTAGCACAGTGGTGGTGGGGGAGCCCCCAAACTATTTATGAGTCTTCCATTGCTTGGGTTTCCAACATCAGTGATTCATGGTAGTTATGGGGCCTTTTTAAGCCTTGTTAAATCATTAAGGCTGTTAAATAAAAATACAATTACTTCTCCACCACCACCCCACATTATACAAGTGTTGATTGGTTGTAAAGGCAATAAGTACAATGCTTGAAAGGTACATAAGGGGCTCTTTGAGCGGCTAAGGTTTCGTCATCTCCTAACAGGGGGTCTTCTATGATGAGAAAACCTTCTGTTCTGTAGGGTTTCATAGAAATTTAGATGTTTCTTCAGAGGACGATGGACCCTTAAAGGTTAGAGATTGCGCTTAGGGATTATGGTGCTAATATTTTGGTTGGCGCTATATAACTGTTAAAAAATTAGCGGGTAAGTGGTAATGGTTAGAATTTTGCTGTTTGCTCCAAAACACAAATTACCAAGTGTTTCTTTCCTCACCATTCTAGTGACATTCAGCATCATATTAATGAGAAATCTAGTTGTTATGTACTGGAGACAGCAAACTTTGGCTCAAAGTTGCAGAAGGCAATGCTGCTATATGACTCAGTTATGGCAGAGATTTGGCTCAGCTAGTAAGTGATCTAAGAGATGATAAGCCGAATGGCATTGGTGGTAGTATTAGCATGAATGTTGAAGTTTTGGAACCTTATCCGTGTGTGAACAGAGTGTACAGATGAGGCTAAAGCATCATTCTCATTAAGTAGGGAAGCAACCAAATAATGCACTTTAAACCAAAAAAGTCAGCTCTGAATCTCATAAAATAAATATTGTGCACATTTGAAGGCCACGTTTTAATTATAAATGTTAATATGTAAGTCATTTAGAGTAGATTTTAAGGTGACTGAGTATATGGAATGTAAAAAAAAATCACACTATCCTGCTATTTTCTTACACCATTCAAATCTTGTTTTTACAGGGATATCCGTAACATTGGCGTACGACTCCCGGGACACCTAAAAAGAATCGCCTACAGTATCTTGGGACTTAAGGACCAGACTAGCACCCTGAGTGTATTTGCTGTGTGAGGCGCTCATTGAATACACGGAGCTCGCTACAGGGACCATTAAAACTCTCTAGCTGACTGAGAAAACTCAGAACTATAAGCTACCCTGGGCTCGGGCTGCAGAGACAGCCCTACAACCTGGGCTCTACCACATTCCAGCCTAACAAGATGGACTCTCATCGCAGTGGAGCCTTGTAGCAAATTTGATATATGTATCAAAACTGGAAGGTGGGGGAAGATGCTAAAAACATACAAAGACACATCAGTCAAAATGTTTCTATTGGAAATCTGTTGTTCTATTTTTAGAAAGAAGTAATGCTTACTCAGCAAAACAAAAATTAAGAATCATATCAGCAATCAGGCAATAAATCCTTACTCTAGTTCTTCCACAGGTATAGTAATAGTGGGCATTGTCCTAACTGATTTAGATTGATCTTTCCGTTTACTTTGTGCTGTGGCCTCACGTCATTCTCTTTTGAACACATGACACTTGACATGCTGATAAGGACGAATCTCGGCAAATCTGATGGTCTTCAGTCAGGTTGAAGGTGATGATTGCAGGACAGCCTATGAAAAGGGGTATACAACAGAGGACATAAAGGGTCCTGTTGTAGTGTGGGCTGGCCATTGGTTTTGATGGTTCTAAGCAAGTTTGAGAGTGCAGTAACATTTAAAGTAGCTTTGTTTTCAAAGGAATGGCACGGCTAAAGTTTAGTCTTAAAATTCACTATGCTTTCAGCAAGCATGAGCAAAAATAGCACTTAAATACAAAATCATTCAGTTGTGGAACTGATTCAGCTTAAATGCTGGGCTTTTCTATATAAAATGTTTCATCTTATGATTATATTGATGTGACATTCAGTAAAATGTTATAGGTTATAATTTGACTGCTGTGTCATGTCGGATTGAATCGCTCCTGTGTGTATGATGTACGGGCCAAATGGCATAAACTACACCAGCAGTTGTAGTTGTAATATATCTGAATGAAAGATCGAGTTGTATTTTTGTATTTTGTACTTGTTGGCACATTCATGTCTTCTTTGCATGAAAATGTAATGCAGATTTTCCAGGTTTTTTTCTTTATGGAACCAACAGTTATAGAATGAAATGCTTTAACATGCATTGGCTACATTGTATAAGACTTTGCAAAACTTGTTTGGGTAAACTTTTGCTTTCCTTTAATTGCAGGATAGAGTTGGAGATATGGCCTTGGTATGATGGGGTATATGGCCTTGTAGTGCCTCACTAAGGAGTTCTTTTAATTCCTATTATATCTAGACATTGAATACAATTGAAATGATTTATTGATTATTATTATTGCTGTTTATGCTGCGAGTGTGATATCTGGATACTCACATAAAAAGCAAAAGTAATTGATTTGCAATTCTGAATTTCTTTTTTTGAATTATTTTTAATGTATGTTATTGCTCAGTCTTGCATTTACCCTTACATTAATGATAAAAAAAAGAAATGGAGACACACAAACCTCAAACATTGGCATTGGCTTTCTCTTAAAAGAAATATTTGACCAACTGCTTTGTACCTTATTTAACAATGTATTTATTTTGGTTTTATTTATTGTTTTAAAAGTGTTGAGCTGGGATTTTTTTTTGTAATTGATGCTATCAGTCACAATAAAAATCTTTGTAGTCTCCTGTCATTGAGCGGTTTACTTTCTACTTACAAAGTTTCAAACCAACATAATACAATAAATAAATTATTTCTTCTAAAACGTTATAACAGCACTTCCCGAGGTGCTTTATTCCTCCTACACCACAGCAATTTGCTTATGAATATATTTTAAAGGAAGAAAGAACACCATGTCATTTTTAAAAATGAAAAAGGGCAGGGGTGGCTCAATGGTTAAGGTGTTGGGTTACTGAATAGAAGGTTGGGGGTTCAAGCCCCAGCACTATCAAGCTGCCACTGCTGGGCCCTTGAGCAAGGCCCTTAGCCCTCAACTGCTCAGTTGTATAAATGAGATAAATGTAAGTCACTCTGGATAAGGGTGTCTGCCAAATGCCATAAATGTAAATGAAATTTTTTTTTTATTATATTTAATGTTATATTTAATATATTTAATACAAACAAACTAACTTGAGTTAGTTAGCTCCAGTTTTCACTTTTACCAGCTATAAATAGTTGTTCCCTCACCAGGCTCTCTTTGTTCTTGCTCTCTCTCTCTCTTGGCTTTAATAAGATAAAAAAAAATTCAGCTTGTCACGTAACTGAGAATGGGTAAGGTCCTCCACCCTAAAGGCTTTCTTCATGGTGGAAAAACTTAAAGGACCAGCATTATTTCAACAATGCTGACCCTGATTAAATACTTCTTTCATGAAGATTGAACATCTCCTTAAAGACAACTTCTCCAGAGCAACATGTATACTTTTTTCCTTTGCCATATACCACTTAAAACAGTTCATTGTTAGATATAAACCTCTTTAAGACTCTTAGAAATGAGAGCATATCAAGGATAACAGATTAATGCATACTTGTGAGTAAGCTCAAAAGAGCTTCACTGCTGTGTGTTTATAGAAATGTAATCAAATCCTTGTGACTAATCATATTCAGGAATTCAACAGTGCTGTGGAATGACTTTATGACATTAGTGCTTGTAATATCAAGGTAATAAATCAGCCTTGTTTAATCAGCTACATATTTGGGATTCATGTTGAAATGAGGGCAGGTTCACCTCCTCAAGGTTAATTATGTCTGATTCTGGTCTGAGAAGGACTTTCCTGGTGCCGGCGCTGGATTTATCAGTTGCTCTTGAATGATCTTGGTGACAATGTCACAAATGCATTCTTCAGATAAGGTGGGAAATTCAGAGGGGAAGAAAGGAATGTAAATATTTGAATATTTGAAACTGTAGACGCAACTGCAAAGTAAGTTAATCAGGTGAATGATGGAACATGGGAACAAGACGCCTGCTATCCATTTCTCAGCCCATTATGTCTGCACGAGCGTCTGTGGTGCTGTGACTGCTTTATCCATGTGCCCAATCTCAGGTCCCTAAAATGACTTGTCCTTTGAGTGGGAGACCCAAAACCAGAGCTATGTTGAGATTTTCCATCATCTGTTTTTCCATACTGTGTGTCTCATGTGGTTAGATGTGTTTCTGTTTGCCTATGGTTAGGAGGGGGAGAAAAGGGGGAGCTAGAAAAGCAGCCAAGAGCCCAATTTCCATGTATTAACCAATGAAAGCAATCAATGCATGTGTAAGTACATGTAAACTGAAGTCTATGTGCCTGGCTGGAGTTTTAATGTCTGTGGGTTTAATGCTGCCTACTTTTCTATGACTGTGTGGGCGTGTGCTTGCGACTCCTCCAAGCTCAAACTGCTAGCCACAATAGCATGTGTGCCGACTGTGTCGAAGCCTGGGCTTGGGTGTCTCGAGTGTTGGACATATGGTTGTGCTTTCACTGTGGACTGGCTTGTGTGGGGCCTGTGGCTTTCATTTTTTTGGCTTTCCTTTCTTTCTTGTCATTTATAAAATGGCCCTGCTATTGAACCTTGTTCCGCTTTAAATGTCTTCATGCTACTGTACATGACTTTGTTTAGGTATGATTTTGCCCTTTTACCTATTTTTTCTGTTCTCTTGTACTCTTTTCTCACATAAGTATCCAAAGCCAGTGGGACGATGGAATTTACATCCCAGCTAATTTTAGAGATGGCTTTCTGACCAAAAACACATCCTCCAATTTGGGCCTATATTGGTCTTTCTTTTCCAAGCTTTTCTCCCTCCATTTCTCACTCTTTCTCCTTACAGTTCTCTTTATCCTACATTAAATCTCCAGTTTTTATTCATGTTTTTAGTCAAACACAGTGTAACTTGTAAATTTTAGTTAAGTGACTTGTTACTTTTGTTTTATATGTAAACCGTATGTAGATATTATATCAAAGGAACCTAAAAAGATTTATATTTATATGATCGGGTTTCAGTTAATAATCTATCTTATGACTAAAGTCGGTCAGTGACCATTTGTATATGGTGTATATATATAGTTACTTAGTACTGAAGAATAATAAGCATTATTGCAGCACACAATAGCTAGGTTGTTTTATGTGTGTGTGTGTGTGTGTGTGTGTGTGTGTGTTGGTGTTTTAGTTCCTATGGAGATGTCACTCGCTCTTTTATTACCCTGCTATTTCCATGTGCTCTAAGTGCAGTCTGGTAAATGTGCCTTGGATAAGTTTATCTATTAACATGGCATATCTTATTTGCTCATTTTGTATAACAGGGACGCTGGTTGGATTGATTAACTGTATGTAGATTGAAAGTCTAGTCCTTTATTAACTTTTTCTTTTTACTGGCATGTTATATGTAACATGTAGAGTAATTTGTCACAATTTGCTTATTCCCAAATTACCCAGATGTATGTGTGGTTAATAAGCTCCACACATAAGTGTCATATTTTTCTTGTCAGTTTATGATCACACAGTGTAAGCTGTGAACCTACAAGGATTCAAAATGAGAAAACTTCCCAACAAGGTCCTTGAGTAAGAAGGCTAACCAATTTTATCATAAGTATTTAGTCATAGTATGACTCACTAGGCAAGGGAAAAAAACAGCAAAATGCAGGATCATGGTTAAGTTTCCAAGCTTTAAGACACTGCCCCAAGGGAAGAACAAAGGGATGTTGATCTAGGAGCACTTCTACTTGAAGAACTCATGTTCACTGAAATGGTAATGACAGATTTGCGATCTCTAATTTGTCTGAAATGCAACAGTGTACAGTTTAAGTGCGGCATTCGGTTCATTGTATTTACAAACTAAAGAAGCCAAGTGCCAAGACTCTGCTAGGTGCCCAGGTAGGTAGTAAAATCAACTCCTTGTGGCTGTACAAAAAGGTAGGTCCTTCAACATGAACTGAAGACCATTCCCTAAGCACGGATAATTCATTCATATACATTGTTATCCGGTGGATCCGGTGCCTAGCTCGGTAACACTGGGAACAAAGTGGAGGAATTTACCCCAGATGGTTCAGATGACGAACCATGTACATACTCATTCACAACCTAGGGGCAATCTAGCATAGCCAATCATCATACTGTGTATTTTTGGATGGCGGAAGGAAACCCAGGGAGAACGTGCAAACCTCCATGCAGACAGTAACTCAGAATCGTTCCAGGGAGCAGAAGAGTGGTCAGGCAGCTACATTACCCACTGAACCACTGTGCCACAGTACTTATAATCAGTCTGTATCCACAGTGAATTCTGATTCTTGCAGTTCTGAACTTGTTCGTATCAATGGAAGGACATGTCTTGAACAGTGCCAGGAATGTACGTGTCAATTTAATCATTTTAAAATGTGAAATATATTCTGCAAATATTTTAATGGTGGAAAGCCTTTGCCTTTAGACATAAATTTTGTTCAGCTCTCTGAGAAGATTTTTTTCTAAGCAATTTGGAAAATCTGCCACAGTTTTTCTCCCATACTTGCTTCTGTGTTTGTAGGTATCACAACCAT
>JAOUQY010000020.1:7267192-7277333 GCA_028566355.1 Doras micropoeus
CCCTACACCATACTAATAAATTATTGTGGTCTAAAATGACAGGTGTTTCAGTTTCATTGTCTAACCCCTGTACATCTCTGCCGTCTTGTCATATTTTCTTGATGTGCTACAATTTCTACTTCTGTATCTCATAACAGTCAACTTCTATGATCCTTGCAGGCCTTGGACAAATCCTTGAATTTATGTACACGGCTAAGCTGACGCTGAACCCTCAGAACGTCGAGGACGTGCTGGCTGTAGCCACTTTCCTTCAGATGCAAGAAATTGTCAATGCTTGCTCTGCGTATAAGTCACTCACAGGACTTCCAGTGTTAAACAGTGGTCAGTAGTGTCCAAGTTTATAATATACAGTGCTGTCAAATTCTCAGATCTGATTGTAACCCGAATCACGGGTTTATTCTAATGCGCTTTATTCCTTACTTAATTTCATCTGATATGTCTTTCATGGTGATCCTCTGTGTTATGCTTCATATCACACAGCCGTGTCAGGTCCAACTGAGCAACACGAGGCATTGATTAAGCAAGACGACGATGCTTCTGTGGAGCAACAGGATGGTCACATCTCGGCTCAGAGCGGCGTTCCTGACGCAGATGAAGCTCTATCTTCATCAGAGACCTCTGAAGAGCCGCAGCCGAGGTGTAACACTACTGAAAGCCAAAGTGAAGGAGTTAGGGTAGGAAGAGCACACAAGCTCAGCCAGCAAGCCAAGGTAAAAGAACAGGAGGAGAGCGCAACAAAGGAGCTCATGGAGTACCAGGATGATCTGTCTGATGCTGATTACACACCCAGTCAGTCTGTCTTCTCTCTTCTCTACTAGCATGACCTTCTTTAGGTCCCACTGTATATGAAATACTATTGCTACTATCTGCTTTTTCAGAAATATCACAAAGATCTGTGACTAGGAGGTCATGCGTAAGCACACGGAGAAGCAAATCAAAATCTCTCACTGACCGCATGTCCACACCAGGTAAACACCCGCCTCTGTCATCCTCTAACTGCAGCTACGGAGGTTTCCTCTTCCGGTGATTGCTTTGTTCTTTTGTCTCTTGATAACAGATGATGGAAGTGAAGGAAGTTTATCAAAAGCCACTACTGAAGAAAATATAAGAGAAGAACCAGAACAGGATGAGGAGGCTGATGAAGAGGAGGAGCATACAGAGGAGGAAGATGAAGGGGTGATGGATGTAGATGAAGGAGCAACAGATGAAGGAGAGGGAAAGTGTCTAAGGTCTGGGGTCGTTCCTGAACGCAGTGAGTCCAGGTCGTACGGCTCCATCACACACAAATGTGAGGTGAGAGAGGCTTAGCATCTGTATGTAGTGCTTTATTACACAGTTGTTTTTCATTATGCATTTTTTTAACCTTATCTCTCTCTACTACATGAATGGGATTTTTAATATTTTCCTGTATTGAGAAAAGAAGGGAAATCTGGTTCACTCTAAACTCTAAACTCTTACTTGTAATGGAGATCTAAGAGTAGTTGATGAAGTTGATGAAAACATCAGAGAGTGATGGATTATTTCCTTAAGTGTTTTATTCCTCTTTTGTCAATCCTAGCAATTTTTATTTATTAAAGAATGACATTTATTTATCAATTTCTACTCCACAAATTCCATGAAACAAGTTAGTTCCTGTTATCACTTAAGTTATAATAGCTATAAACAGTCAGTCCTTCACCACACTCGCTTTTTTCCCCTCTTACTCTTGAGGTTATTAAGTCTTCTATCCAGAAGATTTTATTGTAAAACATAAAATTATGGTTTTACCTCAGACTGTTGAAAAGCTTTAAAATTGAACACGTTAAATAAAGTCTCCTCAGAGAAAACCTCACCATATCAGCAATGACAAATGGGTTTTTAATCCAGTTATGTGGCGTGTCAGTGCTATATACAGTACTGTGCAAAAGTCTTAGACTTACCTATCATTTTTAGGTACAGCATTCGTTATTGACATTTTTAGTTCTGCATTATTGAGGATTTTATGTGTCCAAATGTTACTTTTCCAACAAAAAATTAAATGTTACACAAAAATGCTTGTATAACAGTAACAAAAGTAGCACATTACATAACAGAGCACTTTTCAGACATACAACACAATGAAGGCTGCTGGGTTTTGCATGCAAAAAAAGAAGTACGTTTGACAGTCAAAGTCTCCAAGATGCTCAGTAAAACCTACCAGATAATTACTGTACAGTACGATGCAGAAGTCTTAGGCACATGCAAAGACTCACTGTAAAGCAAAGATGCCTTCAAAAATAATGAAGATATACTGTATATGCATAAAAGAAAACACTATAAAGTGCAGTAAACTGTAATAAACTACAGGAAGTCATGCGAATATTTTGTGCCTTTTTCTTAAAAAGTGTTCCCAGGTGTTTCACAGTGTGTGCAGTGTTATAAGGAAATTAGCTTTTAAGTTTACTGAGCGTCTTGGAGAATCTGCCACAGCTCTTCTGAAGACTTTGACTGTCACACAGCAGCCTTCATTATGTTTTTTGTCTGAAATGTGGTCTGTTATGTAATGTGTTGCTTTTGTTACTGATGCACAAACATTTTTTTATGTACAGTACATTGTAATAATATAGTGAATTAATATAAACCTGTGATTTGTATCCAGAACTATAATCAGAACTGCTGTTATAGAAAACTAATACACATCCGAGCGATCAGAATTCTAAAGCACTGTGGTTAGAGATGCTCACAAGTCATTATTTACAAGTTCATGTCTTTAGTCGCAAGTCTATGTCACATCTCTAATGGCTGTGTTATCTGCGTCTGCGCATATGCGTAGTTTATTGTTATACAGGATAATATGGGAGAGATTGGCATTCAGCTCATCAGGCATTTCCTTAATGATAATGCCTCAGAAAACTAAAAAACAAAATAAAAATTGTTCACGAATCCTAACTCTTGAATCCGAGTCTAAAGTCTTTCGAGGACGAGTCTCAAGTCATTGTACCGGTATTTGAGACTTCAGTGTGACTTGAGTCCAAGTTGCAGACTCAGTTCTCCTTCTCTGATTGTGGTATAGGTGTTTATAATACATGAATATACAGTGCAACTTCAAAACTACACTTCTTGCATTCGAACAATCTTCTAAGTGTCTTAGGATGAAACAGACATTAGAGAATGTCTTACCATTTGTCTGATTTTTCCCAAACTGGAGCAAAACCTTTCCAGTTCCTCACACTTTCATGCGCCATCAGACACGCACAACCCTCCCAATATCTGTAAATTCTTCCCTCTGACGTCCATTTGACTGAGGATTTTATGACTGGAAAGCATTCCTGTTTCACATTCCTTATAAACTGAGTATAGAGTAGTCCTTCAACACTTTCTTGTAGCCCAGCTCATTTTCAGTATGCTCAATTGTTTTTTTTACAGGCATACAGAACTTTGGCAATAGTTTGTATTACTTTGCATTCTTTGCCTGAGTATATCTCATGTGCAAACCACTTCCATCCTCCTCGTTTCACCATGGTCTTGATGGGTTTTTTGCAGGACTGTGGAAAGAAGTTTACCCACACTGGGAATTTTAAACGCCACATGCGCATTCATACCGGTGAAAAGCCCTTCAGCTGCAGGGACTGCAACAAGGCCTTCTCTGACCCAGCTGCCTGCAAAGCACATGAAAAAATCCACAGGTACATTTTGAGGCTATACACTGGAACTGGTTTGTGATGGATGGTATAGGTGTGTTACTGAGTCACTGTAGAAGTTCACCATCTGGAACAAAAACTATAAACAATATTCTTTGATACTTGATTCTTTGCCATGCCATGTCATAATGACGTCACAAATACGACCACCACACTACTGGAAATACACTCTGATTGAAAAGGGCCACAGTCGACCCATGTGTTCTGCTGAACCTCTTTTCTAGCCCTGTAAAGCCATACTGCTGTTCCACATGCGGGAAGAGCTACCGGCAGATCAGCCTGCTGAACCTGCACAGGAAGCGGCACACAGGCGAGGCACGTTACAGCTGTGAGGACTGCGGCAAACTCTTCACCACATCAGGTAACCTGAAGCGCCACCAGCTGGTGCACAGCGGCAAGAAGCCGTACCACTGCGAGTACTGCGAGCGTGCTTTCTCTGACCCCACCGCCAAAATGCGCCACCTGGAGATCCATGACACGGACAAGGGCCACAAATGCCCGCAATGCGACAAGAAATTCAATCAGGTTAGAGAACTGACAGCGCAGACAAAAAAATTAAGATTTCTGTTAAACCCAATGATAACGATTTAACAAAATCCTTTACAGTTGGGAAACTTGAAAGCTCACATGAAGATCCACATCGCAGACGGACCTCTGAAGTGTAAAGAGTGTGGGAAGCAGTTCACTACATCAGGTGAGATGTCTACAGAATGAGGTGCTGGGTGAAATCTGCAATTTGTCAATTCACTTGAACCTTTATTTAACAGACAAAAGGACAAAGAAAAGATTTTCAGTGTTTTCAATGATGAGCTTAATTGTATTTGTTAAATATAAACACATTTAGAAATTGATGCTTGCAACACACTCAAAAAAAGTTGGGACAGAGGTTTTTTACATTTTTTGCCCATTCTTGCTGTGTACAAGACTTGAGATGCTCAACAGTCCGTGGTCACTGTTGTCTGATTCTCCTCTTCATGATGCACCATACATTTTGAATAGGAGACAGATCTGGACTGCAGGCAGGCATCCAGTCAAGCCACACTGTTGTAACTTGTGCAGAATGAGGCCTGGCATTGTCTTGCTGAAATAGACACGGAGTTCAAGATATTATCTTAGCGGCAGCATATGTTTCTCCAAAATACCAATATAAGCCTCTGCAAAGACTAAGCCTTTGTTGGATGCTCCTTTCACTCAATCTTGATGACCTCACCTGCAGAACAGCCCCTTAAAATTATTTACCCTCTTTAATATTCCTGAAGCCACCTCCTCATTGGTCAGCGTATTATGCTAATTTCAGCCTATTAGGAGCCTCAGCAGTGTGCAGTGTTAGAGAGACTGTGTGGATGTGCTCTGTAGCTCCGCCGAGGGACTGAACTTCAGAAACCACTTTGGTGCCTTCAAGTTGGGTCTGTGACCCAAAGTAAACTATTATGTTAATTTAGTTTGGTAATAGCTTTTTTATATTTCTGTGCTATCTCTGTAGCAATGCAGCTTCAATATTTAATTTTATTTCTTCCCATATTTTACTATACTGAGCTATTTTATATTGGTATTGATGGTGTAGTTCAGTGGAAATGTGCTAAATCTGTGTTCTTAGTCGATTTTACTGGTGTATATTTAACTACTGCTCAGCGGCTATTGCTGTTCCTCATTTGTCCATGCGGGGGCGCTAATATCCCATTGTTTAACCTGTGAAAACCTGTGGTTAGTGCTATGTTATAGCTTGTGCCTTGGTATAATCTTGGGCGTAATAATAATGGACATTGTAATTGTTAGCCTTGTTTATCCCAACTGTTCAACGCATACATCTTTCCCTTTGTATTAGCTCATAAGCTTTTTCTAGTAACACTAAGATGTAGACCTTGTGCCTTACTGAACTGCTGTTCATCAATAATTCATCCCTTATTCGTCCCATAATTCTACTGCCTAATAGTCCATACTTCAGCTTCAATGTCAACCCAGTGTCCTTCAATACAACAATATCCAGAACAACTTCACCAACACACAGGAGTGTTTGCTGCTAAAACCTTTCATCGTATCAGCGCTTTAAGCCCCTCCCTTACATCACCTGTTACCTGTTAAAGTGCTAACTGCGGGACCTTCCAGTATTATGGCCCAACTTTTTGAGTGTGTTGCAGGCATCAATTTCTAAATGTGTTTATATATCATAAATAGAATTAAGTTCATAATTGAAAACACTGTAAATCTTTTCTTTGTCCTAAAGGTTGAAGTGAATGAACAGATTTCAGATTTAAATGCATTTTTTGGAAATAGGGTTTGTATGAGTGTGAGCGTCTGTGTTGGAGTGCTTGACAGTGCCGTCTTTGTGCAGGGAACCTGAAGAGACACCTGCGAGTTCACAGTGGAGAGAAGCCCTTTGTGTGTATGCACTGTCAGAGAGCGTTCGCTGATCCGGGTGCACTGCAGAGACATGTGCGCATTCACACAGGTACTTTATTCCCTTTATATTCACTCACTTTATTCCCCGCTCTCACAGGACTTCTATCTGCATGCATCAGGTTGTGTAAGGCAGACTGTGTGTGTGTGTGTGTGTGTGTGTGTGTGTGTGTGTGTGTGTGTGTGTGTGTGCGCGATTGTTGCAGGGGAAAAGCCATGTCTTTGTCTAATCTGTGGAAAAGGCTTCACACAGGCCAGTTCACTGATTGCTCATGTCCGACAACACACTGGAGAGAAGCCGTATGTATGTGACCGCTGTGGCAAAAGGTAACTGATATATATATATATATATATATATATATATATAAGCTTATACACTGTGTGGTTTATTACTATGTGATCATAAACCATGGGTCATGGCTATTGTGTAATTGTGACATTATATCATACAGGTTTGTTCAGTCCAGCCAACTGGCTAACCACATCCGCCATCATGACAACATACGCCCTCACAAATGCCAAACATGCAACAAAGCATTTGTCAATGTAGGAGACCTCTCTAAACATATCATCATTCACACAGGTACACAAACAATAACTGAATTATGAACTGAATTATAAACTGTCATCACACTGGCATCAGAAGCTTACACATCTCTGTAACTTCAATCACAGGTGAGAAACCTTATCTTTGTGACAAGTGCGGGCGTGGGTTTAACCGCGTGGACAACCTCCGCTCCCACGTTAAAACTGTTCACCAGGGCAAAGCGGGCATGAAGAGACTGGTAGTGACAGAGGAAGACAACGGGGAGGACAACCTGCTTCCTGAAACTGCCTCTGTGTCCGAGCTTGACGAGAATGAAGTCAACATTGTTACAGTCACCACAGACGACATTGTGACTTTGGCTACAGAAGCGTTGGCGGCCAACACCGTCGCACAGCTGACTGGTAAGAGACAACATCAAGTGCACAACATTGTGTCTGAGGTGTTTTAATTTTGTGTGAATGAAAGCTGATGTGTAGCAAATAGTAGTGACAAGAATGATTTCTACGACTGTCGTACTCACCCGTTGCAGTGGTCCCTGTTGCAACATCTGTATCTGTGGATGAAACGGAGGCTCTGAAAGCTGAGATCACAAAGGCAGTGGAGAAAGTGCAGGAAGCTGGTGAGAAAACATTTACACACACACACACACACACACACACACACACACACACACACTTATATATCAGAGTCCCATGTGGCAAAATACTAAGTGCAAATGTACTATTTAGTGCACACCATTAGAACAAAATATATTTCATATGTCAATTTTCACTGATGTACCAGAAAAACTGGTACAATTCACAATGAACAATACATGGCAACGTCACCTATGCGCGTCATTGGTTGCATCCTCCAGTGTGACATCTTAGACATCTATGGAAGCTTCTAGAGCTGTTTCCTCCATGAGAATGGTCATAGCATTTCAGAGGTAGAAGCTTGGGTTTTCACGTATGAGCTTTTCAAGGGTATACTGTGACAACAAGAATTCCGTGAAAACATCGAACTTACAACAGCAGTTTGGCCATAAAAAGACTCTGGGTGAACGTGACCAGCGTCAGCTGGCAAGAATCGTTTCACGTGATAGGCGTACAACACTGCCTCACGTAACATCGGAATTCAATGATGGAGCCTCAAGAAGCATCAGAGTGAGGACTGTGCAACATTCCCTCCAAGATCCTGTTGGGGGCCTACCAAGTATTAACTGGTATACCAGTTTTTCTGGGATTTCAGTGTATAATGGATGTCAAATAATTATTTATTCAGATCAGGGCTTGAGATCAACATGGTCAGTACAAAATGTTGAAATTATATTTAAGCATTTAAAGAAGTAGTTTTATGTGTGTTTTTTTAAGTATTATTTCTGCAGAAGTTTGTACTGTTTAGAGCCTTCTGTTTCCTGGGAGGTCATTTACATTTATGTTTATGGCGTTTGGCAGACGCTCTTATCCAGAGCAACTTACACAAGTGAGCAGTTGAAGGTTAAGGGCCTTGCTCAAGGCCACCAGAAGTGGCCATTTAGCAATGGTGGGATTTGAACTCATGACCTTCTGGTCGCTAGTCCAACGTCTTAACCACTCAGCTCCACTTGCAATTTTAATGAAAAGAATCGACAGTCCCTCCCTTTCCACCCAGCTGATCACATTCCCTCCACTGAACCCTTGTGAATTGCTTTGACATGAAGTATTTCTGGGCCAGAAAATGTTTATGTAGAAGCTTGAAGTAGAGACACTTGGTAGCTGTCATGTTCTCAAACTGTTGTGCCCAAAAAAGATTTGGCAATTTAGCCTCTAGGAGGCGTATTACCCTAGCTTATTACAATTCATTTTGTGGAGTAGCGCCACCTAGTGAATAATGTCTGTAGCAACAATATAGAGGTTCACTAGCCAATATCTTGTGACGGAAAGGCTTAGACATCGCAAAATTTCACACCCTGCATCACTATCACGGTCTTTAGATCTGTGCAAGACTTTGTGCAATTTTGTCCATAGTTGCATGATAGGTTATTCCCTAACCCTCTATCATCCTCCTCCTGCAGCGTGTTGTTTCAGTACCACCAGTACACAGCGCATTCCCCTCCCCCTTTATGAATGTCGAACCAGTTTACATTTATACAGTTTAAATTTCTTTTTCCTTCTTCACCCCTACAGATCCCAACACACAGATCTTATACGCATGTGACTCCTGTGGTGAGAAGTTCCTGGACGCCAGTTCTCTGGCCCAGCACGTGCGCATCCACACGGCTCAGGCTCTCGTCATGTTCCAGGCGGACTCAGACTTCTACCACCAGTACGAGGCGGCGGACGGCACTTGGCAGACCACCGAGCAGGTCATTCAGGGAGAAGAACTCCTCTTCAAGCGGGAGGGAGAGGAAGAGGCTAACGATGGCACCCAGGAGGAGATGAACGATGAACCTCAGACTGAGGAGAAGGAGGAAGAGGAGGCGGAGTCTCAGACTGAAACTGCAGGAGAGGATGTACAGATTTGTGAAAGTCAGTCGCAGTGATGCTATACTGAACAAATCAAAGAATTTTGAAAATCCCAGAGACATCGGTGTAGTCGAGGAATATATTAGATAGTACTTGAAATGTTACAATGTTACTATTTCAAGTCGAATGCTACATTTTGGGCTTGTTTTTACAAATTGGTTGCATAACAGAAGTACATAATATCATGCTTGGGCTGTAAAGGATTCTTTTAAAAGAAGTCATTTGTTTTCAGACACGACGGCTAATTCTCGCTCCGTCCACATTTCTGTCTATGATGCCGTATTTTTCTGATACTTATCATGCAGCACAACATAGAAGCATCTATCATCTACACCTCTGACTTTATATGGTTCCTTTACCAGCCTCGAAATTCTCAATCATGCACTAAAATTAAATATTAAATGTTATATACACTGTGGATACCATTGTAACCTGTGTTCTGTCACAGACTTATATGTTTCATAAAAAACATGCATTATCAAAACTGTTTTATGGACTACTGTCTTACTCAGGATTACCTTCATTTAGCACATGTCATACTATTATAACTATTTCAGAATATTAAATGGACCAAGAACTAAATAAAATGATTAGAAACTGTATTGAAGGTTTGTATGTTGATTCTAGCCAATATGGGGTAAAGAAGCAGGTACATACTCAGTAATGCAGGACCCATGAACATATTAGGCAAAATCTAATAAACAGATTACCATGATGGAGTCATTTGTTAATAATTCCCAAAGTGTGCATGTTTAAAAGTGTCTTTAGTTCCCATGATATTCTATTTATGTCTAATTTCAATAAACAAAGAGGCAAACGCATGAACCAATACATGCATATGAGTGCAAATATCTGTACGTCCTATCTTAAAATAATGAAATTAGCAATACCTTTAGTACATTAGGTTTCACAGGGAAATGATGTTTCATTGCCACAACAAAATTTGTCAAATAGCCTGTTGTCAATTCTAGATGCGATATACAGGGGTTAGACAATGAAACTGAAACACCTGTCATTTTAGTGTGGGAGGTTTCATGGCTAAATTGGACCAG
>JAOUQY010000020.1:7336002-7349463 GCA_028566355.1 Doras micropoeus
ACACACACACACACACAAAAGGCAGGATGAAAACAATGGCATTTTCTGTCCCCTCCACTCCCTGTACTGACCACTATTTGAGTGAATTTGTTCATGAGTTTTTTGTTCATGTCTCTCTGTGTGTGGGTTTGTCTTTGAAACGCGATCCTCAATAAGCCTGTAGGTATGTGTAAAAGGCCCATCCCTGGCTCACACCTGTCTAGCTCTGCAGCCTGGAGGCTGTTTCAGGCTCCCATTTGGCCAAGTCCCATCACATCTAATATGATACCGTGCAAGCCTCGCTCAGGCACTTACCTCGGGAATGACTCTGGGCAGAGAACATGCAGCTAGCTCAGCAAAGCCGTTATTGTGTAGTCGGCTTTCAAGAGCCTTTTGAAAGACCTGCAAGTGTCACGCACCTGTCCATGTTTAAACACGAAAAGCTGAAGATTTGTTTATTAGTTGTCACAAGCTCCTTTTTTTTATTTTCACATTTCATTCCTGAACATTTGTGTACTATCTTCAGTCTCGGATCATTTTTACTGAATGTAGACCAAATCTAAAGAAGCACTTATGGGATGGTCAATCTCAAGGTGTTTTCAACAGGCCGATCACATTTCAAAACAAATAGCCGTGTGTGGCTTGTTCTTACCTGCCTCTGTCCTGATAATTACCTGGAGGGGGAGGAAAACTTTTGGCTCACTTCACTAGCAGAGCTGATTTAAAAAAAAAAAAACAGAATAGGACATCCACTACAAATAAATTCTTCAGATGTGGGTCATTATCTCACTGAGTCATTACTATGGCTTTCAAATCTAAGGTCTGTTTGAGCTGCCTTAATCAGGAAGATTCAAATGCTTTTATTTACATACAAAACAAATACATTATAAAAAATAAGATTTGTGAACGTAAAGTTCAATAAGTTCTGTACCGTCTGATTTCAAAGGCTTCAATTTAACTACAGTGTTATTAAATCACATACATTTGATTTAATTAAGACAGGCATGCTGTATGAACATGTTTGAATTAATCAGCTATACTGCTGAGCAAAGCAGGCTTACTCAGTATCTATGCAACTGAATGTTTTAGAAAATACACAACAGCTAGGTGAATTTAGGCTGCTTACCCCTTTCATGCATGAGTTGTTTTAAAACATCCAGATGTAATATGCAATGCAGAAAAGTGTAATATGTAAATTGCATATCATTCAGTGTTGTTTGAATTTCTTCAGAATATGATATACATAAAAAAGTAAGTGGATTGTTCATATTTAGGAATACTTTGAGTAAGAAAATTATAAAACATTACACCTGAAATGAAAACAATCTTACAAAAATGGCCTAAAATATTTAATTTGGTTGATGAAATTATATAATTATAATTTCTGAATATAGAAATACTCTGACATACAAACTTGTTATAGTTTTAGACTGATGCAATATTTTCAGAATTAAAAAAAAACAAACAAACATATAAAAAAGTCCAAAATATTTTTTCATTTAATTAGGGATTTTTTTGTAGAAATTTTGCAAAGATATACCAAAGACATTGAGAATGGAAAATAGTCTGGAGAGCAACAGAAATACTTGCACAGTTGTGAAAAAAGTAATCAAATAGATAGATAGATAGATAGATAGATAGATAGATAGATAGGAAGGTAGGTACAATAAGTAAATAAATACATCAGTAAATCAGGGACCTGAATGATGATGGCATGTTAAGACAATTGCACAGCATGTGCAAAGAAAGTTTTATTCTTAAAATAATTTACCACACCACACCACAAAATTTTGCTCATAACAGTGTTTTTTCTTCCTCTTTCTAACATTAAAACTGCTATAAAACTTCTACTCATCACCAAGGAATCAATGGTCAAAAATTATTATTCTTTTACCATGAAAAAGTGGTTTTTATTTTAGGGATTTATTTATTTTTTTCTTTTATTGGCAGATACACACCCTCTGTATGTGTTTTTGTAGGATGGAGGTGTTAGTGTACCTTGACTCATGTAATTTAAACACATTTCATGACGCAAGTTTCAGAAATTAATTTCATCACATTATAATTGATCTTTGATCTGAGCTCTGCTTGCTGTTTACATAAAGTATAAAGTACTTACAGTGACCTTTCGATTTTATTACTTATCACGTTGTATGAAATGATCCCAATAAAATCTTTGCCCAATTCTATAACCTACTGCAATAACATGTGCTCTGAGTCAGATGTGTTGAAGATCCTCTAACGATAGACCTGCAATTAAAGAAATGATTGTGTTCTGCTTATTAATCATATAATCTTTCAGCTTGATCTGGGTTCTAAAAGAAAACGGTGTTGCATTCTTGAAAGTAAGCTTATATTTATGGCATTATCCAGAGTGATTTACACAATTGAGCAGTTGAGGCTTTAGGGCCTGGCTCAGGGTCCCTGCAGTGGCAGCTTGGCTGTAGTGGGATGGTCTGAAATGTGCCATTGTGCCAGGTGCAGTGGTATAGTGCTCCTTTTCCAGGTGGTCCCAATCTAGTCACAATCAGAGCACTGAAGTGGAAAACCAATGCCCGTGCATGCCTAAGGTCATATTCACTTTCACTAAACTATTTACCTGCTCATTTGTTAATTGGGTTTTACTAATTGCACTTCACATTATGTGTGTGTGTGTGTGTGTGTCCTGTGTATAAACCCACACCAATCTGACAGGGAATTCCCAGCACTGGGTATACTCATTTTTCAAAGAACGCAGCCACAATCTTTGCGTTTACATGTCACAGTTTCCCAGAGGACGGTCTAAGTTTGTATTACAATGAGGTCATTGGGTCAGTAATGGTTACAAGTGACTGGCATGGACATGGGAACACCAAGTCATGTTTCAATGACTGGACTGTCTCCTTTGGGCAGAATCTGTCTCTCACCATCTCTCAAGTGTTGCAGGGTTGTGTGAAGGTGATGCTTTATAAGGGGTTAAGTCAGGAATTCCGTGACTGTCATGGTTGAGTAAGTAGAGGAAGGCCTCAGGCACTAGGGGAGATTCTGACCCCCTCCAAAATGTAAACATGGCAAGCTCCCAGCTGCTCCTGCTCACCCTGTCGGAGGTAAAGTCTGCTACAATTAAAATCCACTCCTCTACTCTTATCATAGATAAGCATGGCTTTTTATTTAACTGGTAAAATCCATCACTTATGATTAGGCATGCATTAAGACACATTAAGAGAGCATGCAACAGAGTTGCTTATTAAGCTTAGACTATGAATTTCAGTTGTAATCTCCATTAAGTATTAGCTCTTGTGTAAACAGTTTCTCCTGACTGGGAAATATCAATCCAGTCTAAGCCTGAACATGAAACATATTAACTCCTTAATATCCAAGCAAATTATTCATTAACTACTATGAATTATTCAGTAACTACAGTAAAATAATACTAAATTATAATAATTATACTATACATTAATATAAAAATAATACTAATAAATACTAAATACCCATATATATGTCTTGAGAGTTTATGCATTTTTTTAAGTACTCCAATCCAATCATCCTGTCACTTGTCTTGCTTATTGCTAGCTGAAATGTGTGTGGAGACAGTTCATCCTGAGCAATGTGCGCTCTGCAAGTGGAGAAGATTGCCTTGAGCTGACTGACCACCCAGACCCTGCCCAATTAGAGCAGCTGTGTGAGCTTGGGCCAATGCAATATAACACACAAACAGAAGCCTGTGTCACCACACTGTCAGACCCTGCAACTCAAAGAGACACTCATGATGAGGGAAAATCCCTGAAATAGAGCAAAAAAAGGCGGCAGGAAGTTTGGAGACTTAACCAAGGATTAAAGGCTGGAAGTGGGTTATGAGTCCATTTTAGTTTGTGCATAGTAGAGTTATTCATTGTACTCCCTATTAGTCTGCATATGTATAGTACCTTTAAAGACTGTGAAGATTGGGAACACTTTACAATAAGGTACCCACTAGTAACCCACTAACTATGCAACTAATGAATGAATATGAGAAGGAATTTTTGTCCCCGCAGTAATTATCATCGGATAACATAAACAAACTAAGATAAGATAAACTAATGTAGTAATGACCAAGAGCAGCCATAATAATGCATCATATGAAAATATAATAGTGGAAACCATAAATTTACTGAATAGACCTGGAGACCAGACTTGCTAAGAAAATCAAAACGAAACATTATGATTAATCAATTAAACCTTGATTATGTATCTTACATATTATCTTACATAATGGAATAAATGTTTAGACTTGTTTTATACAGAACTGCCTATGAATAGTGAACTATTTTTAATGAATTATATGCTTTGCTTTGACCCTTTAAGCTTACACTAATATTTTCATTATATATCACAAATATTACAACTATCACTCTGGTAAGTTATTATTTATTTTGGACTCCCCATTAGACGTTTATATGATTCATTGGTGTCTTATCCAAATTTGTAATTTACAGTTAGTTTCCTGATTTCTCCATGGCTGCGTTTTTCCCCCAAGACATATGGGCTTCCAAACCTTAGCATTCACATTCATTCACTTACACAGAACATTGAAGTCATTATTTTGGAGAGAGAGACAGAGACAGAGAGACAGAGAGAGAGAGAGAGAGAGAGAGAGAGAGAGAGAGAACAAAGTAAGCATGTGAGCATGAATCATTAACAGGAATGCATTATGGTTAAATGTATCCAGTGTTTCCTATTAAAAAATTACAATAAATCAATTACATGTTTATTAAACCTATATCAAGACTTTTTTTTCTCATTTCAAGGAAGTCAAATTTTACTCTACATTTGAAGCATGTATTTATAGAAAGATTTATAGAAAAATGATCTGCAAATAGAATGAGAATATCTACAGCTTGAAATGTGTAAAAGCATCTACAAAACTGGCTGAATAATGTTAGATTTGATTTATAATATCAAATATAATATTATATTGGGAAATATTAAATCAATTTGACCACATACAAGGTACAGTGTATCACAAAAGTGAGTACAAAGTACAAGATATTTAAGTATATCTTTTCATGGGACAACACTGACAAAATGTCACTTTGACACAATGAAGAGTAGTTGGGGTGTACTCACTTTTGTTGCCAGTGGTTTAAACATTAATGGCTGTATATTGAGTTATTTTGAGGGAAGAATAAATTCACACTGTTATATAAGCTGCACACAGACTACTCTTCATTGTGTCAAAGTGTCATTTTGTCAGTGTTGTCCAATGAAAAGATATACTTAAATATCTGCAGAAATTTGAGGGGTGTACTCACTTTTGTGATACACTGTACTTTCTATTGCTAAGATATTAGTTCTTGCCACATTTGCTACTAATTTACATTTACATTTATCTCATTTATACAACTTAAGGGCCTTGCTCAGGGGCCCAACAGTAGCAGGTTGGTGGTGCTGGGATTTGAATTCCTCATCTTCCGATCAGTAGGCCAATGTCTTAACCTCTGAGCTACACTACCCCTACCACAGAGCTAGTTAATTTATCTATTTGCACTCCCTACAGTAAAGTGTCTATCACTATACTTCATTTAGTACTAACAAAGCGATACATTATTCCGTTTCAGATATTTACTATTAATTCATAATTTGCTCTTGTCTAGTTACTGTTATTATTGTAAAGTGTTACTATGCACTTTTTTTGTTGTGGATAATGCATAGTTTTAAGTGGCAATGTGACAGTGAGCAAACACTCATTAGTTTATTGAAAATTGCACAGAAACTGACATTATTCATATAGCTGAGAGATCACACCAGCCTTAAGTGTCTGTGTTCGCTTACGCACCATGTCAGAGAGAAGAATTCTCTTCTTTAATTACAGCCATCATGAAAGGCCTGCCATGTCTCTATTCCTTTAGCACACAGACACGGTGACTTAAAGGAGCCTAGTGAAATTACAGGGAAAATGAGCGCACAAAAAAAAAACGTACGCAAATAACACCTTCAGAGAAAGGCAAATTATATGTTTTTTTTTTTATTTTAACTGTAAACGACACAAGACATTAAACTGATTGTATGGGAAAGGTGTAAGCTAATGGGCTGTAATGTAGTGTGTAATAGAATTCATTTTGCTGTGAAGGTTATGGAAACCATTAAACCTTTATGTAAAATTGCAAGAGTTGATTTCGTTTTATTGCATCTCAACTTAGTAGTTGTAAGGTTTCTAGAGGTTTAATAATTAAAGAATGAATAAACTTTGGAAAACCATATCTTAAGTGTACTCCTCCAAGAGGAACCTTTGCACTGTAGTAATCTGTGTAGTTCAGTGGGTTTAGTTTACTGATCAAATCTCCACTCCAATCTCAACTCCACTGAATTGTACTCAGTTGTGTGTGTGTGTGTGTGTGTGTGCACAATGCACAATCCCAATCTGTTCCCACACCCTCTCAAATCTCCTGTGCACCTAACAGCCCTCTCCATTTGAGAATAAAGAGATCCTTTGTTTGGCACAGGGAACAGGTAACCAATTGTGCAGTATGTGCTCTCTGTCGTGTGTATGCATGATCGTAATGTGTGTGCTTTGGTGGTAGAAAGGGGTTTTTAATTGGCAATAAGTGTGTTTGCAGCAAGTGGACTATATTTTATGCTTGCCATAGAAGATTTGTCCCAGGTGTTTCTTTGCTTCATTTCCTTTGAGTAGCAGAACCAACATGGATGCTCTGGATAAGAGCGTCTGCTAAATGCAATAAATGTAAATGTAATCTGATAAATGCCAACATTTCAGTCCTGGTAGAAACAAAGCCTGAGACAAGAAGAGAAAATAAACTGCAGTTTTTTTGTTTGTAGGAATAGAGATGTGTCATTTTTCTTCTATTCACCTTAAGGCCCAGTCCACAACAGTCATTCATTTTATATGCATAATGATTTTTTTCTACCTAGGGACAACTGTGTGCAAAATTGTGCACCCCAACAGTCTGTGTAAAACAAAATAAAATAGATTTCTACTTTACATTTTCAACATATGTAGAGTTTTCACACAAATAATACTAGAATATGCAATAATAAAGAATATGCAAAAAGGTGGAAGGCACTTAGAAAGACAACTTGTTACAGTTAAAATATCTGTAGTAGACCATGTTCATTAAAGGAAATACAAATCAACACAGCTGATATTGTTTTTACTTACATTTTTCTTGTGTATGTGTATGCAGAAGTCAATGAACATAGTTAGTTTAGTATTCTTCTTTACCTAGACACCCATGAAATAGTTATCTCAAAGTTTAAAAAGCACATCTGCATATTTGTTTGGCTCAACAAAGACCCAAGGAAGGTTTGGGTCAATTGCAATGACACATATGGTAATAGCCTGGTTATTTTTACACAGGGGTAATAAGTGCAGATGCTACATCCACTGACCTAGATTGTTTGTACTACTCACAGGATGTTTGTAGAGTAAAAGAAGGCTAAGCAGAAAGTAACAGACCTTCTTATAATGAGAAGATTTTGACACACCCTTCAATTTGTTCTGCAATAGAACTCTGGCCTCTGGCCTTCTGGATGGTGTTTCTTGGCTGTCAGAGGCTGCTGCAGTGGCCATACAGGAGTAACAATGTCTGGGTTGAACGTGGCAGAAGCAGAGGGAGGGGGATAAGTACAGGGGCTGAGAGCTGAGAAACCACACTCTTTAATTAAAGCAGGAAGACACAGCGCTGAGGCTCTGACAGAGCCCAACCAAGCAAAGGGGGAGGAGAACAGTCTGCTCTAAAGTTAGCTTTACCCAGCAACACCAGGATGTGCACTGACAGATGGATGAGATGGGCTTTGGTGTGTCCAAGCCTGCCCTTGCAAGGGGAAATTATCCAAAATGAATGTGTTCTTCTGTGTATGAGAAAGCATGGTAAGGGGTCCCTCTTGGACCCTAAAGCATTTTTCAGCTTGTCTCTCTGGAAATGCCCTGGAAGTTCTATGCAGAGGATTTGCTTTTAGGAAATTTTGCAAGTAGAACCCATTTATAAAGTAAAGAACTGTCCAAAGAAACATCAAGGAACTCAGTCAAAGACATTACATCAAAGAACTTAGTCATTGAAAATTCCAGTCAATATATATGTGAACCTGGGGAAACATTTACCAGTCTTTTTAAATTATATCCTATATGTCAAATGTAGCATTTTTAAAATATTGGACCTAAAATGTATATTTTATGTACTACAGCCATGATTTGTTCTGTAACTGATTCACTCTCTATATTTCAAATCTCCCTCACAGCTCCCATGTGTAATCTAAGCCATGCTTCCTGGCTATGGATTCTCTCCTCTCCCTGACTTCCAGCCTCACCTCCACGCGTTCTATTGCCGAGGGGAGAGCTCTGCCATGTGGATCCCTGGTTCACCTGAGTCCCAGGCTCTGAACAATTCCCAGGAGAACAGGCCTCTCCTGCGTCAGCATATAGCCGTGTGCCAGCAGGAGACACTAGCCTTCATTGACCTTCAGCAGCCTAAAACAAATGGCTTTTGTTCCTCATCATCGTTGGGAAGACGCAGTTCCTCACCATGCTCCTCTGGCTCTTTTCATAATGGTCCTCCCTCAAACTGCTGCCAAAATGGAGAGACACATGTAAGAACAACCCACATGAAACTTGGCCAGGATGAACATGATGTGGAAGAAGTTCAGGATAACATCAGGGCACCCTGTGTGGACTCACTTAAGACAGACTCTAAAAGGCTTTTACCACAATGTAGCCCCAAAGATCTGTTTCTTCCCCTGTCACCAATGTTTGTGTCCAGGAATGGGAACTCTGTGGACTCTCAGGATCCCAGCTCTCCCTGCTCCTCAGCAAGTTCAGAGCTACCCCACCAGGATCAGTTTCGTCTACAGAGACGAACATCACAGGGATCTTCAAAGGAAAAGTCTATACGTAAGTGACACCATAATTTAGTGACTTCATGACACATTCTTGTCTGAGAAAGAAACTGTAGGTTAAATGTAACACTTTTATGACCCTCTACATCTAATATCAAGCATAACAGGAAACCCAATTTCCATTAAATTTGTTTAACAGAAATGTCTTATAATTTGAGACATGTTTCCTATGTCTGTATGTTGTGAATACTATGAATTTCAAAATTGTTGTTTAGTTACTAATCTTGCACCTTGTGTATCATGTGACAGGACGCAAGATGAGGGTGTACTCACCTGACAGTGTAAGTGATGACTCACTAAACAGTCCAGTACTCGATTGTGACTACCTGTTTCCTGGATCCTTTGAGTCCTTCATAGAGGGAGAGTTGGGATTAGTGGGCTCCACTGTGCCCACATCCCAAGGCTCCAGCTCTTTGTTAGATTTAGATGAAGAACTCACTTTTCCTTCCACCTCTACCCCACCACCACTGGCTTTAGTTCCCCCGATTGAGGATGCAGCACTGGGGGAAAGGGCAAGTCAGGGAGGGATAGGAGAGGAGGACTTGGGAGATAGTGGGCCTCTACAAGGATCAGCCTTCTTAGGTGGGTCCTCCCTGCCTCGTGTGACCACCCACCCCACGCCCCTGCCTCGATCCCGGTCCTCAGACCATGAACGCAGACGATTCTCAGCTTCCGAGCTCATATCACGCCTGCAGCTTTCACAAAGAAAAAACTCTTTCACACTAAGGCTGGGAAAGTCACTGTCTGCCCGTGTGGCCTCCCGGGATCGTCACCAATCTGTAAACTCTGGTCCTGACTGTGAGTGCTTTCAAAACTTCTTATATCTCCACTCCAAACTAAGGCCATATAGAAGTACCTTGCCTACCATTTAATATAGTGGAGAAGCTATCTGTCAGTTCATTTTCGGTTAGATACCCTTTCTGGGGTTGTTATTATGACCCCAGATGTTACTCACCCACCTCAACCAATTTCTCTGTTTGTAGACAAACCCAACATCAGGCAGCGCCTTTCAGCTGGCTCAAGTGACAGCACACCAAACAGCCCAGTGGGATCTGCACCACCACTGCCCTCTGGTGACAGCACTCTGCCACAGCACAGGAGAGGCTCTAAGCTCAGGTGATCATCCTCAGATATCATTCTTTTCAATATCTCAACCAGCAAACTAGAATCATATAATGTAACAATTTAGTTTTTTTTGTATTCTCATGCTCTTTTCTCTGCACAGCATGAAAAAAGATTCAATTGATGAAAATGCAGACACCCCCCTTCGAAGTCACAAACGGCTCTCACGCTTTCTGCCTAGCTGTAAGTCTGACCTTAAGGAGTTTTAAAAAGGGCTTAATGATACTTGTACACAGTTCCTTCATCCTCCCTTTTTTCTGTGTCAGTGGTCCTGTATCAGGAGTACAGCGATGTGGCAATCAATCGTGAAATCCAGAGGCAACAGGGAGCCGAGCCTGGAATGGAAGATGACCGAGCTGGTGACAGTGCATCTCCCAGCAATCTCTCTCCCTCCAGTTCCTTTCGTTCTTCGCGGGGCTCTGCCTTCTCCCTCTGGCAGGACATTCCTGATGTGCGCAGCAGTGGACAGCTGGATAACTTCAGCAATGAGGAGCGCAAACTGCAAGAGGTAACGGCAGTGATGTGCTCAGCTAATCTATGCAGCTATCCATTTTATTTAGCTACTTTTCGGACCTGTCTACCTTATCTTTCACTTCAGGCTAAGTTTGAGCTGGTGACAAGTGAAGCTTCTTACATACGCAGCTTGACCATAGTGGTTGACCACTTCATGATGTCTTCAGAGCTGAATGAGTGCTTGGGGGCTCAAGAGAAACAGTGGCTTTTCTCTAAATTGCCTGATGTCAAGGACGTCAGTGAGAAGTATGTACAAAGGTTAAATGAAGTAAGCATGGTTGTTGTGGTACCTATAATGTTTATAATGTTTTTAGTGGCAATGTTTTTAGTTTTACAGATAGACTATAGACCATCTGTTTTTCTGCAGGCTTTGTTAGCCCCCTTTTACCCTCTCCTTCAGTGGTCAGGACGCCCACAGGACCCCAACAGAGCAGGTATTATTTGGGTGGTGGATGATTGTCAGCACTACAGTGACCCTGATGTGGTGGCGGTGTGTTAGTGTGTGTTGTGCTGGTACAATTCGATCAGACACTGCAGTGGAGTTTTTAAACCCCTGAGTGTCACTGCTGGACTGAGAATAGTCCACCAACCAAAAATATCCAGCCAACAGCGTCCTGTGGGTGGCATCCTGTGACCACTAATGAAGGACTAGAGGATGACTAACACAAACTATACAGCAACAGATGAGTTACTGACTCTGACTTTACATTTGGAGCAACTAGGTAGGTGTGTCTAATAGAGTGGACAGTGAGTGGACACAGTGTTTAGAAACTTCAGCAACAGTGCAGTGTCTGATCCAATCGTACCAGCACACACTAACACACCACCACCACATCAGGGTCACTGCAGTGCTGAGAATGATCCACCACCCAAATAATACCTGCTTTGTGGTGGTCCTGTGGTGGTCCTGACTACTGAAAAGCAGCATAAAATGGGCTAACAAAGTCTGCAGAAAAACAGATGGACTACAGTCAAAAATGGACAAAGAGTGTAGATACAAGGAGGTGTTTTTAATGTTATGGCTGTTTGGAGTAGAACTGTCTGTTCTATAGAACTCATTATCTTTCTTTCTCTTTGCCTTTGTTGCTATATTTCCTCTTTCCTATTGTTCTTTACACTAGATTTCTACAGGATCTTGAGCACCGGTTAGAAGCAGACATTTTGCGCTTTGATGTGTGTGACATTGTCCTGGACCACTGCCCGGCACTACGTAGAGTCTACCTTCCATACGTTACTAACCAGGCCTACCAGGAGCAGACATACCAACGGCTTCTGTGAGCAATTTTCCTATTTGAACCTATTTATATACAGTAGAGCCAGTGGACTGTTTCTCTGTCATCGCACAGTAGATGGCTTGGAGTTGACAGAGACTTGAGCTGATCTTTGGGTAAAATGCTTTGCTGAAGGATACAAAGTTAGTGGAAGAGGACTTTAACTAGAGCACTAGAGCAGAGCAGGAGTATGGTAACTTTGATGCTCACCATGGGATTCAACCAGGATGTGATCATTTTTCTTTTTCACAGACAAGAGAATCCTCGCTTCCCTGGAATCCTTGCTCGTCTGGAGGAGGACCCGATATGTCAGCGACTCCCTCTTACGTCTTTCCTCATTCTGCCCTTTCAAAGGATCACACGGCTCAAAATGCTGGTAGAGGTGGGCAGCATATCCACTGACCAACTATTGATTATTCCTCATTACTAAATCCAGGGTATTTTTTACAAGAACGGTAGATATTCCATTTATAATTTTACCAAATCACTTCTACAGACCAAAACATAGGACTGATTTAAACTTGTTACAGAACATTCTAAAGAGAACAATGCCTGGTTCACGAGATGAGGACACGGCCACCAAGGCGTTTAACGAACTGAAAAAGGTAGAAGAGTTATAATTCTCTTTTAAATATACCAACCTTTGATCAATTTCGATATGGCTAGGGTAATTTTTCAAATTACAGATATGCTGTATAGAGACGAACAGACTAAGCTTTTACTCTGAATATATCTGTCCTCATGTGTTGATACAGATTATAAAAGAATGTAATTCCAGTGTGCAATCCATGAAGAGGATGGAGGAGCTAATTCATCTCAATAAGAGAATACACTTTGAGGGAAAGGTATTACAGGATATACTATCATAAATTCCATGGGTAAATGTAGTACATTGGTTCATTATTCTCTCTCTCTCTCTCTCTCTCTCTCTTTAGATTTTCCCTCTCATCTCTCAGTCTCGCTGGCTAGTAAAACATGGTGAGCTGCTAGAGGTGGACACACAAACCATGAGCATATCCGGGTCAAAGTTTAAACTGCCTACACGTCCTGTGTATCTGCACCTGTTTAATGACTGCCTCTTAGTGTCCCGGAGAAAAGAGTGAGTGAATGATGCAAACGTGGCAGTGGGGGAAGAGTATGGGAAAGTTAGTGAAAGACATTTACATCTGTTTTTTTCGTCTGAACCTGTGGCGTTTTTTTTTTCCCCTCCCCACAGTTGGAGCGTTAGTAAAAGTCAGCATTTTCTCTAAACCACTCATTAAGTGCTGACTGGGAACCAACAAACCATCAGCCTGACACACAGTATAGTTTATAAATGAGGATGGTTACACGGTGTTGTTGTTTCTGCCCCCTCCTGTAGCACATGGAAGTTCATGGTGTTTGTGCATGCTAAGATTGGTGAGCTAAAGGTGAAGGACTTGAGTCAGAAGCTTCAGGGCATCACTGGATTCATCTTCCTTCTGCAGTTGTGTGAAGGACAGCAGCTGAAATATCAGATCCTGCTCAAGTCACAAACAGAGTGAGGCCTATATTCCATCAAACGCACAACAAATAAAACAAACAAACATACAGATGAGTAATTAGAAAAACAACCAATAAGCAAACAGACAAATCAAAGTTGGTGTACTTGAGTAAGACGTTTGAACATTTAAAATAGATCAAATATATTCAATATCATAAGATTCACATTGAATGTTTTCAGCGA
>JAOUQY010000020.1:7471925-7484803 GCA_028566355.1 Doras micropoeus
CAGTCCTCACGCTGATGTTTGTTGAGGCCCCAGCATTGAATTCCGATGTTACTTGAGGCAGTGTTGCACGCCTCTCATGTGAAACGATTCTTGCCAGATGACGCTTGTCAATTTCACCCAGAGTCTTTTTACCACCAAACTGCTGTCATAAGGTCGAGGTTTTGCCGGAATTCTTGTCGTCAATCTACACCCTGGAAATGCTCATACGTGAAAATCCAAACTTTGCTTCTACCTCTGAAATGCTCTGACCCATCTCCTGAGCTTTGTGTTGTCATAACTTGCTATTCTCACGGCAGAAACAGCTCTAGAAGCTTCCATAGATGTCCATCGCTTTATATACACACTGGTGGATGCAACCAATGGCATGCATAGGTGGCTTTGCTATGCACTTTGCCAGTTTAGTACTAGTACCAGTTTTTCTGGTATTTCATTGTACTTTCTGGTTTATCATCTCAATAAAACCAAAAACTTACCATCAAGGCCAAATAAAACCGTCTAAAAAAGGTTTCATTTGAAATCCATTGTACTGGTTACAATGAACCTGAACCCAAAACTGAACCTGATAGCATTTTTCAGCGAAGAATTAGTATTTCTAACTAATATAACCTCTTAATACTGATAAAACTCAAAATAAACTCCTATGCTTGCTAATACACACCTAACACATCAGTCATCCGACGGCTAGGTGTATCAGAGCACAACCAAAATGCCCAACCAAAATCGCTGTTAAACTGCTTTTAACAAGCCGTGGTGTAGGTACACCTGATATAGTGTTTAGGACAGGAACATGCAGTTTGGGACGCAGTCTATGTCAGTTTAGTGACATATTATTTAGATCTAGTAATAATGAACCCGTCCATTTTGTAAGCTGAACGTGTGAGCTATATAAGACATTTTTTAACATTAAACATTGACGCATGCATACTGTTTATTAATTTACATATGTACGTCCGTTAACATTGTCTAATCTCCGCAAGCTAGATTCTGTTAGTGCTTATCACAGGTTGTCACCAGTCTGGTCTCTGGTTTCTCTCTTGAGTTTAATAAGACAAAAAAACGTCGTCATACCGCAAAAATAATTTCCCATGTAGAAAAACCTACACTTACAGATTTAGCTCTGACTGTTGGCGAGAACTGACACTGGAGACTCCTTCTACCAATTTTAAAAACAGACATCTGACAAGAAACTTCATCATGTCAACTATATGGTGGATATCCTCTACCATATAGGCTAAGTCTCTACGTAAGTCACTACAGAACTGAAACTGTATTAGCATGATCGCCCTAATATAGCTAATATAATATAAACTGGACTAATAGTATAATCATATAGAACATTAAATCAGCACTTTCTGACCAATCAGATTCGAGAAATCAACAGCACTGTGGTATAATAATAAGTACTGAATCATTTGGTGTAAGGCATTCAGGATGCACTAGGCCACATTTTATTGTTGTTATTAACATTATTAGTAGTAGGAGTAGAGAAGTAGTACTTACATGTGCAATATTTCTACTTGCATATAATTTTATAATTTTAACTTAAACAATACACAACTCACGGCGCCAACAACAACTACTGATTCATCCTACCTCTTATTTGATTCATTTGATTCCTTCGATTCATCACTCACTTGTACGTATGTGCAGGCCTTGCCTCTTTCTGAAAGTATCTCACACACACACACACACACACACACACACACACACACACACACACACACACACTCCATCTCAAGAGCGCAGACGTTCTTTACTAAATGTAGTGGAAGTGTGTGGACACAGAGCTGGTCTGTCCCGCCGAGAGTGTGTTACTGTCCCCATGCTCCTGTCCTACTGTTTACCCAAGACCAAGGCAGAGCACCTGTCCAAACACACACAGCCCCTAGGACTCCAGCAGCCTGTTTATTCGGATGTATTTATTTACACCGTCAACCAAACACCACTAAAATGCTCTCGTCTCCAAAAACTCAACAGTTAGAAATCATACCGGAAGATCGACTTTTTTTTAAAGAGGAAAGCAGATTGGTAGAAATGATATAAAAGTCTCATTGTAAGCTTTAAGCACCATCAGGAGTTTCTGAGTAAAGGTGGCACGGTGTACTTTGGTGTCAGTGGGATGAGGTGTTATCGGTTTGTAGGCTAGATTTCACCTGCGAAGGTGCACACGCTGTCCGTTTAATCGTCTTTGATCAACAAGGAAAGCTTTCAATAGGTGCATCAGTGGTGCTTAAGGTGCAGTGTACTTTCAGCTGTGTTTAAAGGGAACTGATACAGGGTGGCTCAATGGTTAAGGTGTTGGGTTACCAACTAGAAGATTGGGGGTTCAAGCCCCAGCACTACCAAGCTGCCACTGTTGGGCCCTTGAGGAAGGCCCTTAACCCTCAACTGCTCAGTTGTATAAATGAGATAAATGTAAGTCACTCTGGAAAAGGGTGTCTGCCAAATGCCGTAAATGTCTGATACACACTGAAGGTGCAAAAGATGTTTAACTTGATGGAGAAGGACATTTCGGTATTTCGGCATTAGAGTTTCTCCTATGAAAGCTACAATCTACATCCAGGCTGTGTAACGTTATGTAAGCCGTTTATCTCCCACTTATTTCATGCTACTAACTTTGAGCAATATAAATGTAGCTGATATTCCCGATATATCGACCCACCTTTAAACAAACTGTCATTGGGAGTCATTCAGAGAAACAGGCCTATATTTTAACATTTTCTTAACGTTTTGGGACAACCTACATTATTTCTTGAAGCCAAATTTACCACACTATCCAGTGCAACCCACAGACATTATTTCTGTCAATAAATAAACAAAATAACAGCGCATTAGCGACAATTCACAACAATTCCGCCATTACTCGGCGCTACAATATTTACACACGGTTAACAACTTAACACCGATAAAGTCCCGGCGCTTCTGATCACATAACAGCAGGCAACAGCGCTAATCCCAGCCCTGAGAGCCACACCGCGGGCCGGAGGAGAGACCCGGGCGGCTGAAGACCCGTAAACAGCGCGGACACCAGGAGCCGAGCTGCGGCTGTGTGCTGCGCGCGCCTGCGGTAGCTTACCTCCGGGACGTCATGGCGGCCGCTGGGCTGCTGAAGGCCGGTGTGAAGGGAAAAGGAGCGCGAGCTGCTGCAGCGAGTCTTCCCGCGCGCGTCTCTCACTGTGCTGAGCCGAGAGCGAGCGCAAGCGCGTGACAACCGGCACTCTCCGCCTCTGGCGCGCGATGCACTGTAACACACAGGCTGCGTCCCAATCCGCACACTACCTAACTAAATAGGCTAGTAGTTCAAATATGTGCACTACTTTAGGTGACGTGCATGTAATAGACCTAATGTACATCTTCTTTACTGTCTTTAACATAAGGCACGTGCCGAACTGCATACTGACGTATGAAATAGTATAGGGTCAGAGTTAGGGTACGTTTAGGGTTCGGTTGGGGTTAGATCAGGGTTAGGTCAACGTTAAGGTTATGGAAGAGGTGGGTTAGGGTTTGGTCAGGGTTAAGGTTAGTGTTATTTTCTGGTTAAAGTGGGTTATGTCAGAGTTAGGGTTATTTGATGGGTAGGTTAGGGCTATGCAAGGTTTGCGGTTAGGGGTTAGGGTTTAGGATTAGGCTTAGGGTTTAGGATTAGGGGTTAGAGGAAAGGTTTGCGGTTAGGGGTTAGGGTTAGGGTTTAGGATTAGGGTTAGGTTTTAGGGATTAGGGGTTAAGGGTTAGGTGTTAGGGCATAGGATTAGGGTTAGGTTTTAGGGATTAGGGTTAGTGGTTAGGGGTTAGGTGTTAGGGGTTAGGGTTAGGGGTTAGGTGTTAGGGTTAGGTTTTATTGATTATGGGTGAGGGGATAGGATTAGGGTTAGGTTTTAGGGGTTAGGGATTAGGGTTAGGTGTTAGGGGTTAGGGTTAGGGGTTAGGTGTTAGGGGTTAGGTTTTATTGATTAGGGGTTAGGTGTTAGGGGTTAGGTTTTAGTGATTAGGGTTTAGGGTTAGGGGTTAGGGGTTAGGTGTTAGGTGTTAGGGTTAGGGGTTAGGGTTAGGGGTTAGGTTTTATTGATTAGGGGTTAGGGTTAGGTGTTAGGGGTTAGGTGTTAGGTGTTAGGGTTAGGGGTTAGGTGTTAGAGTTAGGGGTTAGGTGTTAGGGGTTAGGTTTTATTGATTAGGGGTTAGGGGATAGGATTAGGGTTAGGTTTTAGGGATTAGGGTTAAGGTTAGGGGTTAGGGGATAGGATTATGGTTAGGGGTTAGGTGTTAGGATTAGGGTTAGGTGTTAGGATTAGGGTTAGGTTTTAGGGATTAGGGTTAGTGGTTAGGATTAGGGTTAGGTTTTATTGATTAGGGGTTAGGGTTAGGGGTTATTTGTTAGGGTTTAGATTTTATTGATTAGGGGTTAGGGGATAGGATTAGGGTTAGGTTTTAGGGATTAGGGTTAAGGTTAGTGGTTAGGGAAAAGTGTTAGGATTAGGGTTAGGTTTTAGGGCTTAGGGTTGGGGTTAGGTATTAGGTAAGAGTTACAGTTATATGTGGAGTAGATCAGGAT
Organism: Doras micropoeus; assembly: GCA_028566355.1. Taxonomy (NCBI): domain Eukaryota; kingdom Metazoa; phylum Chordata; class Actinopteri; order Siluriformes; family Doradidae; genus Doras; species Doras micropoeus. The sequence goes on from JAOUQY010000020.1 coordinate 7,476,475, forward strand.
TAAGGTTAGTTTAGGGTTAAAGCTAGGGTTATTTTAAGGTTGACTGGGGTGGAATTATGATTAAGTTAGGGGTAGGTCAGGGGTAGCATTAGGAAAGGTTTACTTTAGGGTCTGATTAAATTAGTGTTAGGTCAGGTATATGGCTAGGTTGAGGGTTAGGTTTGAGTTAAATGCTTATATTAATATTGTAAGGACTAATATTTTAAATACAGAATACCAATGACAATGTGCAGGAATGAGACCATGCTGACAAAAACATACATTGTTTGTCTGTCTGTCTGTCTGTCTGTCTGTCTGTCTGTCTGGGTTTTTTGTTTGTTTGTTTGCTTGTTTTTGCGCTCTGTTATATTGTGGTATTATTCACTCCTGACCCATGCCAGTTAGAGAATATGAAAGTGTATTTAAAAAGTGATGAATTTCTTCATAGAACATTGAAAAGGATAAAAATGACCAAACTTGTATGGTTTATTAAGAAGTCAGACAGAGATTTTACCTCTTTGGCTTTCTTTATTTTTACCCATTTGACAGAAAAACATAAAATGTCCTGTTATAGCAGTGCATATTCCATCAGCGCTATGAGTCATGCACAAATTGGCTTTGGTTTATCTTAAGTGTCAAAGGCGCAGTGCTGAAATTATATACTTCTTCTTAATTGGCTCTTACACAAGCCATGACACATTCGTTTAACCATATTCCATATAATTACTGCCATCCATACAGACCTACAGCGTTAACACCCATGGTGGATGTTAATAAAGGCCTACAGTTATGCTACTCATGTGTCAGTTAGTGAAAAGAATAGGATATGCAGCACAGATCTATCATCAGCACGATTTGGAGGTGGCAGCTGTGGGCACAGACTGCAGTCTGCGAGCTTTGCACTGATGCCACGGGTGCGCTGATGTCACCAAAGATTAATCTGCCCAGGGTTAGGGTTAGGGTTATGCAATTATCTTGGACGTCAGGCGTCTATGGATTGTTCTGCCTCTGTCTCTGTGTCACTGATAGGATCTGCCCTGCTGTTCTCTGTGCTGGGTGAGAGTGCCAATGCAAATATATTATCAGTTACTTTTCCACAGTTATGTCTACATCGTGTCTTCTGTATGCGACTGCATGGCGATGTTAACATGACAGGCAGTGATGGAGGAAACGCAAGTACAATCTAGAAAATAAAAGATACACATGAACAAATCATGATGCTGAATGCGTACGAATGGGTACTATGTGGATGTAATGTTGCTCATTTTTAATCTCTATTATGTTATCCTTTCATTCTTCTGTTCTTCAGTTAGACTGTACAAGTGTTGAATTATTTGGTTTACAAGGCAGCCTATTTCGGCGATTGATTGCAAGCTCCAAGCTCGTTTCACAATAGCTAAGGACCTTTTTCTGCATTCATATTTCTTATAATTGACACAGCAACTTGATGAGCACCCAGTGAAGAATATTCCATATTCGTTTTGTGTGTTAACTGAAACTTAGATATATACTGGCCTCAAACCTGAAGTCACAGTGACCTGATTTCATATTAAACCAAAGATAAACAGAGTCCAGATCTTACCAGTGATAAGTTGTCGATTTTATCTAGTGACTGTAAATTACAGAATTACAGAAACATTCTTTATCTTGATATACAACAAAAAAAATTTCAAACCTAGTGCTGACAGTAAAATGTTTTGGATATAGACATTAAAAAAACCCTATAAGCCTGTTGTTTTTAGGTACAACTTTTGATATTGATTAAAAAAAAAAAACATAATGAAGGCTGCTGGGTTTTGTATGCAAAAAAAGAAGTAAGTGCGACAATCAAAGTCTCCAGAAGAGCTGTGGCAGATTCTCCGAGATGCTCAGTAAAACTTAAAAGCTAATTTCCTTATAAAACTGCACACACTGTGAAACACCTGGGAACACATTTTAAGAAAAAGGCACCAAATATTGATTTCCTTTAGTTTATTACTGTTTACGGCACTTTATAGTGTTTTCTGTTATGTAGAAACATCATTATTTTCAAAGACATCTTTGCTTTCCATGTGCCTAAGACATCTGCATCGTACTGTACAGTAATTAGCTGGTAGGTTTTACTGAGCGTCTCGGAGAATCTGCCACAGCTCTTCTGGAGACTTTGACAGTCACACTTACTTCTTTTTTTGCATGCAAACCCCAGCAGCCTTCATTATGTTTTTTGTAATGTGTTGCTTTCCTTACTGGCATACAAACATTTTTGTGTAGCATTTAATTTTTTATTGGAAAAGTACCGTTTGGAAATATAAAATCTTTTTGTACTGACTCAGTAATGCAAAACAAAAACAAAACACAGATAACAAAAGCTGTACCTAAAAACAATAGCCTGCCTAAGACTTGTGCACAGTTAGTTACGGCCATGAGTACAAATATAATATATTTAATTTCATTATTTCAAGTGTATTTGCTGTATTGTTTTTAGTGTGAAACTGTGTAAAAACTGTAACCAGAACACATTATGTTTAATCCCTATAATCCCTTCATCAGTATGCTTTATGGAGACAGTAAAGAATGCTTTGGCATGACAGGGGAGAGGCCAGACCCCATCCAGGATGTGTCTGTGACTTCACCGCCTAAGGAGACTAAACTAAAAAAAAAAAAAAACCTCTTGGACAGAAACAATGGGAGCCACAGAGGCACTGACGTGCCCAGACAGCTGAAGCCTTGTTACGAGCTCTAAAAGGCCCCTTTATTACACCAGTGGGAGCCCAAAAACACACAGAGGGTCTCTGCTCATCCAGGGATGGATCATTTCATCCTTATTTCCCATCCAGCAGAATCAAATGGATTTTTCCATCAGCTGTCACATGACTCAGCTCTTTGATAGGATTTGGAGGTTGAGCGTGTTCAGGCAACCCCGAGCTAGCCATGTTGGATTAGATTTAGTTTAGGATGTTAGTTGGGGCATTATTCAGAAATGGATTTAGGATTTTCCTGTAGGGAATGAAAAACCTAAGAACCAGGGCTTACATATAGCATATAGCAGCTGTACTATTAAGTGTTTTGTTTAATATATATATATATATATATATGTATATATATATATATATATAGAGAGAGAGAGAGAGAGAGAGAGAGAGAGGAAAAGATCTGTTCCTTCTTCAACAAACATTTGACATTGTAATGCTGATTATGCTCATCCCTAAAACAATACTTATTTTAGCATCAGATACTGTATATCCTTAAAGGAAAAATCAACCATGAATGACTTTTATATGAGAATTTACAGTTAAATTCTAAATGGTTTTAAATTGTGCAAAAGATGTATTGCCTTTTTTGTTTTTAACTTCTTTCAGCAACAACTTGATCTATTTTCACTGGGTAATTTACTCCTACATTACCCACAATGCTGTTTGACTGGCCACTAATAGTGGCACCAATGGGAATTCATGTCTACCTTGAGATTGATGCAGCAGCGCTTTAGTCCTTGAGTCTGTCCAGCTCTCCCCCCTCATCATCTCTAAAAAGGCTGATGCTGAGTTCAAGTTTGGTGAATTTTGACATACAAATTCTCATCCTTGACCAACAGCACTACTGAATTGGCTACAGTGACCTGAAGGGGCGGAGCTTTATATAACAATACTGTAGATCCAAAAGGGAGGAAATGCAGATTTCGATCCATTAAATGCGCAGTGGCCTGGTATGCAGTCAGTCAGGAGGTTGGATTAGATACTGTATATCTTTTGGGTTTTTTTTTTTTACTTTTATAGTTAATGACCTTCTGGCCCCGCCTATTTTGCTGAGAGATGCGATGACAAATGTTCAGTGTGACTGCAACTTAAAGCTTCATCTTTCATGTTAATTATCCTAACACCGCTCTCACGCTAGTCATCTCGTACACAGTATATATCAGCACAACTGCATCGTGCATTGCATTCTGGAAAGCTCCAAGAGTCCAAGGTTTGCTGTAGTCACTACATTGGATTTCGTATTTAATTATAACATTAAGGTAGAATATTTAGTGTAAGAAAAAATCCTTTTTATTTTCAGTGGCAACACTAATCTCTTGCCTTTATCCTTTATGTCTGAGGTTGTTTCATATTTTTTCTCCTATTAAACACCATTTACCTGCTCCCTGTGACATCAGTGGAGCACAAGAATAATGAAAAGGCAGCACCAACAACAAATTAGCACCATAACTGCTAAACACATTGTACATATTTCAGTATAAATATATTTCATGTGTTAGTATGGTGGACTTTTACCTTTTTAAATCCTCTAGTCTAACAAGTCTGATGTTTTCATGATTATTGATTTATCTATTAGCCATAATGAGGAGAACACAAACAGGTTACTTAGGCAGATGGGTTTGTTTTACACTTTATTTCATGGTGGTGGGAACACAAGACACAAGTAATAAAGTTAGTAATGGGAATGTCATGCCACTCTCATTCTGCGCACTGCCCTTCAGGTATATTTTAATCAAAACAGTAGTTTACAAAGGCCAGTAATGGAATCCACTCAAAGACATAAATAGATATTGAAAATAGCATTTATACAGTAAATATTCTATCTGTAGAGTCCAGAACATCATTTTTTTTGAGGCATTCTGGGATATTCTCATAAACAGTATTAATACAAATATTAATATCTATGAATTAATTTACATGATGTGGTGACATGGCTAATATAGTGGCTAAACAGAGGGCATGGAATGGATTTATTAAAGACGTCGACCCCGTCACCGGCGAGTGAAGATGGGTTTAAGGCAATTCTCAGACAGTTCCCATCCAGACAGCGGATGTTCATGCGTGCGCCCCATCTTCATGAGCCCAGCACTCTGTCCTTTCAGTGTCCTCCAAGCATGCAGGAGGTCCCTTTTGTTACACAGCCAATGATCCACGTGTTTAAAAAAAAAAACAGAAGTATCCAGGAGATAACGAGAAAACGACGAGGACGCTATGTAAAAGAGGATAGATGTTCGGCTAATGCAGAAATACTGGGCTGTTGGGTTTTGGTTTGTAACACTAGAAAACCCCTCACTGTAAATCAATATACATATACCAATATAGGATCTATTTCTCCCCCACACACACAGGAACGGAATATGCAAAATGGACAAAAACGTTAGAATTGCTTCCAGTGTATGATACTATAAAAAAAAAAGAAAAAAAAAAGCCACAGATGCACATTATTCATTTACATTGTGATAGGGCTATATAAAATGATTTCAGTTGTCTCACTGCTTAAAAAAAACGAGAGAAAGAAAACAAAAGGGAATAAAGAAATGAAAGTAATATAGTTTTCGCTCCACAAAATAACAACATGATACTTTACTATGAACAGGCATACTGTATATACTATATATATTTATATATATATATATTTTTTTTTTAGTTTTGGACTTGTATTGAAACTAAAAGTATTTCTTACAATGTTCAGGTCAGCAGTACAAACAAATCGCATCACACTTGTCTTCAAAGATGTTACAAAAAAATCATGTTCATATTACAAACCCCATGCATTATTATTATTATCATTATTAATAATAATATTATTATTACTATGATTATTTGATTTGTTATTGTTTTCGATACGTTTGCTTATTCGAACAGCTGATCCTGGACCACAGTCAGAAAACGCAAGTGTCTAGACATCAACAAAGGCAAGGGTCTGGACGTCCCATGGACTTTTTTTTCCGATGCGAGTTTGATGCGACGTTCGAAGAAAATCCCGACGAGTTCAGGAATGACTGAAGATTCCAAGGATAGATCAGTGTCCTTGCAACCGCCCTGCTGTCTTCTGTTTCCTGCCGCTCCCATGCCGTCTCCTTGTGCTACGGTGCCTCCTCATGGCAGAGATTAGTGTAGCAACCATTTCTTGCTTTTAGAGCATGACAGACTGACACTTATAAAACGAGGTCCATCGAATCATTCATCCAAACTCAAAAAAAAAAAAACAACCAACCGACCAACCAAACAACCAACCAAACAACACCTCAAATCAGAAAAGAAACATATACATTTCAATGCAACCTGACAAACTCAATTTTTCGCCCTGAAAGGAATAAGAAAGCGCAAGATAAACAAAGGCAAAATGTACTTGACATTTAAAAGGATGCATGCAGCAACTGGTCATTCTTAAGGATTAGATATACGGCGCACAACACATAAGACGGATGCTTGTGACGGAAAAAGGCTTTGTCATTATTCACAGTCTCATGTATTATTGTTCTATCGATTATGTCAGTTACTGAGAGCTCAGCTTGATATTTCAGACATTTCTGAGTTCTATGCAAACCGTTTTTTGTTGTTTTTTTTTTTTTGTATGACAGGCTCTGTGTTAGCAAACATTAAGAGCAATGGGGCTGGACCCCGCTTACTGGTCTAATGGGACTTGTACACTTGTTCAGCTCAGTTAACAGTGACAGCCCGTTGTTGATAAAGCCAAAAGTCACACATGCTTTGTTCGGAAAATGCTGCTTGAAGCGAATTACCTGCACCTGCAGCGACTCAGTGGAATGTACATGGTGTACTACAAATTATGGCACCCAGAGAAGGCAGTCGAGAGAGGACAAACAGCACCTACCATTTCAAGTAATGAGCAAGATTTTTTTTTCTGGTGTTTTAAAAACAACACCACAAATATAATACATATTTTCTTGTCTTGTGACACCATGTAACTGCAATTTGGGGGGGGGAAAACTGCAAATGGAGGTGCAGATCCAAATAAACCATATATATATATAATGGAAACAAACCAAAATTAAAACAATGCCATTTTTTTCCAATATAAAAAGCAATGAAAAGTATACAAAAATAGAAAATAATTACAGCAGTAGACATGGTGTTGGGTGGGAGGTGGTGCCAGGCTATTTGGCTGAACAGTGTAATATTTTGGGGCTGTTTAAGGCGTCCTCTACTAGATGCAAATCCACGCCGTCTACAATCACGTCTTTCACGCAGCCCACAAAGCCTGTGCTGTAGGCCTTGGGAAGGCGGCGGGCCACAGCCATATCCTCAAGACCACCTATTGGGAGGGAGAAAACAGGGAAAGGAAGAGGAAAAAAAAGAAGAAAAAGAAACATGAGCATGGCGAAAAAATATAGAAGAACATAACAGGAAACGCACACAATAAATATCTGATTTTAAAGGTTATAGGCTCAGGATGTGATGTATTAAAGCACCAATCATTGTTAAAGCCAGCCAGGACCAATTTAGAAATAATCAGTAGCAGTTATTTTAAAGCTGCTGCTGGGATTTTGTTCTTTCTGAGGAAAAAAGGTATAAGTGCTAGCTACTTGCGTAGATCATTCTAAGTCAGCATGCAGATAAAACCCATAAGACACAATATATAGGATGAATAAATAATAGCAACATAAGGTTCTGGGCAAATGATCAGAAGGATGTGAGTGTTTACACAAGACATTTGTTATTCATAAGAATCCTGTAAAATTATATTAAAAAGAGTTCATAACCTACATATGCTCCTGAGAGTGTGTAAATTTATACATAAGAAGACTGTGTACCTTGACTTGATTAACTTCAGATCATATAATTTGCATGGATTATTGCACTTTTATATACAGTGCCTTGAAAATGTATTCATACCCCTTGAACTTTTCCACATTTTTTCGCATTACACCCACAAAATTAAATGTATTTTATAGGTTATGTGAAAGACCAGCACAAAGTAGCAAGTAATTGTGAAGTGAAAAGAAAATGATGCATAGTGTTCAAAATTTGTAATAAATAAAAATCTGAAAAGTATGGCGTGCATTTGTATTCAGCCCCCTGAGTCCGTACTTTGTAGGACCATCTTTTGCTGCGATTACAGCTGCAAGCCTTTTGGGGTATATCTCTACTAGCTTTGTACATCTACAGGCTGAAATTTTTGCCCATTCTTCTTGGCAAAAAAGCTCAAGCTCAGTCAGACTGGATTGAGAGCATCTGTGAACAGCAATTTTCAAGTCTTACCACAGATTCTCAGTGGGATTTAGGTCTGCACTTTGACTGGGCCATTCTAACACATGAATATGCTTTGATCTAAACCATTCCATTGTAGCTCTGGCTGAATGTTTAGGGTCGTTGCCCTGCTGGAAGGTGAACCTCCGCCCCAGTCTCAGGTATTTAGCCCTGTATTTAGCTCATCCATCTTCAACCAGCTTCCTGCATCCCCACAGCATGATGCTGCCACCACCATGTTTCACCGTGGGGGTGGTGTGTTCAGGGTGATGTGCGGTGTTAGTTTTCTGCCACACATAGCGTTTTGCATTTAGGTTAAAGAGTTCGACTTTGGTCTCATCTGACCAGAGCACCTTCTTCCACATGTTTGCTGTGTCCCCTACATGGCTTGTGGCAAACTGCAA
>JAOUQY010000020.1:7496420-7516952 GCA_028566355.1 Doras micropoeus
CTGAGGAAATCATTAACGTTTTGGCATTTATACAGGAAGTGATGCGAATTAAATATCAAGCCAATGGAAAAGCCACTTTAGACGCCTTTGCCCTTAAATTGTATTGATGTTTGAGGCAGGCCACTCAGACTGTTGGACTTTCAGCACATCTCTATTAAGGGCATTTGATTGCTATTTTTTTTTTTTGTTCAAAAAGACAAATATCCATGATTAATGTTATATCCTCTCTTGGCTGGAGAGGAGACACGTGTACTAGGTATCACGGTTGTAATGATTTGACAAAGAATACTGACATGGCTTAAATGTTAAAGAGGTATTCTCCACAAGAGCCATTTAGTGTAATTTAAAATAAATTAAGCCGCCAAAGTTAAATCCAGGGATCAGTGCAGCCATTACCGAGTTAATTACATTCTGAAAGAAACAAATAATATAAAGTAAGTGCTACTAAAAGGGGGAGCATTACAGATTGGGCATTTCACTAATGGAGCAGTTAAAAGGCAAATCGGCAGTACCTGAAAAAATGCCAGTTCAAAAAATCATACAAAGTACTTCGAAGGGTTCACACAGGGCGAAAAACACAAAGCAATCGTCAACGTAGCTGTTAAATGGGTCCTCATTCAGATTCACATAACAGTTAATTACATTCACCGCAGGTATACGGATATATTTGCTCTAATTGAGTTCTGCATGCTTATCATGAAGGTACACTGCAGTGTCTTTGCCGAACACAATGCTCATCATGCATGCCGAGCGTGCGGTCCTCTAACTGATGCACCTGATGAGAAAGTAAACCCCTGATTAACAGTACTTTCCAGCAAAAAAAAAAAATTCAAAGCACAGATTTTAAACAGATGAGCCCTGCATTTTTTTCATGAATGTTCATTTATGTGACGCATAATGGGCAGTAAAAAGGAAAAAAAAAAAAAAAAAAAAAAAAATAAAATTTTTATTTTTATGCTGGGTGCAATATCAGGTTAATCACTGGAACGTATTCAAAACAGGGTTAGTTTGGCTTGTATCTATCCCAGAATACACCTTGGTTACTTACTCAGGGATCTCATTGGTCAGTTGGCTTGGGTGCAGAGAGAAGACAACAAGGAACATTCATATAAGACAGAGACGAGACAGACAAACAGACAAGAAGACGGGCAAGAGACGGGCAGACCAAAGAGTGTACACATGGACAGAGAGGTAAACTCTGAATATTGATAATCTGAGGGAGGGGGAGGGGAGGGGGAGGGGGTCGATCCATCGATCCATATTGTCAGAAGACTGAGCTAATTAAAATGTTGCGGTACAATGTGTATGTGTGTGTGTGTGTGTGTACAGTACAGTGGTGAATAAATTACTAGTGCCAGCACACGGGACAAGCAGAAGTGTGTCTGGGTGATCAGTATACTTTTGTTGCCCCGTCAAGGTTAGTATAGTAGGCTGCTCATATCGCAGTCAGCAATAAGAAATTTTTTTTCATATTTAAATAACATGCGAAAGTACTGAGTAGGGCAACACACCTCAGTGCTGTAACTGGAGCATCTGCTGCATTTGAGGCTCGGTAGAAACTATTTTTACTAGATGGATCTAGTCTAATCTAGGCATGATCTTTTCAGAATTCCCAACACGCGGTGAGGCGGAAATGCTGATGAAACTACTGTAAAATACGGTACAGTGTGCAAAACCGCCACTGCACTTTAAAGTTAGTACGACACAACATCATCACGTATTTAGCAATGCTGAGCAAAAAGCTGTGACATTAGCTGGATTTGAATAAATGTACAATGCTAGCAGGGAACAATGCTGAATTAGCTTCCTAGAAAAAAAATAGCAGCGACATTATCAGGAGAAGATAAGGAATAAAGCCACACCAAAAGTGGGAATTCAGTTCCTTATACATCTATATAGTCTGTATGAATGTAGTTATCTTGCTAACTAGCTTGGTGTGCTTTTCTGCGAAATTGCACAATTCAGAGTTTCAGGTTCAGGACAGTTAATGACTTTCCTACAACAGCAGCTCTGATAATAGTGCCGGCTACGAAGCAAATCACGGGTTTGCAATGGCGATGCGTTCTGTAGCGTGCAGGTTTGATATTGATTCTCCAGGGTGAGGCTTTACACAAGTCCAAGGTGAAGCCGTTCGTTTAAGTTTCCTGTGAAGTCAGTAATGGCAGTAATGAGAAGAAGAGCATTTTAAAGTGAATGAGGAAAAAAAGAGAAAGGCTAGTTAGGGAAAGCTTTTGCACCATCCTTATGGTAATTATTTTCCTATAACAGCCCGGCCATGATTTAGCTTAATTATGTTTACAAAGACGGGACTCCACAAGCATACTGAAGCTTGTGCAGAAGTAGGCTGGCTTCTGATATTATTTGTCCATCCGTGAACTCCTGTTTAGTAGAGCACAATGTAAAACGCCCATTGGCTAATAGGACACTAACAGGATGCTTCACAATGCACTTAGCTTTATGTCTTCTACTTATTACAAGCAAATTAATAACAATCTGACATGCCTATTGACTCAACGTCTGAGCCACGGGGGGTGGGGGGTGGGGTTTCGTTGGTTTCTTTTACTTTTTCGATAGATACGCTCTAATAGAGATGTGTGGGTTTGAAGCTCTTGTAATGGCGAAGGGGGTTTCGTGCAAGACAACAGTGCTCCACAGGACAGGACTGAGGGTACATCGCTCCAGGCAGTACCATAATTGGAACCAGCCAACTAATTAGTGAGACTCCCTGAAAACCAGAGACAGGCTGCTAAAGAACGGGCTATTAGCCCAAACCAGGAGGGGCCTAAACAATCTTCTAATCTTATAATTAACTTAACTTAACGATCTTATAAGCTTATAATTAACTTATAATCAGCCTCATACAAACAGAGGGCACTAGAACCTATTCAGAGCTCACAGGAAAACATCTCAACACGGACGAGAACTCCTCCTTACCTCTTGGTGACTCCGTTATGATATTCCATGAACGTTCGGCCGTCGAAAGCAATGGCCTCGGACTCCCCGGCTGCTTTCTCGTAGGTAGCTGGAGAAGACGAGAGGATCGTAAGGAATATATTGCTTCCTTCATTAAGAGTGGAAGCGTGATATATTGTAATTTTCATGCCTGTATGGTTTCATTAATGCTACAGAAACAGCAAGTAGGCACCACAAGGTTAACGAGGTTAGTTTTGAAGTTGTTTTAATGTAGCTCGCTGCTTGTGTTGAGAATACTAATGACACTTCTTACATGCATAGCGTGGAAAAAATATACGTATACCTAGTTTTCTGTAGAGATTATAGTATTTGATAAACACATAACAGCACAGATGTCAGGAGAATTCCACTTTGGCAAGTGTGTTTAGTTGAGATATACTCTATTTGCTAACTAGCTTGGCACGTTCTAGTTCTGGTAATTTATATGAACTATGCTCAGGACGCTGTGCTTGCAGTATTGAAAACATTCACCCTCTGCTTCAGCATCTCTTATGCACAGTCTCATAAAATAAGCTGGAAATCAGAATGAATGCATTTGTCAGTACGTAATGATTTGTTGTATATAATGATTACAAAGGAAATGGGTTACTTTTCTTTACGCTACAGTGCTGCTGAATTGGTTTTGATTGGTCAGATGGTACTGATCAATTTCCTATAACAGCATGGCTCAGTAGTGCTGGCTGCAAGGTTTATATTATTACAGTAATCTATATAATAATTGTTTATCCTCCCCACTGCATCTTAATCTGGTGTAGGTTTTTATGCAGGATGGCTTTCTTGATGCAACAGTCCAATTGAGCTGGTTTGGGGCTGGCACTGCGTGTGCACTGTGTCCTTTGATGGCTGGGTTGGGTGGCGGGCTGGGAGTCCTAACCTACTGGGTTACTGCTGCCCCTTTAATATCTTATTGTTAAAAAAAAGAAATGCTGTTATTTAACAAAGTGTACTTGTTTATATAGTTAACCTTTCTCTGTTTATTTAACATTTTATGGAAGGAGTCTCCAGTGTCAGTGTTTTTACCAATCAGAGGTAAAGCTGTAACTTTAAGATTTCGCCCACAGAAAAGATGAAAGATGAATTATATATTATATAACTGCTATACTGTAAATGATTACAGGAACTGGCTTCTACAACATTAAATGTACATTTTTATTAATGGCTTATAAAGTTTGATGTGTCATTCTTAAACAAAAACAGCAAACAGGTGCAGTGTAAGAGATGGTAATAATATACTTCAGGGCATGCTGTTATAAGAAAATAATCAAATTGTAGGTGCTATGATGGGTTACCGCCCCGAGGATGGGAAACAGCATGGGCTGTCATGTTTTATTCTTTATGCAACAGTGCGACAAGATGAACGGACTTGAGAAGAAAGAGCCAAAGCTCTTTCAAAGGCCACGGATATGCGTCATGCCTAGCTCAAGCCGCTCAAATCAAATAAAACGTTCACAATAATTTCAGTTTTAAGATTAGCATCATGATTTACAGATGTTCTCCCAAGTCCCTAATGGATTTCACTTGGCTAATTTAGGAGCAAGAGCGAAAGTTGACATTTAGATGTTGGGAAGCAGGTGAGCAATTTTCTGGCATGAATCCACATGTAGAAAAAAAAATCTATTTTGTCATTGATTAGCTATCTGTGTATTTGACACTCGTAGTAACAAATTGTACCACTTACAGGGATTCACACGTTTGATAATTATGATTATTGACTTTATCTCAGTTCTACAATGTTTTAATTTGGGCTTCACCATTTGCAACTCTTCTCGCATCAGCTCTACCTGATCCGAAAGCTAATTTACAGCCTTGCTTATCTCTAGAAACGTGCCATGGATTCTATTAAGTGGATTTACAGAATCGGAGGATTACGAGCAAGGCAATAGGAGAGAATTGTGCTTACTGTGTTGGCAGTGTGGTCCCGTGAAGCCGAACGGACACACACACTCGAAGCTCTCAAGCAGTGGGTTGCACTCGCCTCCGTTCTCGCACACATCTGTGGAACAAGGGTGGTGTGTGTACATGGACACGTCACTGGAATGAAGAGCGTTGTCGGCTTTGAGGATCGGCGTGCCCATCAAAGTAATCTGAAGTCAAATGACACGGATCAGTGAACCAGAGTACCATAAACCAATGAACAATAAAACAATAATAATATTGACACAATGAGCTATTACCTTCTGGATGGCTCCCTTGAATCCAGCTTTAATTGACGCCGCTCTGGCCAGCTTACGGAAATCTGGCGCTCCGCCCACGTAAAGGGATTCCTTCAGGTTGAGATCTGTGTGCTGGTTCTGTAGATCGAACAAACGGTGTATGAGAGCGTATAGCACTGATGCTGTTACTCCAGCACCTCTAAAACCGTGTTTTATTTTACGTTTGAACTAACATGGCTGAAAGGGCATCACAATGTCAACAGGAACTGATTGTTTGTCTTGAACAATTACCAATTCAGCTCATAGAGTATTTGTTGGATCTATGGGAAGCATACTTGATTTTAGTACAGCTCAAAAGCAACTTACATATTACAGACTGATACTACAGACAGAAGGGAGGAAAGTAAAAGTGAGGAAGAGTCACAAAGAGAAACGAAGTGACTGAAATGGAAACGGCAGATATGGATGGCATTTTAATGAGTATAATGGATGTATGGTGCATTTCTTTTCATTTGAAACTGTACACCTCCCATTCTCATTACGGACAACCATGAAATCATCATTCAACTATCAAGAACGTTGTTGCAATCACAGTGCGATTTTGTTTTTTGGAGGCCACATATGTACAGCATTACAGTTTTCTTTTTTTTTATTTTATGTAGGGCAATTATTGCTTTAGGATAAAACCCAAGTTAATTGCTGTGAAAAAAAAAGCTGGAACGTCCAAATGCACTGCCAGTTTGTTGTGCCCGGTCCAGCTTTTATCCAAGCATAAGAATAGTCCGAGGCTTGAACAGGCTTGGCAGTGGACCTGAAGACCCGGCCAAACTAGAGAATTGGCCAGCTAGCATAGCCAGTGTTGTTGGAGCACAGCTGAGTTCGTTGTGGACTAAGCTGGGTTTTAATGAGAAACCCTGCCACTAATCTGCCATGCACTCACACCTAGAGCAAGGGTATTCAACTAAAATTGGTAACAATCCACTTACATAAAATTCCTTATGGATAAACAACTAACATGGTTTAATAGTAACCACATTTACTATTAATATAATTAATAACCATTATTAGTGAACAGTTCATGGTTGTACATGAATAAATTCAGAGTATGATTTGTTTTGTATTGGTGGTATGAATGTTTCCACTTTTAACACATTTGATACAGGGATAATAAACGCATATTTCTTTTCCAATCATCTTTTTTTATATATTCTGTTTTTGTAGTTTTGTCATCTAATCCAACCAGAGGGGGTATAAACGAAATGAAAAATCCATGAAAACTGTTCTTTTTCTGAAATAATGTCTCTAGCCTGGTAGCTAGGTTCTGGCCTAATGAGCTGCCTCCAGCTACAACATTCATGTGATTGGATAATGTGATTGGTCTTGTTTATAAATCTAGACTGGATGATCTAAGGACACTTTTTTTTACCAACTAAAAAGTTGTTCGTGTACATGGTACTGTCCTCTGAAATACACTGATGTCCCAGAAAAACTGGTATACCAGTTAATACTTGGTAGGTCCCCCATGGGATCTTGCACAGTCCTCATGCTGATATTTGTTGAGGCCCCAGCATAGAATTCCGATGTTACTTGAGGCAGTGTTGCACGCCTATCACGTATAACGCTGGTCACGTTCACCCAGAGTCTTTTTACAGCCACGCTGCTGTCATAAGTTTGAGGTTTTGCTGGAATTCTTGTAGTCACGGTACACCCTTGGAATGCTCATATGTGAAAATCCAAACTTTGCTTCTACCTCCAAAATGAACCACCTTACGATCTCCGACGATTAAAACCATGTTGAAAATTGCAAAACCGTGATAACTTGCCATTCTCATCTTATATACGCACTGGCGGATGCAACCAATGACATCCGTAGGTGGTGTTGCAATGTGTTTTGCATAGGCTCCAGTACCAGTTTTTCTTGTACTTCAGCGTACTTTGTTATATAGGGTCACGTCTGGATCGCAGTCTATCGACTCCTGACCTAGAGTTTAGAGAAGATTCATTCCCCATGAATCCCTCGCTCTCTTTATTTCTCTGTGTCTTTCTGATGGAATTAATCGACTGGCTGTACAAAAAAAAAACAACAAAGAACTAAGTTTGTCTTTCAAATCCGCAGCCTCCCTTTCTCTCAATCTCTCTTGCTCCCTCCTCCTCTGCTATTTAGCTGTCTCCCTCCACTGCGTGACTGTTTAATAGCCCTCCCACGCAAAACTAATGAAGACGTTTCATTGTTGTAGGAAGGCTTGAAATAATGGTGGTCAAATGATAACTCTTTTTCTCACCGCCCCCATACCAGCTGGCTTGAGTCGAGAGCCAACCCAAGTTTTCAACTGCCCTCTCTCTCTTTCTCATTCTCTTTCTCTCTAGC
Organism: Doras micropoeus; assembly: GCA_028566355.1. Classification (NCBI taxonomy): domain Eukaryota; kingdom Metazoa; phylum Chordata; class Actinopteri; order Siluriformes; family Doradidae; genus Doras; species Doras micropoeus. The sequence goes on from JAOUQY010000020.1 coordinate 7,503,915, forward strand.
ATATGGAATGGTGTGAAAGCAGAGCTCTCTCATCACTTAGCTCCTCAGCCTGTTATTTTCAAATGGAGAATGGACCTGAGATGAACAAGGAGCTACTTGATGGGGCTGCCGGAGAGGGTATGAGGATGTTCGAGTGGGTGACCAGGCTTTAGTCATTACCTTGCGTGATTTCTGATATCCAGACAGCGCACGAAAACAACAACACAAGGGGAGGGAAGGAAGAAAACAAAATGTTACCAGAGAAGAAGAAACAGAATGTCAGTACTAATAGACCTCCATGCAAACTTCAGACATCAAGCATGGAAAGCAAACCAATGGCTTCAAAAACAGCATTAAGCAAAAAAAAAAGGGAGAATATAAAAAATTTAGAGTGTTTTGCACCAGTGCACCCACACACTGTTTATATTTGCTTCGTGACACGGTGGTGTAGTTAGAGCTCTTTCAGCCGAGCTGGCCAGGCAGTGGAGACTTCTGTAGCAAAATATTTCTCCTGGGGTCTGCCGTTCACAACAAGCCCCTTCTGCTCTCTTTGCTCCATTTTTTCCCATCATCCTCTTCCTTTAATAAGATTTTCTGCCTCTGCTGCAGTAACTGAGCACCATAACAAAAAAGCAGGATGTGCAGTAAAAAAAAAAAACATCACTCTACGCATGAGTATATGGATCTAATCACAAGCTGTCCGGTTTTCCAAATATTATTTAGCTAGAGAAATGGACAATTATATCTCATTTATTTTTATATAGCTCTCTGTTTGGTTTTCTGAGCCAAAAAATACTAAAACAAAGGCGGAAAAAAACCTACAAACACTCAGGAAGTGGTTTGTGTGGATGCACATGAGTGGGTGCACAATTGCATGCAGAAGGTGCAGCAAAGCAATCGCAATATTTGTGCAATTTATACATGTATAAAAGACACACGGGCGTAAGCTTCACACACGTGCGTAGCATAGCGTACAAATAAAAGATGCTCAAATTTTTCATTAGTCAGGACACTACAAAGACAGCCAGGAGAGCAGATTGGCCCCAGATTTACCCAAATTATAGATAAAGGTTAAGAAGGGGTGGATAAGTGCAGCTCGGTGGTAATGTGGGGCCAAGGTTGCCCTCGGCTGGCTCAGTTGCATCAGCACAGGCAAAGCTTAGCATGGGGTTAGCATGGGGCTAGCATGGGGTTAGCATGGCCTTACCGGAGCCTCTCCTCTGACGGGGTCTTTGCCATTAATCGTGATTTCTCCCTTACGGTTTGCTCGCTCCAGGTTCACCGTGTTCCAGGCGTTCAGCTTGAGCTTCTCTTTACTCCTGTTGTCACATACAGTTATAAATGTATCAGCTGTTGCACTCACACTGCTGAATTCTCAAATCAGATCAGTCAGAAGGCAATGATTCATTGTCTATAACAGCAACCCAGACAGTTGTAATTCAGATCATGGGTTTATATTATTACCCTCACCCTTATATGTTATCGTTTCTATAGCAACGACTCGTACAGTGGACGAAGGTGGTTAACAATAAATGGATTAACAAATGTCTTGTTATTTAACAAATAATTGTTGATATGCTGATGCTTTCTAGAAGAAGATTTTTAGGTTTCTGCAAAAAGAGGGTTATTTATGACTCCAGTATTGCTGCTTTGTAACAGTTACATTTCCACAACAGGAAAGTCTGCAGGACTGTAACATTACGAGAGCGAGAGAGAAAGAGAAAAGAGAGTTTGGTAAAGGAATGATAGTATATAGCGCCAAACATAAGTGATAACAAGAATTTTTTTTCTTTTTTAATGGCTTGCTCCCATTTTTTTTATGCCGGATGCCCTTCCTGACACAACCCTACCATTAACCAGGCTTGTGAGTGGCACTGTGTGTGTATTGCACCCCTTGGTGGCTGGGTTGAGCAGTGGTAGATGGCCTTGCTCAGGGGCCCAACAGGGGGAGCCCTGATGTTGCGGCTTGAACCCCTGACCTTCCAATCGACAACCCGTAGTCCTAACCGACTGGACTACTACTGCCCCAATAACAAGAATTTTATAAATTAAATAAATGAATAATTGTAATCACTGCCAAATAAACTATGGAAGAAGAGGGATACCAATCTGCCATTGGCTATTTTCCTATGACAGCACACCCTCTGTCATGTTTTACTCCTTACATACCTTTCAATAATGTTATGTCACAGATACAAGAAGAGGAATTACTCAGTACATATAAAAAAACTAAGATGATAAGCACTGAAATCTCCCGAGGGAGAAAGCTGGCACTGCTTACCTAATGACAGCTGGCCCTTTGCCCAGATCGTATCGAAACTCTAGGATGCCATCATTCAGAGCAAGAGAGATGAAATCGCCCTTCCCATCTGTCTTCTGTCCGTTGTAGAAGATCACGCCGTTTGAGTCGTTAGCCAGCAGGACCACAGTCATGCTGACCTTTTGCCTGTCAATAAATCATACAATTATCTCATTACAGATCACATTAGGCTAATGTACATCATGACTAATCGTATTGCTGTAATACTGAAGTGACAGATGGCTGTTACTCTAAAGAGTGTGTAAATATGTGGTGATGGTACACAAGAATTACCTCAGATCGTGACCGTATAAATGGAGGCCCTTCAGCTCGAGGTACGAGTCGCCACTGAAGAAGGGAATGTAGGCCCCTTTCTTGTCTGATACTGTAAAATAGGGCACATTTATGATGCAGTGTCTTAGTGCCAGCTACTATTATAATGGTTTTAGCAATACAGCTTTAACACACACAAACAGGCATGAGCTCAGCTCTCCAAATTAGAGCAGGCTCGCATTCAAGCACATTAAAGCCTTTCACTGCTAATTGTATTGGATTACAAAAAGACTTGTTTTAGGTGGGTGGTTGGAATGCAAAGATTAAATACGCCAATTAGGTATTGTTTAAAAAAGTTGCTGACGCTTGTACATGGGAGCAAAAAAAAAAACCTTGCAGGGCCTACAAGCAAGGATGAAGTTAAAGCCATTTTAGGGGAATCAGCAACAGGAGTTCAGAGAAAGGTGAACTAGGAGTGAGCTGTACACAGTGGGGAGCCCTCTGCTGGGCCGAGCCCCGTACATCTTATCCACCTCATTTTCTGAAATCTAGTCAATAAATGCTGCCATTTCATATAGACACAGATTGCTGGTTTATAAAACAAACAAATAAATCTGTGAAGCTATGAATGGATTTGTAAACATGATTTATTTCCCGATTAAACCAGGTAACATATGGAAACTCATTTCGTTTCATTTAGTTGCAAATGCAACGAAAAAGTCACAGTTGCATGAAAATAATTTGCAATTGAGAGATTAAAAACTCACAGTTGAGTAATATTAACTAGCAATTGTAAGATGAGCAGTCAGTTGACTAATAAAAAGTAGCAGTTATGTGAAAATCACTCACAACTGAAAGAGAAAAACTTTTTTTGAGATAAAAGCGATCACGTTTTGAGATAAAAGTCACAACTGAGTAATATTAACTCACAATTCTGAGATGAAAAATCTCAACTGAATAATATTACCTCACAATTATGAGCTAAAGTATCAACTGAATATTACCTCACAATTATGAGCTAAAGTCTCAACTGAATTTTACAGCACAATTGTGAGATGAAAAGTCTCAATTGAACAATATTACCTCACAACTGTGTGATAAAAAGTCTCAATTGAATATTACCTCACAATTATGAGATAAAGAGTCTCAATTGAATATTACCTCACAATTATGAGATAAAGAATCTCAATTGAATATTACCTCACAATTATGAGATAAAGAATCTCAATTGAATATTACCTCACAATTAGGAGATAAAGAATCTCAATTGAACAATATTACGTCACAATTATGAGCTAAAGTCTCAACTGAATATTACGGCAAAATTGTGAGATGAAAAGTCTCAATTGAATAATATTACCTCACAATTGGGAGATTAAAGAGTCTCAATTGAACAATATTACCTCACAACTGTGTCTCACTTGAATATTACCTCACAATTATGAGATAAAGAGTCTCAATTGAATATTACCTCACAACTGTGAGATAAAGAGTCTCAATTGAATATTACCTCACAATTATGAGATAAAGAGTCTCCATTGAATGATATTACCTCATAATTGGGAGATAAAGAGTCTCAACTGACTGATATTAAATCACAATTGGGAGATCACAGCTGCGTGGACATAGCAGTTGTGTGACAATCACCCACAATCAAGGAACTCATAGTTGTAAGATTAAAGGTAAAAACTGAGTGATCTTAACTCACAATTGTAAGATTGTAGTTGCATGAACGCAGCAGTTGCGTTTTAATAACAAAAAGTCACAGTTGTGAGATAAAAAGACACAGTTGAGTTACAGTAACGCAAGATAAAATGTCATAACTGAGTGATGTTAGCTTGCAGTTGAGCGATAAATCTGCACAACATTTTCTCACACGTGACAGAATACATGGCAGAGATATGTAAGACGTGATCTTCCATGCCACAGACACTGTCACAGACTTTTAAGGATTAAGCTAAGCACAGCCAGACACCACAGTGAACTTGTAAAAAAGCTGCAAAAACAGCCTGAGACAGGCTCAGGCTAGTGTTTACAGCAAACTGCTGTGTATATTCAGAACACTGTCCCAGGTTGCATCAAATCTCATCATCATCATTGTATTCGTCATCATTCTGCAGCATGCGTTCACACAGAGGACACTCACTTCTTACTATAGGCAGTATAGTGACTGTCACACATCCCCAATCCTTCTGTCTCTCTGTCTGTCTAACCTTCTCACTCACTCCTGCAATTGACAGTCCCTTATCTCTCTGCTCCTTTTCTTCCCCAGCCACTTTGCCTGACTGAGTCCCCATTAATCATGACACGCTTCTGACTGATACAATTACTCATCTCATTGATTTAAGTGATAAAAAAGAGTGCACTTTATGTGATGGGTGCATTCAACTCATTGATTTTGGTTGGCCTCAATTTATTTTAATCACTTGCTAATGAAGACTTGCCTGGTCAAAGGGATACTCAGTGTTAAATGACTAATGTGTGTGTATGTGTGTGTGTGTGTGTGTGTGTGTGTGTGTGTGTGTGTGTGTACCCCTACACAGTGACTACACAAAGCCTAGCGTTCACTCAGGCACCCGTCAGAGAGGCAGCTTTGTACTGCAGCCGCTCACGCTTTCGCTCGAATCTTTTTCTCAAACAAACGCCAGCTTGCACCCGAAGTTTTGTCAATGCGAAATCAATAAGGAGCTTTCAAAAAGAAAAGGCGCTACGTACATTTTCTGCAGTGCTTGCCCTCACGGCCCATGGGGCAATCGCATTTGTAGCCTCCCTCTGGAAGCACGTGGCACTGAGCAGAAGGGTGGCATGGGTTCGGCTCACACGGGTTGTGCGAATCGGCGCAAGTTGGACCTGGTGAAAAAAATCCATAAAAGAAAAAAAAGGGGGGTTAGTTTCTCATCCAATGTTGTACTCCTGACAAAATCCTACTGCTGTTTTTTTGGAGCTGGAATGAGGATTTACTCTGTAATAGAGGTCATTTTCTAATAGGATTAAGAAATATTACAATTCCAGATTAAGCTGTGCATCACCAAAAGCCAGTCGTGCACTTTTCTTGGCTGGGGAAGTGAAAATGGCTCATGGTTGGCAGTTATGGCTTATGTTGGCGACTCATCAGCCTATTTCTAATTTTTTAGCTGGAGAGGAGCATGCTGTGGGCAGCGGTCATGCTGGAATGAAAACTCCTTCTGGCAACAAGCGACTCCATTATGAGCAAAAATCCCTTCATCTTACGCCCCTGCTCTTTAAAACATGAAAGTTTAGCCTCCGTATTTATCCCCCTGGCCACTTTCTTTTCTATATCCCCTTACTTCAAAAGGGCTTTTATTTCTTTTCACCTCAGCCTTACCTCCGTGACGGTACGGCACAGTAACGAAGTGCGCAATATTGATCTGAATTACTGAAGCTCGTTCGATAAATTTGGCAAGCAGAACAACAGAACAATTTACTGTCTCGAAAATTGGAGAAGCTGTGAGCTTGGGTGGAGAAAAATAAATAAAATATATATTATTGGTGGCTGTTATTACAGTTAAGGCCTCTGCTTTATCACTCAGGTTGTGGATCGTGTGTGCTATCAGGCTATCTGGTATTTTTTCTCTGCCGCCTTTTCTTCATGGCCCTCATTAACGTTGAACTAGTGGACTGTAACCATTCTAAAAGCACACCAGGGCAAAGGGCATGGACTAGCAGCGACAGCTCTGTAAGCTTTCAGATGCCGAACAGCCCAATTACCTAGTTGGGATTCTACTATATAAGGGGAAGCCAAAGAGGAACGAAAAAGCAAACACACATTAAACATTCCCATAACGATAATGGAATTGCTTTAGGGACGTTTAATTAGGATATCATTTTACCCCCGGATTTTGCTTATTAAAGCTAATGTTTTGGACTATAACCCGGGACTAAGGTTATAAGAAATAAAGTATGCCTGCTTATGCAGACTATCGTGAGCAGCTTCTCATCTTTTCCCTCAGGCTTCTTCTTCCTACATATATCTCACGTGCCCTTTAAAGGAGAAAGTAAACAATCATCCATCTTAACGCATCCTGGCTGATTACACATGCACCCCTTCTGCCGTGCTTCATCCTTCACCCATGTGGAGCAGTTCTTCAGGACTTAAGATCACAATCCAAGTGTAATTGGATTGCAGCCCGGTTACTCATCACATAGACCTCATTCTGAAAGGTGGCTGAGGCAGAGCTATGTGCTGATGCAAAACAGGATAGCAAAGAAAAATCGGGAACGCGCCGATGCCAAACGCACCTGAGAAGCCGTTAATGCACTTGCAATGGAACATCTCAGCGCCTTTGACCTGACAGAAGGCTCCGTTTTTGCAGGGGTTGGGCAGACAGGGGTTGTTGCCACATTCACCGACAGCTGTGCCGTACAGAACATTGCCCCCGTTCTCCTGAAGGTTGTACACCATGTTGTTGACATCCAGTAGGCGGACACAGCCGACCAAACCGGCGGAGACCGAGGTCCTCTCCTTCACACTAAAATAAAATGGCACATTATTAATCGTTAGCTCATAATTTATATTATTTGTCATGCAAATACATCTATACACACAGAAAAGACTACAGTGCACTACAGTGTAATTAGACACAGACAATAATTCTAGTTCTAGCACATTGACGTCTGCTTTAATTGAACTCTCCAACCTCATGGTTTTTTTTTTTAACTGTCTGTGAAATCAATTCCACAACGACTGCAATAGCTGATACAAATTTCTTTCCTCTGTTTTTCATTCTTAGTTTTAGGCAGGTGAATCCTTGACCAGTCAACACACTGCTGTTACACTTCGTTCATTATTTTCCATTCACTCACTTCCTGGTCAATTATTCTGGCTGCAGTGTTGCATTTTAATATGTGGGTTAAAAAACAAACAGCATGTCTTACTCCTGGATCATCTCTTCCGGCACCCCACCGATGAAAAGGTCAGTGTCCAGGTTGAGTCCGTCAGTGCCTGCTGGGCTCTGGCCCTCAACCGGCGTCTCGTTATCCACGCTGAGCGAACCGTTGCGTCTGTTACGGATTACCACTAAGTGATGCCAGTGACCAGGTTTCACTGTGACGCTGCTGACAACCGAGCAGGTCCCGGATCCCGTGTTGAACCTGAGAGAGGAGACATGGGCTTGATCGTTGTTCTCAACAGACTGTCTTGTCAGAAAAATGTTGCGCATGCAAGAAGCTGTAATTAATGTCAGTGTAACCAGTGAACAGATTCAGACTGAGTACCTCAATACATTACCATATGTGAGAAATATTAGCACATTAAACATATTTATAATGAAATATTTGGGGCGCTTGGTGATTCTGCTGCAACGATTTCTGTTTGGTGTTGTATTTTCATTATTCGCATGAGGAGTTAGTGCTTGTCATTGCACAAACAATGTTTGTTGTTTTTTAATGTCATTCCAGCATCTGTGGCTATATACGTGACAAGCGCAAGGTTACATTGATACAACAGTTAAAGTTTTTCATCAGTACACAAGCTCAACTTTCAGACACAGTCATGGGGGGGGCAATTTTGTCCAGTTGTCCAATTCACCTAACTTGCATGTCTTCGGACTGCGGGAGGAAAACCGGAATACCCAGAGTAAACCCACACAGACACAGGGAGGACATGCAGACTCCACATGGAAAGAACTCAGAGCGCTCCACCTGGGGATCGAACCCAGGACCTTCTTGCTAAGAGGCAACAGTGCCACCGTGCTGCCCACTGATGTCACACAGGCATACTGCTAATTACAACGCCATTTATTAGGAGAACATTTTTGGTATTTGTGTTATGTTGTCCCTGATGTGACCAAACACCAAGAAAACCTCCTAATACATGTGAATGTATATGGTAAATAAAATGATTCGGATTGGGTTCTTGAGCAGCGTGTGTCAAAATTGACCAACATCAATGAAATAAATCTTGGGCACCATTAAAGATCACATGTTAGTCAGAAAGATTAATATGCAAGCCACTATGGTGGATTTTTCTTTTAATATTAGTTGAAGAAAACTTCAAGCAGAATGAGAAATAGAATTTCTCAATTATCCTGAAACCTAAAAGAGCTGTAGCAGATCCTCCTTCAGTAAAACTTGCCAGCTAATTACTGTACAGTACGAGGCAGAAGTCTTAGGCGCATGCAAAGACTTGTTATAAAGCAAAGACACCTAATGAAGATGTTTCTACATAAAAGCAAACTCTATGGAGTGCAGTAAACAGTAATAAACTAAAGGAAGTAATATTTGGCGTGCCTTTTTCTTAAATAGTGTTCCCAAGTACAATGTGTGCAGTTTTATAAGAAAATTAGGAAAGGCAAGTAAACAGTATAAGGAAAATAAACAAATTCAAGTTTACATGGTCCGGTGTGGACAAATGTATTAGCTAGACCACTAGGCAAGTAAAAACTCCATAGAAGAGCAACATTGCAGGAGCGAGAGTGCAGTTAAGCTGAACTTAACTGCACTCTAGGGGCAGGGGTGGCTCAATGGTTAAGGTTTTGGGTTGCTGAACAGAGGGTTTGGGGTTCAAGCCCCAGCACCACCAAGCTGCCACTGTTGGGCCCTTGAGCAAGGCCTTTAACCCTCAACTGCTCAGTTGTATAAAATGAGATAAATGTAAGTCACTCTGGATAAGGATGTCTGCCAAATGCCATAAATGTAAATGTAACTTCAGCACAGCTGTATGTATGTATGCCTACACGGTATAATCACACTCTTGCTTGTGTTTCTTTAATGCAAAATACAAGTGCATTAATGCAGACTATGGAAACTAAGTGAGTAGTTTAATCACTGGACGTTTCCTGGCTGCTTCACACAATCGACAGAAAGACTTTAGGAAACTGGCTACGATGCATGTTTTTGTACTGCACTAGACCATACTCAGTTTACTATTTGAAAGTTACATCCCATTGTACTGCCTATCATCTGCACAAGCTAAGCAATATGCCTAGGAAAAACAGCTCCTCCTAAGAGCCAGACGACGTCCTCGGTGTGTGTGTGCACTGTACGGTATAGTGTATCACATGTGCCGGGATTTGAAGAAGTCTACTGTGTGCAAGGCAGCACTAAGGTGAGGTGCTTTGCTCCACTGAGAAATATATGAACCAGTTGGAGTGTGTGGGTTTGAACAAACATATGAAACGAAATATTTTCTTCTGCAAAAGTCAATACGGGGTAGAGTTTATTTTTCATGTTTTGTTCGATGCACTGCCTACCGAACCTCCTTGTCTGCCAGGCTACTCTGAACGAACAAGTGATACTTTATATGCTTCTCCTAGGCACTATTTATCCACCCATGATAGCGATTATTTCCCCGTTTAGTAGACTATAATTAGGATCGTTCAATCAGCTTTTCCTTCAACTGACCTCAATTGGTTTCTTCTAATGCAGATTTATATGGTTATTACTCATATTGGTAATATCATCAATCAGATTATGAGTTTGCTTGTAAATGTGATCTACCTGAGCTCCACCTTTCCTTCCACCAAAGCCAAGGAGAGGAAGTCCTTCTTGCCGTTCTGGCCGTTGTAGAGAAGGATACCGGTTGTGTCAGAGGCTCTGAACTCCATGGCAATTCGTACAGTGTGGTAAGCTCTCATGGTTGGGAAAGCCAGGTACGATTTGCCGCCAAAGGACGGGATGTAGTACTTTATCACTGAGGAAGAGAGAGTAGAGGTGTGATAAACCAGGTTATCAGTGTCTCAAGCAGGACTCCAGGACTTCAATGGCCTGCTCTCTGCTGATAAAGTAAGGAAGAAAAAAAAAGTCTTGGCTATGAGTCAGCCAGTGATATACAAAGCCTGTGTGCCGCTTCTTTTTTACCTAGTCGTCCTACAATTATTTGCAATATACTTTGCATGCTAAGACAGTTATTATTTCAATGACAGTTGCTCTATAATCTCTTGAGAGGACAACAAGTTATCCTTGAACATTTCAGACTGAGTTTCTCTTTGATCTGGCATTTATCATCAGCATCTTTGTCTTGGGAGAATAGCCTGCTGATGAAGTCTTCTTTTTCATCACTCGTTAATGGTCGGACTGATCGCTGGGATACATCAGTGCTGCATACAAACCGCCAACTAATGTTTTTTTTAGCTGCATTTTCCGAGCTAATGCTCATTAAAGCAATTACTGTCAATTATAATCTGACGCAGCTGCGAGGGTTTTATACTCAGTTTTATACTCTAAAAGAGAAAAATGAAAGAAGATTCAAATCCTAGAGCGCCACAGCAGGACTGCAATGTTTTGTGCCATGATTGTTCTATTCTCTTCATGCAAAGGATTCATTAAACAATCCTGTGTTTAACTAACATATTGAGCTTGTTTTTTTTTACCTTTTCATAGAAATGGACTGATGGTAAAGCTTACCTTTCTCACACACGGCTCCCCCTCTCCCAGCAGGACAGGTGCAGGTGAAATCATCGCCGTCCTCCTCACAGGTGCCTCCGTGGCCGCAGGGTTGTGAGTCGCATGGCCCCGGAGCTTTGGGTTGGGTGGTGAAGGATGCAATGGTGGTGATGCTGGCAGAAGAGGTAATGGTGGGTTGTGGGGGGGTGCCGGTGATCGGGGCAGCTGTGGTGGTTCTGCGGGTGGTATAGGGCCGTCTGGTGGTGGCTGGCTGGCGTGTTGTGATGGAGGCGGTGGTAGGGGGCATGGTGTTTTTGGTAGCGGTGGAAGTGGCAGCAATAGTGGGTGTGGCAGTGGCAACAGTGGTAGCGGTGGTGGTGGTGAAGAATGGAAGGACAGAGAGACCTGAGAGACAGTGAGAGAGAGAGCAAGAGAGAGAGAGAGAGAGAGAGAGAGAGAGAGAGAGAGAGTAGTATTATTATATTACAAATTTCAACCTGAATCTATATAACTGTAATCAGCCAGAAGCTATTACATTTGAGTGTACATCAAATACAAGAAATGAAATGCTTACCATAATTGGTGAAACGGATATATTCCTCCTCAGGTTGTTTCACTACAATGCCAGGATCTTTAGCTGTCTTAAGCTGCTTCAGCAACGCATCCCCGACATCCTCTACTGTAAATCTAGTGTCTACAGCACAAGGCCAGGGAAACAGAACAAAACAGGCAGACATTAGATATTACCTGCGGTATGTAATAGTGCATGTATGTAATAGGCCCGAGGGAGTACATGTCCTCCAAGCGGAGTACGTGTCATGGACGGTTAGATGAAGGGCTGTCATAACACTTCCACAGATGGCCCTGTTACTGGTGACTGTAGACTTTATGACAGGCTCTTGTGCGGGGGATAAAAGATGCTGAATGAAGCCAATAAAAGGTGAATGCAGGAGGACATTTTTTTTTGCTCCAGTACCAAAAGGGACATGTAAGACTTTAATGACTCAAAGGGACAAGAGCGAATTGATAATCCCCAGCAACCTGAACAGAAATCACCTTGTAGAGAGACATTAAACATGCTCACTAAACCAAAACAATGCATTCCTTTATATATACATTAAACTCCATACAAGGCTCTACTGAATTCTGTAATCCTTTAATGGACATGAGAGATTTTATGTCCTTTTTAGTTCTTGCCAAAGGCACACTTTTCACTGAGTGCTGAATGATTGGAGTAGAAGAGATGCCTACACCACTTAGGGTGATAAGAGACACTTCACAAATAACACACAACTAGCTTTAAAAAAAAAGAAGAGAGGGAGTGAGAAAGAAAAATGAGTCACTATAGAAACAGATGGAATAATTAAAACCACAGAGCGCACAGTGGGTAAACAGTGTGTAGCCGCTTCATGCATCCCTCTTTAAAGCACAGATATGTGCACACCGAGTTAGCTCTAGGTGCACACAGGAAAAGCCGAACGTTGATGTACATAAACAGCTGCGATCGGGGCTGCATCAAGATGTCTATGGGTTAACTAATTAGAGAAGATGCTTCCATGCTGCTGCAAATCATTGTGCGATGCTGAAAATGATTGAGCATGTAATAATAATCAATGTTGCAAATGAGTAGCGGGAAAATGATCTTTCTACTGCTGCAGTTCTCCTCTCGTTCTACGGCTTTGCATGATTTATGGTGATGCTTGGAGCTTCTGTGAGCTACTTGTGACTCAGTTTCTGCTGCTGGTGATGGTCCCTTGTGGAAAGCCCAAAGATGTACCTCCCACCCCCCAAAATAAAACGTTTATCGTCAAGTGTGTCACTTCATTTTGTTTTTCATGATACATCATCAAACATTTGGCAGAAAAGATAACTTACAATCCACATTTTCATTTCTATTTTTTTGGCATATGTTTGTTTTTGTTGGAGTGAACTGTCTTGTCCAAAGACTGTCTTGGACAATTCTACTCAAAGAACCTGAGAGACTTGAACTACACACGCAGGCAATTTGCATAATCTAAATAGAAAACCCAGAAACTCAAAATAAGCAGCTGCATAACTGGACTCTGAATATACAGGGGTTAGACAATGAAACACCTGTCATTTTAGACCACAATAATTTATTAGTATGGTGTAGGGCCTCCTTT
>JAOUQY010000020.1:7626826-7641540 GCA_028566355.1 Doras micropoeus
GTCCAATTTAGCCATGAAACCTCCCACACTAAAATGACAGGTGTTTCAGTTTCATTGTCTAACCCCTGTATTTAGAAAGCAAGTGGCACTTTTGGTTGCAAGAATCCCGGATCTTGCAAAAAGCCAAACCCGGGCATAGCAAAATGGAGGTTGGAACAAGTCCCCAGCGTACCCTAGCATATGCTGTGCCTATGGCGGTACCTTTTGATGTGGCACCGGGAAGAGATCTGGACCTGCTTCTTGTTAAGCACTGCCACATGGTAAACCACAGGGAAAAAGAGGAAGAAGGAGAAACAGATGTAGGCTCTCAATAAAAAAAAAATAAAAACATTGAAGCAAAAATATGACTTTTTTGAAAATGGGCTTCCGCTACCAGGGATGGTCTCACACGGACACCTTAGAATGATGTAAATTTTAACAGCTGCTGTAATCCTAAAGATTGTCCTGTGCTCATCCCAGGAATCATATTCACAATATGAACATCCTTTCAATTTGTTTAGCACTGTTTGTCTTTACTATTTTACAGTACCGTATACAGTAATGATTTATCTAGTGTCCTAGAGAAGGATAGAATAGGTTCACTTTTGAGTCTGGTTCCTATTAAGATTTCTTCCTCGTATCATCTCGGTCAGTTTTTCCTAGAATCTAGACGTACATCCAGATTTCAGTGAAGCTTTGTGGCAGAGCCTATTATTAATAACATCATACACGCCAAACTGAACTGAACTGAACTGAAAAAAAGCCAACGGTAAACAAACAACTTTGGATATGTAAAGTACGCAAAGCACCGTTTTGTCGTTAAGTGTGAAATAGCATTTTGTTGTTTAATTTTTTTCATCCTTTTTGTTTGCTTTCATAATTCTAATGTTGCACTCCTTTGTCTGACACCTTAAAATCTGTAAAAGGCTCCAGGAAGACATTAAGAAGCCAAACAATGTTGTTTGATTTGTACACTACTTTCATTGTAGTATGTGGTGCGGTGACATTAAACTGAAATGTGCTTCTTGTATAGTCAATATTAAATACTATACTAATACAATGTTAAAAACTTATTAAAAATAAAGTGCAACATCTAGTAAGATACCTATTCCTGTATTCTGAGGTTGTAACATGGATACATGTTTTTCATCAGCTGACAAAATCCTGTAACCACCATAGAAGGTAGGGGTGGCTCAGTGGTTAAGGTGAATAGAAGGTTGGGGGTTCAAGCCCCAGCACCCCCAAGCCACCACCGTTGGGCCCCTGAGCAAGGCCCTTAACCCTCAACTGCTCAGTTATATAAATGAGATACAAATGTAAGTCACTCTGGATAAGGGTGTCTGCCAAATACCATAGATATGAGGTTGCAAATCTTTGGCCATGAAGACCCCGCTGCTTTTGTTCTTTCTTTATGTATTTTTTTTCTGAAATTGCCCAAAATTGTTGAGGAAAGGCACCGGCCAGAGATTGTTGAGTGGACTCTTCTTGTTCCATCTGCAAGCGATACGGCTGAGTGATGGTGATGGAAATGAGACACAATGTTAGAAGTGTTTCCACTCGAGTAGCCAACAGTGGCAAAGCATTGCTTTCAGACTCTACTTTGTTTGTTTACCGTCTTCTTACACTCATCATATTGAATGCTGAATCCAGAACGTTCCCACACAGAAGATTTGAAGGACAGCGGTACTAATTCACATTTGCTTCTTGTTCCGCTAGCACTCACCATTGTCACGCTGAAGTTGAGAATGTTTGGTTGCAGTTTACCCTCTCTTCCGCAGGTTGTATTTGCATACAGAGTGCTGATAGGCTCCAGAGTTGTCTGAATGAATAATGTATGGGTAGTCTTCAGTGCAATAAGCAATCATTTTTTGGAAATTATAGGATAATGACAGGCATATCGTATCACCATTCACGTATGAGCATTGATCAGTAGGGGGCGTACCGAACAGATCGATAATATACTGTGTACCGTTGCATCCCTAATTCATAGCTGCCTTTGTCTAGACATGCTCTGAAACACAATACACTACTCGTAGCTACACGCTAAGCATTCAACAGGCGAGCAACAGCCTATAGGCACCTGTGCAGTTCATTCCCATAAAGTATTTTTGTCTGCTTGCTTTCTGTCTGTCTGGTCATATTAAATTACATTCCTTTCAGATTCACCGGATACTTTTTTTTTCCAAATGGAGACCACATGATCAGGCAGAAATGCACAGGAATTTATGCCCTGAGGAACGGGTGTGTGCGATTAAATTTATACTTCTGTCAATAAAGCTGTCTCTTTGTATGGTTTGAGAAAGGACAGTTATAGCCTGAGCGAAAGCTCTATATGACCCAAGCAGAGGGGGGCTGGGGATCAAGTCCACAGCCTGGCCTCATGAGTAACGGACCTTATGACACCAATCTCTCCTCATGCCTAGAGTAGCATCTGACTGGAAACAGACCTTCTGCTGATAACATCATTTTAGACACTGAGTATATGCATTGGGGAGTGTGAAATCGGAAAAAATCAAGATTCAGTGTGAGGAATATGAACAGTGAGTAGTAGAGGAAGAAGGCACAAGCCAGGCCTTGTGTAATCACACCATGATCAGAGCTTGGCATCAGACAAATGCCTGTCCATGTCAGGACCCCAGCAGGACATGTTAAACCCAATTACTGTGGTGAGGAAGCATTCCTTATCCTCCGGCCACATCAAACCTGTACTCATCACTCCCGCCTTGGCACACCATCGTTGCAACTGGCCATGACTCAGTAGCAGCTGTGCACAGAAGTGCCTGAATTCCCAGACAGGTTTCCACCATGTATAGAACAGATGGAGCACTACACCCCCATCTAACCAGTTACACTATCCATTTAGATCCCTCTGATAGAGAGAGAGATAAAAGAGAACGAAAGACAGGTAGAAAAGTAGAGAAAGACCAACACAAACAGATCTGTCCTCATTTTAAAAACACCTTTCAGGTTTAATGCTTGTCATCACTTGCATAGAAACTGAAATATGTGCATTTTTCTTTTGCCATCAATTCCTACTTAAGTGACACTACAAATAAAGCGTGTACAGCATAATTAGTAGATGCCCTCATTCAGCACTCTCCATGCTAGGGAACAGGACTAACAGGGAGGACCTTTCATTCCGCCTTTCCTGCGCCATAGAGCTTTGAAACTAAAGCAAAGGCCAGCGGTGAAATGAAGTGGAACGGAAAAATGGTGCATAGCTAGGGACCTGGAACATTACATTACCATGTAACTATTTCCTCTAAACCCTCAGAGAGGATGCCTCAAAGGGCAGGTAAAGCGTAGGATATAGAGAAGATTGATTTATGAATGGGTATGGAGTGGAGGGACAGAGATTGACAGGCACCCACGGGGTCTGGCGGGATCAATAGAGGCTTTTCTAACAGGCTCAGGCAGTCTGTTCACAGGGGAACTGCAAGAAGCGGCAAACAGTCCCTGATCCCCAATTACTCAAAAAACTTCCTGATGTCCTGAGCACATCATTGTTAAAAATCTCCTGCAGCCACTTGATTGATGATGCTGAAATGACTCCAACCTTTTTAGGAATTCTCAAGAACATCACTCGGGATGTATCTGTGCTCCAAACATTTGTATCAGTATTCATTCACACGTTTACACCAGAATTATGGGGGGCCAAACTTGGAAGGTGTTTTTGTTGTTGTTAGTTTTTTGGTTTGTTTCTGACAGTTTCTCAACCTCATATAAATAGTGAGATTTGTAATGCTACTAGTAGAGTTATTTTTTGGGTACCTGCCCACAGTAACTGGTTCTATTTCTCAAACAAACTAGTAGTCACTGAATTCCAAAACATGCTCTTACTATGGAATGCCTTACTTTCACATGACTTTTGTGTCCTCTGTTGCCCTGATACACATCTCTAGAATGACCTGAAAGACTTTTTTGCAAGCTGGCTAAAAAAAAATCAGCAGCACGTCTCATATTCATCTCTACACTAGAGTACCAGAAAAACTTGTACACCAGTAAATACTTGGTAGGTCCCCCATGGGATCTTAGAGGGAACATTGCACAGTCCTCACGCTGATGTTTGCTGAGGCCCCAGCACAATTCCGATGTTACTCGAGGCAGTGTTGCACGCCTATCACGTGAAACGATTCTTGCCAGCCGACGCTGCTCATGTTCACCCGGAGTCTTTTTACAGCCGCGCTGCTGTCGCAAGGTTTTGGAAATCTTGTAGTCACAGCACACCCCTGAAATGCTCATACCTGAAAATCCAAACCTTGCTTCTATCTCTGAAATAATATGACCCATCTGACAAGCTCCAACTATTAAACCGGATTGAAACTCGTAAATCCGTGATAAATTGCCATTCTCATAGCGGAAACAGCTCTAGAAGCTCCCATTGATCTATCGCTTTATATACGTATTGACGGATGCAACCAATGACGTGCATAGGTGGTGTTGCTATGTATGTTGCATAAGCTCATAGTACCAGTTTTTCTGTTGTATTTGCAAGTTATCTTTTCTATCCAAATAATATAGATGTACAGTATCTGTTTAAATCCCTACTCTATTCAGAATAAAGTTAGGAGGAAAAGTACTGTAATTGCCCTAAGGTGTTTTACTGACTCTTTCAGACCAGCACTTTCACTGAGAACACTGTACAAGGTTTCTTGAACATTTTTTGAAAGTGTGATCTCCCATTACACAATTGGAAAGACACACGCCTTGTGAGAGCAACCAATGCCTGCAGGTCTTTGTGCACTAGTGAACATAACTGTACTAGTGACCACAGCCTCGGGATTTTCTTGGGGGTATCTGCAGCCACTGGAAGCGGTAACACACACTCTGCAGGCTGCAACTGCTCAAGAATACAAGGAGACCGCAATTGCTTCCCCAAAGCTGTCCTTACACTTTAAGTACACCCATGATGCCATCAACCTCCACAAAGAAGATATTATCTTGGTGGAAAGAAGCGATAACTTAATCCAGCTTTCATATTCAATATATTTTGGAGATGAGTTAACTCCTGCATTGCCACAGTGAACGAGAAGCTTTTTTTTCCTTGTTGCTTCTCCTGTGATCCTGCCTCCTCCAACCCTCACGTCCAGGGGAGTCTTGAGTTCTGTAGCAATCAGACAGCAGTCCCAGAGGCCAGGGTTTGGCTTTAGACACAATAGGAATGTAATGACAGAAAAAGAGCCAATTTTGTAAATGGACCCTGCTTTTTCTCTGCTTTGGCCTGTAAAAAAAAAAGCATCTCTATACACAGCATGTGTAGCGGCAGATAAAAGATAGGATTGTGATCTGAGTCACAAACGTGCCCTCTGCATCTCTCATCTCAGCCCTACCAACCTCTCTCCCATGGTGCACTGAAATAATTATGAAGAATTAAACACATCCAGCCTGATTAAGCCAGCATATTAAAGGAAATACCAACTGGGATAATGTCAAGGAAAAATCAGAAACAAATGACATTCTTTTTTTAGCCTCGCAAAGAAACTCACTACGGATTGCTAGCGAGTTAATGGCTTCCCAAGTGCCAAATGTCCTATACAGGAATGTGACGTTTTTTACATTAAGTGTGCTTGAACGTGACATTTTATCCTTTTCATTGAATAATGGGACTGAAAATCTAGTAAAGGGAATGATGACTCAAACCTCACTTTGAATAAATGTTAATGCGCGAGATCTAAATGGGTTGCAACTGAGACGATCCAAACCGAGGTGTTATGAATTACAATGAGACAATATGTAATCATGAGACGCCATATGAATAAGAGCAGGATTATCAGGAGTGTATAATGTGTTTTACTGAACAAAAGCCATTTAGAGACGTTATGTGTACTATACAAAGACAGAACAGTGTGAAACACATTTCAAATTCAGAGATGGAAACAACGCTTAGGTGGCTGCTGTTTCTGGACATATTTCCAATTGACGTTCCTCTCCACAAATTCAATATCCATAGTGACAGGTGCCATAAATATATGCCTCGCACCCTTCTCAGTTACTCACCCTCCCTTTTTTTCAAATGAGGTCATTTTCAACATCCATACATACATCCTTCTCTCTCAAGCAGGTCCTGCTCTTAACCTTCCCCCCTCCCTCTCTTTTACTCGACAGTTATTTGGTCTGTTACCAATGAGGCATTCTGGCCTTCATTAAAGGTGCATGAGGGAGTTTATGAATGGGTCTGGATGAGAAGCTCCACCTGTAAGAGGTCCCTGAACCTCGCGTTGGTCTGAAGGGCCACGCAATGGCTGCATAGAAGCCACAAGAGGGCTGACGCTGAAGAGCAAAAGGTCGGCATGAATTGTGCATGAACATTTGCGCGATGAGTGTTGCCATAGCGACGCGTTCCTGCTCCTTTCCTGGCTCCAGCTGGGCCTCATCTGTGCTCTGTGACTAGCTGGAATGGAAGAGAGCGACCGATGCAGACATGCATAATCATCAGTCGCAAATCTGCCACGCTGCTTAACATTAACCGTCAAAGAGTCTCGAAGCTGGAACAATGAGAAATACCTCTCAGCTTTGCAGGTGCGTCAACTCGATCTGAGCCTGTGAGCATACGAGTGGCAGTGAATTAAAGAAATATTGAAATTACACCAACTGGAACTGAGGCGTGCTGAGTGAGCAGACGTGCCTGTGTGCACATGTGCATATTCATCATGTTTGACCCAAATATGCTTTTTTCATTGTTGTCATACAGACAATCGCATACAAACACTACACATATGGTCATTAAGGGGTCTGTCTTTCAGTTCCTAAAATCTAAGTCTCTATTACAGACCTATGTTTTAAACATCCTCCCTCACAATATAGAGCTTTCTATCAATAAATCGATTCATCATGGGCATTTGTTTTACTGAAGTCACAATCCCAATAGCCAATAATATCACATCAGACAAAGCTAGAGTGATTCAAGGCATCCAAAGAATATGGAAATTGGAAACAGCTGATCAAAATTCTGCACAGAGAAAGCCATGCAGCAGTACAGAAGATGACACCAATTTCGGTTTGCACTCGCCGAATGCCAGCAGCACGCTAATGCACAGGCACGATTCTACAGCGGGAGCATTTGCTCTTCTGAGCCTGGCCAGCAAGTCTCACTTTGCTTTACTGAGGTGGCAGCTCAGGCCTTCTGTCAGCAACAGGAAACTGTCAAACCAATACGGCCATCAGTGGAATGTGAAAAGTTATCATTGTAGTTACCTTTGTCAGAAATTGTTCTGTGGCATGTCTGAAAGCATATTAAAGAGGCTAGCCTGAACTATCCAAATTACAACACACTATATATGCAGAACCACAGATATTGTGCCTTGTGGTGGTCCAAATAGCTTTCAGCTGACTGAAATAAACAGCACTGACACAGGTCTCAGTGTGACAAGCACTACTTTTGAGTCATGTGTTTTGTTCTGTGTTCTCCATGTTCATGCACTGTTTTTTTAAATATACTATGAGCCTTTGTTTCTGTTTTAGTCCAGTCTCCACCCCCTGTCCTATCAATGATTTGTTACCTGACTGTGTTCACCTGTTTCATGCTACTTTTTGTCCACATGCTCCCTACTCCATACTCCCTTTTTGTAGTACTATAGCATTGTATCTGAATATGGATTATCTTTATGCATACCTGTGCTTTGACCTTAACCATGGCCTCAAGCTTCTGACCTAAAGCTCAAGTACAGTTGGGTTATGCAGCAGGACAATGAGCCGAAGCACACAGGCGAATCCACCTCTGATAGGCTCAAAATAAATAAATAAATAAAAACAAACCAAAAAAATGTAGATTGACAGCTCTTGTATTGATCAGGTGCTTATTAGTTCTCTACTGAGCTACACTGAAAAGCAAAACTAAGCAGCATCCATAAATCTGTTTAAAAAAGTTTGGCAATATCAGTGCAAAAGCCAATCACTAATTGCACTAAAAATGCAGCTGGGATAGCAAATACAAACAGCTTGCTGCGTTGAAGATCTGACAACACAGTACCGTCAGGACAAACAGGAGAAAATGTTCAAACCTGAAGAGATCTGAGCATTCTAAAAATATACTATATGTTAGATGCCTTGCTGTCTAACAAACATTTGAACTGTGTACCCTGTAATTGTCACTGAAACAGTTTTTCACATACAGTTATTCAGCATAAAACTGTTGACCTCGCAGGTTAAATAATCTGCCATTCACATCACTTTCTCTCTCTTCACTTCAGCCCTTAATTATTCCTTCTCACACATGGATGATCACCAGCATAGGATGCCTTTGTCAAGGCTCCTGTAATTATTATCTTCAACAATTCCTGTTAAAATATCCTAATGAGGATGACTGCTTCCTATGAGTGCACAAAATGAACAAAACAACCTTCAGGCACTTCGTTTAAAACATGAGCTGCTGCATTTAATGTAGATGCTGAATATATGAAGTAGAAAGAGGTTTCATATGAGCGCATACTCTTTCTTTTCTCAGCCGCTGGTTAAATAGAGGTGCACACCTGATGGTTGGATCCTGGTGACAAGAACCCAGGCAGGCAACACGACTCTTATTAAAAAGGCGTCAGCTCCTGCTCTACCACATGGAGCGCCTGAGCATATGGCCATTCTAGTACATAATCCCCTTCTCCAGGAAGGTTTCACATACCGCACACACACACAAGCTTGTATTGCTATACTTGTGACGTTCCATTGCCATAATTATTACTGCAGCGAATTAATACTATGCCTAGCGATAACCTTAACTTCAGTAATGAAAAGGCAACTTTGTGGCTCTTTTATTTATTTTTTCTCTTTCTGTTAAAGCAAAAAAACACGTTTATTGCTGTCCCCACCAGATATTCCTATCCTAAAAACTATCCAAAAAATATGGTACACATACCAGTACACCAGCATTACCCTCCCAGTGGCACCACAATGTCAAAGACCTGGGATGAATATAGATGCACACACCCTGTTACTGCCATCCTCGAGTTTTTCTCCACCACCCACCCACCCACACACACACACAAAAACATACACACACACACACACACACACACAGAAATTCATATCATATGCATGAGCAGAGCTGCACTGGTACATAATGCTGTGAGAAAACTCTTCAAGGTGCCAAGAACTTCCACTTTATTTTCAACATGGGGCCAAGCAGTAGCTATAGATTACACTTTAGAATGCTTTGTTTGTCAACTTTGCTCTTACTCCATATGTTCAGATATGAGTAAAAAATGTCAGATTTTTTTTTTGTATGCTTTCTCTTTAGAAAGAAAGGTTCATGGGGCATCTGGTTAAGACTAGAGGTGTGCATTCTGCAGGACACAATAATAAAATGTGGAATTTTTTTTTTTTTTACATTCCTTCCAATTTATCCTTAGTAGCTGCCTGGTCAGATTCGCAGTACTTTAAATTAGGCTACTTGGTAGGTTCCTCGTGGGATCTTGGAGGAAACACTGCACAGTCCTCACGCTGATGATTGTTGAGGCAACAGCTGTGAATTCCGACGTTACTTGAGGCAGTGTTGACGCTGCTATCGTAAGTTTGAGGTTTTGCCAGAATTCTTGTAGTCAAGGTACACCCTTGACATGCTCATATGTGAAAATCCAAACTTTGCTTCTACCTCTGAAATGCTATGAACCATCTCACAAGCTCCAAATATTAAACCTCTTTGAAAATCGCAAAATCGTGATAACTTGCCATTCTGGTGGCAAAAACAGCTTCCATAGATGTCTATCGATTGCATAGGTGTCTGCTATGTTGCTATGTATTTTGTACAGGCTCCAGTACTTACCTAGTTTTTCTGGTACTTCAGTGTATTTTTGTAGGAAACAGTAGTGATTAAAGCTGTTTGGAAATACCAAGGGCAGAAACAAACCTATAAAAATACTCACCGAGAAAATCTCCTACATAAATCCAAATCCAAATACTGACAAGATTTATACCTCAATCAAATAAACTAATGCGCAAAAAATGAAATTTTGTGCTTCCTTTTTAATAATATAAAACTAATCAGCAACAGAGCATCACAGGTGCTAAGAAAAGGGGGAAAAAAAGCATCAGGATGACCCAGATAAGGAGTTGGGAAGAAAGCAAATAAAAACGTTAAAAAGTAGATCCATTATGGAGGAAATTACTAGCACAAATTGCTTTGATTATTTGAATTTGTAGACTTTAAAATGGCACAGAGGGGGCATTACATAGGTAATGAAAAGGTGGCTTCTGTGGGCTGTAAATAATAAAAAAAAGCTAATATGACCAGCAGAGGAAAGTGTGTATCAGAAATAGAAAATTTGCTTCTCTAGATGGGTCATTTATTACAGCACGGTGGCATGAAGCACTGTGTAATGCGGTAAAAATAAAACGACGCTGGAACGAAAGGCAGGTTATAATTTAACATAGACAATATGCCAAAGAGATGAGAACAAAATAGAATACATTAGAATATTTAATTAGGAATCCGTAAGTGTCCAATTACCTGGATGTGCCTGAAATGGTGTATCCAGCAGTGTTAATAGGGAGTATTTTAATATCTCCTGAAATTCTAATATGCTAATAATTGTTCCCTTCAGCAAACTGCCTGCAAAGCATCTTAATGAATATAGAAAAAAAAGCCTCCTGCCAGCACAGTGGGATGTTTCTGTTTCTGTCATCAGGAGGATACTGTGCTTCAAAAAAAAAAGCAGTGCTTCGAAACGATGCCTGAATACAGCAGAATGATGTCTGCCATATGGAACACGTGCGCAGAGGGACGTGTGCGTTACGGTAAATTTACTGAGCACATCAGGATAGCATTCGCTGTCCATTTGAAACGTGTCGATCTGCTAATGCTGCTCAGTATGAAGTAGGCTGCATTACATTTGTAGCATTGGTCTGGAGTTTTTTTATGCTACCTGTAACATGCTGTAGCGCAAGGCAGAACCATGATGTGATATTTTAATATATGCTATTTATATGCCATAACGCCTAATTGGAACGATAATCACATACCGTTTTAAACATCAAACCTGAGTAAGAAAAGTAACTCGGGTATAAAACGGCTTCTACGATTACTTTAGCTGCTTTTAAGGCTTTTGCACAATGTCAGAAATGTCACATGAATATTTCATTTACTCAACAACTTGCCAGAATTTACATTGTAATCTGATTCAGGCCTTTCGATGTTGATGAAGTTCACTGTGCTCGCTATCTTATACATTAGCCTGCCAAGATACTGCCAAAAAAAAAAAACCCAAAAAAATGTCTTGGCTGAACAAATAGGTAAATGCAATAGGGTATGACTATGAATGAATGAATCTTGTGATGAATTGTCACTTTTAAAATGCACTCACAGACTTTGCCTCGGGCAGACCCAAAAGCACGCACACACACACACACACACACACACACACACAAATACACTGGGATTACATCCTCCAGATCGTATTCTACTTCATCTCCGAGGCGAACTTGCCCATAACGCATCGCATGTGCTCTCAGCCAACAGAAGATCGAGGACTTAAAAAAAAAACAAACAGTAATAAAAATGGAGACAAGCATGCAAGGAGCATATGATGAGGATGATGAAAGAAGCTGTAGGATGTAGGATGAGGTAGACAGAGAGCAAGCAATAGAGAGCGAGAAAAAGGAGATGGAGGGGAAGAAAAGATTAAACCATTTCTGTAAACAACAAAGATGGAAGAATCTAAGCATGGAATGAAGGAACGCTGGAAGAGAAGACCAGCCACTTGTTTTCCTATAGCTCTCTCCTTGGGCAGAATGTGTGACTGAAATGCTGATATGGATCCTTCTAATGACAAGGCTTCCCTCAGCAGGGAGCTGACTGACCCACTGCGCTGTCTCATTCAGGAGTCGGAAACTGAAAATGCTCAGGAAAATACAGCAGCACACTTCATGAATGATATCAGCGATACACACCCCCTCTGCCCTGCTTCCCCCGTGTAGGAGAGCCGAGGCAGCCTGCAGCGGCATGTGCATGGACGAGCTCTAGGGAAAAGGCTTAGCAGTGAGGCTTAAGGAAAGTGTGGGGTGGGCGTAAGGTGGGCGTACAGTTCAGGCAGAAATAAGTGCAGCGATTTAGAGTGCAGATTTGTCTGCCACATGGAGAATTCAGCTGAAAAAAAAAAAAAATTCGTTCGCTCATTTATGGAAACCTGGGGCCCAGCGTGCACCAGACAACAGCTGGAAGCCGTCGCTGACACCCCGTACTGCTTATTTAATGCATCACATATGGAGTCGAGATGGTGCACGACATCAGCGTCCGTTTGTAACTCTTTATTTTGAGAGGCTCGCAAAAACCATTATTTTAGGTTCAGGTTTAAAAACTGACTCCGTATGTGCGAAATCCATACGCACAGGGTCGAACGGATAGAAGACAGGAACTAAGGATTATTTTTAGAATTGAATAACTGTTTTCCTGTTATTTCTTGTTCAAGTCTAATTTAAAAAAAAGTATAAAACAACAGCATCCTGTTGTATCCTGATGGCTAACCTTTTTCCTTTAGAAGCAGTGACGGCGGGTTGTGAAATTAGTTGAGGGGCTAAAATCTATCTGTCAAAAGCTTGACAACAAAGCTATTAAGGTTAAGCAATGCATCAGTGGTATGTGTTTCTCTTGTCTGGTGCATGCTAATTGCTGCAGACCTAGCATTTTCTGACCACATTCTCCTCATTGCCCTCTCTCTCTCTCTCTCTCTCTCTCTCTCTCTCTCTCTTGAGATGAATTCAAATTCCTTTCCAAATTTCCACCTTTCCCGCAGCTTGTCTCCCCTTCTCCTGACTCCTGCAATCACTTTCATTATGCAAATGGCCTAGATATGGGGTTCTGTGAAGTCGCATGGAGTCGTCTGCATGCAAAACAGCCTGTATTCTACTTCAATTACAGAACCCAAGGTGTATCATTAAATTAAGAAAAAAAGCCAAAAGAAATTTACGCACACTTTTCCAGTTCTTCCTAACCACTCGTCACACCAACATGCTTCCACACTCCATGCTCTCCTTTAGGGTTCGAATCAGACAGCCTTCCAGTGCCAATTAAAGCTGACTGAAGCAAAATAACCAATCAGCACGCAGGATGGACATGAATGGATCGTTTACATTCATCCATCCATCCATTCATCCACAGGCTCTTCCATACGTGGGTGACACATGATACGTGGTGGCTCGACGGGTAGCACTGTCACGTCACAGCAGGAAGGTCCTGGGTTCAGTCCCAGGTGTAGTGGTCTGGGTCCTTTCTGTGTGGAGTCTGCATGTCATCCACGTGGGTTTACTCCGGGTACTCTGGTTTCCTCCCACAATCCAAATACACGTAGTTAGGGGAACTGGACATATTAAATTGACTGTGACTTGTATACTGATGAAAAACTTGTGTATCACTGTAACCTTGTGTCCATCATGAACAGCCACAGATGCTGATATGACACTAAAAAATTAATAAACAAACCAAAAAAAACATGCTTGTGCATCGCTGCGACTGCACGGACTCGTATGACATTTTCACGTGACATTTGGCACGGACCATTAGCCGTCTCGACACGGTAGACTTCACATACAGTCAGTGGAAAAGTTGCCTTGCGGCCTCATCAAGCCGTCTAAGCACCTTGTCATAATTGTGTGCGGCAATGTGGTGTCAAACAAGGCATTAAGGGAAGTCAGCAAAACAATACAAATTAGATGAGGAGAGAAAGGCTGGTGCAGGGTGTCCAAAAACAGATACCCACACACATGCTGAGATCTCTGTCATGCCCTGGTAAGTCTTTATTACTCTTCTGCATTGCTCCCAGCAGGCAGTAGTGTGATAGAGAGGAGGCATCATACAACTATGCCATGCACCTTGTCTGTTTGTGTTAGAATGCAGAATAGAGAGTGAGCAAGAGAGATGCAGCGGTTGAACGATTTAAGGTGAAGATTTATTGTTTCCTTTTCTCTCCTTCCTGGCCCACTTTATCATTCCACCGTTGGCTGAGCCATAGCCACTGAATCTGCTTCTGCCACTATCACTGCCACTGTCACTGCCGGAGCATTTAGGATAGAATTTCAAGCAGTTTCAGCTTACTGTAACGTTACTCAATACCGATAAATCCAGATCAGAGTATTGAAGACATGCCACCCTCTTGAGATTCATAGTAAGAAGATTCCCTTTTAGCAGAAAACAGTAGACACAAGACACCACTGTTTGAAAAACAGATGCATAGGTGTAGAACTGAAAACAGTAAAGCTGTATTATGTAGGATTTTACTTTAAAAAAAAAAACAGCTTCACTGTCGTTGCTGCTGCGTGGCCGGAGAGCCTGTTCTTGCATTGTGTAACTTGGCTTTGGTGGTGCATGATTGTCAGCACTGCAGTGACACTGATGTGGTGGTGCTGTGTTAGTTTGTGTCGTGCTGGTACGATTGGATCAGACACAGCAGTGCTGCTGGAGTTTTTACACCTCAGTGTCACTGCTGAACTGACCAACAACCAAAAATATCCAGCCACCAGAGTCCTGTGGGCAGCATCCTGTGAGCACTGATGACGGATTAGAGGATGACTAATACAAACTGTGCAACAACAGATGAGTTACTGTCTCTGACTTTACATCGACAAGGTGGAGCAACTAGGTAGGCGTGTCTAATAGAGTGGACAGTGTGTGGACATTGGAAAGTGTTTAAAAACTCCAGCAGCAATCCTGTGTCTGATCCAATCATACCAGCACAGCACACACTAACACACCACCACCACATCAGTGTCACTGCAGTGCTGAGAATGATCCACCACCCAAATAATACCTGATC
>JAOUQY010000020.1:7666582-7680949 GCA_028566355.1 Doras micropoeus
CCGGCTAGGCACCGGCTCTCCCGTGACCCTGAAAAGGAATAAGCGGCCAAGAAAATGAATGAATGAATGAATGATAACTTGCCATTCTTATGGCGAAAACGGCTCTAGAAGCTTCCATAGATGTCTATCTCTTTATATACGCTGTGGATGCAACCAATGAGGAGCAGAGGTGGTGTTGCTATGTGTTTTGCATAGGTTCCAGTACCATTTTTTTCTGGTACTTCAGTGTACATCCAAATAAGCAAAGAAATGGTCAAGAATCAATGTTTTACACTTATTAGATCATGCCATGTCCCAAAATCCCACTACAAGTATCTTTATTCTTGTTAGACTTTACTCAAAGAGGCTTGATGTTAATAGTAATTAATTGTAGGGGTGCCACTGATTTATGCATGGTTGCCTGTTGTTGTTTTTGTTCTTCTGGTATGAGTAAATTTTCTGATTCCTGAAAGCCTTTGCTACTTAAGAACAAATTGTGACTTTATGCATGCTCCCCCATTGCTACCAATGATATGACCCCACTGTGGATACTGTGGCCATATTTGTAAGCCTAAATAAACTTAATGTCTTAATGTATCCTACTGACACTGGCTCCCATGTGTTACTATTACACTGACTGCAGCCTTTGTTGGACTAATGTTAAATTGTTAACCCTGACATCCAATAGCACCAGTTCTGCATCAAACAGCAGCAGCAGCAGATGTGTGTGGACTCCACAACCCCATGCCTGCTTGACACTGACACTTCCCAGCTGACTCCATCATACCTGCAGATATGAAGCAGGAAGTGAGGACAGTGTCGCCTCCTTCTCCTAACACTACTGACTCTGCGCCTTCAATTTGTTTTTCCTTCCATATGTCTCTGTTCCTTTCACAGCTCTGATCAGAAATCAGATCAGGAGCTACAGCAGAAGCTCAATCTGGGCTGCTTTCACATTTGTGGCTCTTTCACAGCTCTGTGCACACATGGATGGTATAGAGATAAAGAGACTGTTTAACTGCAATGGAATTGGAGTTTTGCTTCTTTAGAGTAGCCCATGAGTTTTAGGTCAGTAGAGTGACTCTTGTATGGCCCCCTCAATACCAAAAGACATCTCTGCGCCTAAAATACACTATGCTTTTTTTTTTTTTGCTTCAATCTGCAACACTAACCGTCTTGACACATTTACATTTACTTATTCAGCAGAGACAAATAGATTCAATGCGGTTAAATGCTTTGCTTAGGGGCCCATGAGCAGCTTCATGGATCACAACATCAACCCCAGTTTTTCACCTTGTTTTTATTTTTATCATTCATTTTATTTCTCCAGACACATTCTCTGCCCGCCAATTTTCTGTTCTTCTCCTCCTTTTTCCTTTCGCAATTTTCCTCTGACAGTCTCATCACATTTGGTCATCTGACCCAGGCCTCACATCTCTCCTGGTACTCTCATGGGACCTGGTGTTGTCATGTGACACTCCTTGCCAAGGAACAAGCTACTCCTATGGGTCAGGGTTAAGCTTCAGTAACATGATCCTCTACAGAGCCTGACATCTAAAGTGCATTATATGATTTTATTAGTGTAGGAAAAATGCAGAGATGTAATTCAGTATATTATTATAAAAAAAATATAGAGAAAGGATTGGCATTGATCTGCCAGCACTGAAAAAGATCATTACACTTATCACAGTGCCAAGCGATGGATGAGATCATTATGTTCATCAATAAATTATACTGAGATCAAATATCTCAGCTTTTTTTCATTTAAAGCTGTGTTCACCTCTTTAACCCGAGTGTGTTACTCCAAGATACAGAGGCTTCTCATCTATTGCATCCAGACAAGCAGGGACAATTTATATTCAAAACGTCAGTACATATTAGATCTGTTCCTTCAAGCAAAACATAAAATGTAGCAGTGCATTAATACTGATACTGGTATCAGCTACTGGTCCAATACGACACTCATTTACTCATGCTCATAATAAACGCTCCGATACCAACATCCGATACCGTGTCATTCTATGTGATAACGCTGCAACTTTAAAGAATACACAACAGGAAATGACGATGCGATTTGGACTTGTTTTATGATTAATAATCACAACAAAACAAACTATAAAATGCTCTGCAAAAATAACAAGAGGGCCTATTACAACATCTCCCGAAAAGCTGATAAAACATTTTACGGTATCTTTAACATTAGGGCACTTCAATGCTACAAACCCTGACCATATGCAATGACTACGCTCAGTGAAACAGGTCTCCAGGCTCTGGTGTTGTATTTAAACACCATAACATCGTAAACATAAGAATCAGTACGAGGAGTTCATTGCTAGCACAATGAACACAGCAGCAATCAGTATAAACAGAGCTAAATAACATGTTCCATGATGGGCTTAGTTCTTTTATATTAAGTATGTTAATCGTTTCAATGTTTGTATCTGTATTGGCGTCAGTGAGTACCCAAAAAAATACAGCCTTCTTTTTAAAATAGGGCTTTTCGACTCCATTCTGATTAACATTTTCTACTAAGCAAGCTGCTTGAACAAATGATGAGGTGATTAATGATGATTAATGCTGGGGAGAAGAAAACAAATGAATGTGATTGGGGGATTACATTCTTGAATCCCAAATCAGATGGAAAGCAAAGAGAGAATGCAAGAAGAGGTGGTTGAAGAGAACAAGGTTTAGACAGCTGGGTGAAATCCTCACATCAGATAGGATTTTAGATTTCGCCTGCTAAATTTCATGGCTTTAGACATGCAACTGAACTGCCATCTTGTGCTTCAGTGATTGTGTCAGCACACGGATGTGACTTGTTTTCTGTTTGCAATATGAATTGAATGAATGACAGACAGTGAGGAGAGACAGAAGGAGAGAAGGGGGTTTATAGATCGAAGAAAGGGAAGTGCAGGTTTTCTGTATGTTGTTCAGACGATCTGGAGGTTCACAAGGGGACAGCTGGAGGAACAGGAACGGCATATGGATGACTAGTCAGGAGCCCAGGAAAGAACAAAAAACAGACCAAAAGAGCTAACAACTCTGGGGATGAAATCTGATTAGCCAGAGAGGAGATGGGAGAGAGAGTAATAGTATCGTGTTAAATTATAGAGAAAGAAGAAAAGAGAATGGAATGGTAAAAGCATAGGTAGGAGATGCAGAAGGTGGAATAAGGAGAGAGAGCTGGTGAATGAGGGAAAAAGGTCCAAAGTAGAGAGGATCATGGTTGAAAATTCTGTGTAAAATAGAGTAACAGGGTGTACTAGAGGAAAAAATGAGTTTAGTCATCAGGCACAGCTGCTTTGTCCACTGTTGGAGTCTTTTTGTGTGTCTGTGTATATCATGAGAAACCCCATGGGGAACAGGCCGTTTCCAATTGTACAGGCTGACCACAGACTGTGGAGCGCATTGGGAATACATCTCGAGGCGGGTCTGGGCGAGCCAAAATCAATCATCTCCCATGCTCACCATGCTACAGGATGAGAGAAAGAGATAGAGACAGAGCTAGGGTGTGATCCAGACACAGCAAGGACATGGTGTGAGTAGGGCCCACTGGGATAGTGTTTGTCCATTGGTAGGAGGCGTTGAACTGCCAGGTGTTGGCGTCAGGCTGATGCAGCTGCAGGGGCCGACAGGGATGAGGACATACATTCTATCCTGAATGTTAAAGGAGCCAAATGGAGAGGCAGCTCTGCCCCTCCGTCTATCTCTTTTTCACCACTATGCTTCTGCATGTAAAGCTCTGCTTGAGTAAAAACCTACCCCACACAACTCGCCTCCGCTCTCTCAGAAAAGATGTTCCTTCCCTCCTCCCTTCCTCTGACAATAACTGGCCTGCTCACATTGCATCACTCCACGCCTCCCATATCCCTCGCATATCGTTTTCATTTCTATTGATCTAACCTCTAATTGTTAGCTTGAGCGAAGGACAGAAGTGGACGCTGGAAAGCAAGAAAAATAGAGCAGGGAGGAAAAAAAATCAAAATGGACAAATGAACTCATCCCGCTGAGGAACTTGCCACTCTGGCAGGGGTTATTGTCTTGTAAGAAGCTGAGGGCTCGGAATAATTCAGTAAGAAATCAATTTTCATCGGGCCGTTCGTACATAATAGAGGTGATGGACTGAGGGAGCGAGGTTCAGCCTCGCTTGCTTTCAGCCTGCGTGTTGAGACCTTTTGTCTGACTTATCCATCTTTCATTTGCCATTTTTCATGGATATATGGCCATTTTTGGTCTAGCAGTCAAAGAGTCAATTACATTAGATTTTAAGTTCTCTTTCAATAACAATACCATAAGATGACAAAAGAAATGGCTAAACAAGAAAGTATGGCAAAAAAGGAGTTTGAGTAGTGTGAAGTAGAGTGCTGCAAGACAGAGATATATTTCAAAGGAAGAGGTATGGAAAGCCATAAGTTGATGAGCGATCACAGCTTGATATCTAACCAGAGGCTATAGACAAGGCAGAGCACACTGGCAGATCAAGCCTTCAAGTAAGATCAAAATGGCAGAAAGAATACTCGGATTTCCTCAAAGTGAAGCCATTTGGAAAAGTGACTGCAGGCCTTATGACTTGGAATAACTTGGAAATGAATAAAGCTTCTCAATTTTTGAAGGAATAAATGCATAGCTCCACATAGACCACACAGACACATAGATTGCATTTATATTAATTAAAGAACAACATTTCATATGGTTATTCCATTTATTGCTATATTAAATGTTACCGAATATCCATAAAACTAATTAGTTCCTATTTTCTCCAGCACTGACACTGGAGACTGTCACGACTACGGCCGACAGAGGGCACCCCAGACACCCTGTGGGAGATCTACACTCCCAGACTACATCTGATGAGGTGCACCTGCTGGCAGCCATCTTGATTACCTGGCTATACGCGCTGGGGAGATATAAGGGACTGTTTCAGCCCTCCCCAGTGTGGATCAACACCATGTAAAATTGTTGCAATACGTTCTATTTCCAAGTTAAGTATAGCGCATTAGTACTCTCTTTCACATTGTATATATCTTGCTCACTTTGTTAAGCTTTGCTACACTACGTAGTGTCACTACGTAGTTATTTTTTGTTTTGTTTCCAGCTTCCCCTTGCCAGAGCGTGGTGTCATCCTGTCTCAGCCCTGCTACCTTTTTGGACTATTCATGACTGCACCTTTGTTTGTTTTGCCTTTGCCCATTTTCCCTTGTGTTTGTACCATGCTCTGTGCCTTAGTGTTTTGCATTGACTCTCTCTTTTGTGTATGAACTTTTAACTCAGTTACATGTGCTGCGTTATATTAAAGATATCTCTGCACTTGACTCCAGCCAGTGTAGGATCACAATAGGTTGATCCTCCTCACAATGGAGTCAGCAGTCAAGTGCAAGTTCCAGCAAGTGCTAATGCATGGCATGCAACAATGGAGGAGGTTCGTGCCACCATACGACACTGGGAGGCTACCCGACAGCGCATGGAAGCTGCTCCCACACCAGCGACCCGCGTTGTCAATGCCTTACCAGAGCGTTATGGTGGCAAGCCGGAAGGTTGAAAGGGGTTCCTCCTCCAATGTGACCTCTACTTCACGCTACATGGGGAACCTTCAGATCAGCAAAAGGTCACCATCATAATCAGCTTGCTCAGTGGCAAGGCCCTCCTCAACGTCGGCTCAACATCGAGGTCCAGCGAGAGTTGGCATGCCGAGATGTCGACATGTCGCTGGATACCCTCATTACCATGGCCATAGCCCTGGACGACCTTCTGGGAAACTGACCTGTCAGCGCCGCCCCATCCAGCCACACGGAGGAGCCCGAGCCCATGGTCCTAGGTCCTCTACGTCTCACTAGCCAGGAGAAGAAGCGAAGAGCAGCCCTTCACCTCTGCTTCTACTGCAGCGAGAGCGGACACGCTGTCGTTCAGTGTCCTACCAGGCCTGCTGCTACTCCATGTGCCAGGGGTGAAACTCTCAGAGACACCCAGGTGGGCACGGTGAGATGCTGGATCTGGATGCGCTGCCATGACCTAAGGATATGTTGGATGGAGAGCAAAATTGAGAAGTGGTCTCCTTTCTGCTTTCAGAATTGCATCAATCTACAAGTCATGCCCATTGCTCACCACCAAGGTTGAAAGCCCAGAAACCACGATCCAGGTTCACCGCCTGAGTATGTTGACCTCGTGGAGGTCTTTGATAAAAGGAAGGCCAAGGGCCTACCTCCCCATCACCAATTCGACTGTGCCATCGACCTCTTGCCTGGTTGTACCCCCAAACCAGTTTCACCAGCCCCAGGTGGAGTTCCACGGCTATCAAAATGGGCCAGATGGCGTCTCCATGAACTGCCAGAAAGTCAAGGCCATCACCAAGTGAAAACAGCCTGTCACTCTGAGGGACCTTCGAAGGTTCCTTGGCTTCGCCAATTTTTACCGACGGTTTATCCATAATTTTAGTCTCCAAGCTGCCCCCCTTACGGATCTACTAAAGGGGAGCCCCAAGTGTCTGAGATGGACCCCAGGGCCAGACTGTGCCTTCCTGAAACTAAAGTGGGCATTTAACTCATCCAATGGGGGTGTTTAGCTCCCATCCTGAAGCAGCCCGACCCAAACCTACCTTTCATCATGGAAGTGGAAGTGGCTTCTACTCAGGGAGGTCACGCCTGGTACAGGACACCACAGCACACGGTGGATCACAGAGCTCATCCAAGCCAGGTACTGGTGGTCTCGTATGGCCTTAGATGTGCAGGAGTTCATAGCCTCATGCTCTGTGTGTGCCCAAGCTAAAGTCCCCTGTAACCTACCTGCTGGCAAGCTCCATCCCTTAAAGATATCTCTGCATTTGACTCCATCCTGTGTGTAATCATTACAGAGACTCCTTCTAAAAATGCTAAATCAGTGTTTTTACAGGTAAAACACAAGACATCAATTATCCATAATGACACAAAAAGGATGTTAATAAGGACTACTGAACACAGTCATTGCAGCCTGGACTCACATTGGGTTCTATTCAACTCTCACATTTACTACCATTCATTTCACTTTATTCACACTTTGAAACATATGTGTCAAAGTATCAATTAAAATCTACAGTTCCCTTCTGAGGAACTACAGTGACAAATGTTATGAGCTTAATTAACTTCTCTTATGGTTCACACTATGGTTATTGTGCGCAGTTATAGTTACTGGCCTGCGACTAAGTGTAAATATTCATATTGTGGCCTGTGTGACATGTTTGTACTGTTCAAAGGCGTAATGTGGTAGTGCAATTAGGCTCTATTCAGCTAACACAATGTCACTCATCTTAGAGTCAGGTGTTTCTTTAGTAACCGACACAAAAGAAGTGAAAAATGACCAACTGCAGCTATCGGGAGCAAAGTAGTAGCGTGAATGTAATTATTTCAAGCATTTGTTTTAAATATGTTTGTTAACAGGTTGAATTAACATCTTGTATACTTTTATTTTTCATTTAAATAAAAAAATATCATATTCACAGCTGCAAACTCATTTCCTATTATTCCAAGGGCTTGTACTTTTCCTACCTTCCATTTTTTGTCAAGTCAAAACAATTATAAATTTAGACAATGTTTATTAAATGTGCAAACTAGGTAAAAGTTAAAACAGCTATATTATACTGCATTATACTTATGTTTTAACAGTTATAAACAGTCATTCCCTCACCGAGTTCTCTTCTGAAGTTAATAAAAAAAAATTAATAAAAAACACAACAACAGAAAAACACAGCTCATCAGGTTGCTGATAAATTGCAAAGTCTGCAGCCCTCATGTTGGAAGACATTTATCGCACACTGCCACAAAGCGCCTTCCAAAAGAGTGTCATGTCATATCAACAATTTGAGCTGTTACTATAGAAGCAACACTGTGGTGTTGTGATTAGGGTGTCGGAAGGTCCCGGGTTCGATTCCCGCGGCTGACAGGACTTAAGGACAGGGCTGAAGAGCCCTTGAGCAAGGCACCTAACCCCCAATGACTCCCCGGGCGCTGTGGCTAGGGCTGCCCACTGCTCCGGGCATGTGTGTTCACTCCGCCCTAGTGTGTATTCACTAGTGTGTCTCACTGCACGGATGGGTTAAATGCAGAGGTTCAGTTTCGCTGTGTGCAAGCACAGTGACAAAAATGTGTCACTTTTTTTCACTTTTTCCTTTGCACGATCAATGCGACCTTCAGGATGGTAGGGCTACACATTATAATTAGCTATGAATTAGAAAAATGGGCTGTAAGGATGTGGTTAAATGTACTCAAAGTAAGCCTGTGAGGCTCTTTTTTTTATTGTTTCCTGAATTTTAATATAAGTTTTCTGATACAAACATGTTCATGCAGTGCAGTATGTCTATATAAATACTGTTACATGAAATATTTTGACTAAGATGATATTTATAAGCCTGTCCAACACAGTGACAGATGATCAATCAGTCGAGAACAACTCCGGCTTTGTTAGGCATCTGAGATTCTGCAGTTTCTACACTAACAACCACACTCTCCACAGGGTTCGGGTAAATAGAAGCCTTACAAGCTTATATCGCATTACAGAATTATGAAAATGGGAACAGACAAACAGAGCGAAAAAAAAAAAAACTTGGTGTGAGGTCTGGCGATGAACATAAATCTGTGATTATAGCAATCTGATTCTCCTTTCTGAGAAAATGATCAAACGAGACAGGCAATAATGAGGGCAGACACTTTTATAGGTTAGGCTAAATGTTTAATGTGTTGGGCTGATGAGCACCAATTTCCCTCTCGTACTCGTTCTTTCTCTCTCCCTACTGTGCGAGTCCCACCTCGAACTTTTGTACACCAATTATACAGTTACATGACAACGCAGCCAATAGCACCAATTACCTTCATCAGTCCCTGACACACACCTCCACTAAATGCACACACCAAGCTGTGCACTCTGTGCATCTGTGCCCAAACATACTGCTTCTTAATGGACAAAACCGCAAAACCATTTTGCTCTTGCTTTTCTCTGTGTCCTCTCCCCTTTACAAGACGTGACAAATACAAAGTAATGGCGCTTTAATAGGCTTTCCTCAACTTTCCTCAAATGAGCGATGCATGCTGAGCATACAGTCATTTAGCCTAGGCTGTGCACAATTGTCAAAAGCATCTGATAATGTTGTCTAGTTATGGTTTATTCTATTAAGGACTTGGCAATTGGAATTAACAGTGGAAATCGTTTGTTCAGGTTCAGCTGGAATGTGTTTATCTCAATTAGTAAGCAATAATCAGTTTTGAAATTTCAAATTATACAGAAATAAAACATAAATCCCTAACCAACTGATCAAATTTGCTCTAGCATGGATTGTGTCTTCATTTAAACTCAAACAATAATGTGCTAGTGAAGAAATATTATGTGAAACCTGCATATTGCAAGCATCATCTTCTAAGGCTGAGATGTAGAAAATGATTTGTCGTGTTCGTGTCTCCTCTAGGAGTGTAACACAATGGTTACACTGTACGGTGTCTATTTATTCAGTGGGCGGGGCTTAAATAGGAAAGTTAATGTTGTTTATTGTTGTTTTTTTAAATTATAAACTTTGAAATAAATACGCACTCTACCACTATGCACCCGCATATGCTGAAATAGACTGCTGGGAAACCAAGAAGTAAAAATGTCTGTGCTGTCAGCATGGAGTGTAAATTCTGGCTCTGACATTTCCTCAACCTCAGCTACATCACTTGAGTCGCTCTAAATTTGAGATGTGTACAGGACTGGTTAATATAAGTTATTCTTTTTGTTTGTATCTGCCTACAATACATTCTAATAAATTTCCCAAAGTAGAAACAAGTATAATAGTCTAATTTAAAGCACTGTGATCCCGACCAGGCAGTTACTAAGGATGAATGAATAAATGCTGTACATTCATATTAATGAACGTGGTCTTTCTTAGCCTTGTAACTGACTGCTTATTTGCAACTGCATGAAAATAAATATTTTCTGATCAATGATATATTTTTTTTTTTGTTAGCTGTCCTGATATATATCAAGATGCTCAACTTGAACTCCTAGGAATAACCCTGGGCAACAAAGAGTGCACCTCCTATTCCTATCTGTTTAGAATGTATTCATATTGTGACGCACCCCTAGTCCCCACTGTCTATAATTTCGAAGTGAACATAGACCTGAAACCCACTGGCTTTTACCATTGAAGGTTTGAAGCAATTACCCAAATAAACAGTCATTTCTGTGCTTCAACAAAACGCATATCTAGCGCCTGTTTAATGTTACTAATGTCATGCTGGTGCTTCTGCTGTCAGATTTATGAGAACGATTCCATTAGTACAAAGCCATTCCATGCTCATGAACAATCATATCTGCCATATGTTCCCTATCTATTCCTCATCTATTCTCTGCACTGACAAAAAAAGAGGGTGTTCTGGGCATCATTGGGTAACTCAGTGTGACAGCCCAAAACATGTCAACATCTGAATTAATCAGCATCAGTGCCATGATTGGGATTGTAAAGTAGATGATGAGAAGAGAATCTGATGGGTGTAGCAGTTCGGCGTGATTTTTTTTTCAGTGCGGATTTCAAATGCTCTTGAAGGCACTAAGTGCTGTCTTTATAACAAAGGTTGGTGGTAAAATGGTACCATGTTTCTATTCATTTGTACCGGAGCGAGTAGGTATTGAGTAGTTCTTTAAATGGCTAATGGGCCAATACACAAGGGCTAATGAAGTTCTGACCTAATCTGTCCAGCTCTGCTGTTACCAAGGATTTTGTTACAGGACCAGGGAGGGGCAGTGGGTTTGTGGTTTGAAGAGGGTGTTTACTGTCACAAGGGGGAAGGGTGGATGAAGTCAGAGTGGGCATCTGTATGTGTCTGAAGCTGTTTGCACAATTCCCCTTACGCCTGCCTGCAGCTCGAAGCCCATCATCTCTGGCTAATGGAGACCTCTACCCTGCTGACCCGGTACCCCCCCAGAGTGTACCACACACATCCCAACAAAGAAGCAAAGAATCAGGGGTGGGGGTAGGTTTATTCAGACATTGAAGAGCAAAGCTGAGTAGCACAGAGGACGGACAGTAGCCAGGGTGAAAATGTGGATGATATGTGGTGCATTATAATCCATTACTCATGGGTGTCTGCCCACCAGGCAGCAGATGGGACTCCCACTTAACACTGGCCTTGTACTGTCCTGGTTGAATAAAAAATAGATCATATTATCATGACCTGGCTCATCCCCTGTGAAGATCCCAGACTTCTTGGTATCTCTCATCTGGCACAAAGCACCTTATCTCTTAATACCAGTGTACACTTATACACAGTGGGCTTTCATGTGAACAATAAACAAGATACACGATCAATAACCTACTTACTGGATTAGTCCAGTTGATTTTTTTTTCTTCTCTTAACTGGCAATGCGTGTCTCTTTCATGAGGGAGGATTTACAGAATGTAGGTGTGTGTATCATTTTCGGTGTATGCAGTCAAGGTTTAAAGATCATGCTCAAAAAAAGTTTACTCGACCTTGAAAGGACTTCATTGTCTTGTTAAGTATTCAGAGCAGTAATAAAAAAATCTGTAAAAATCCCACTGTGGAGTATTTCTCATTGATACATGCACCCCACCTGCTGGACTGGCTTTCCAATGACACTCGGGAAGCCTCCGGAGCAGCATTGGGTAAATACGGAGAGCAGGCCTCATTACAAACATCATTAACTTGATGAATATCATTGGGAAAAAATGCCTCTTAACTAGCCCAATTCATTTCAAGCTAGTATTGACTGTTCTGCCTTGCTACACACATACAGTTCTGAAAAGCTCAGCATATTTTTCTTTAAACTAACGCTAATGTGGAAAGTGTAGTTATGAGTCACGTCTCATAAAGTACTTCCTGAAAACGTCTACATTTATAGCTGTTC
Organism: Doras micropoeus; assembly: GCA_028566355.1. NCBI lineage: Eukaryota > Metazoa > Chordata > Actinopteri > Siluriformes > Doradidae > Doras > Doras micropoeus. Next base: position 7,678,424 of record JAOUQY010000020.1, read on the forward strand.
AGAAGATGCAGAACACAGCCTCGTTTCCTCGACAACCCAGAAATAGGCTGCTTGAGTGACAGATCCTTAAGTGATGGGATTACTGTCCCATCCAGGACGTATTCCACCTCACAACCATCATTCCCAGAACAGGCTCCGGATCCTCTGTGACTCTGACCGGGATAAAGTGCTTACTGAAGATGAATGACTCAATGATGAATGAAAAGACAGGCACTGCAAATGATTAGGTTGCATTCACATCATATAGAGGTAACTGTAATTACCACCTGCTGACTAGGAAAAACATTCACGCCAACCGCTGAGTGATCATTTCAGGATTGTTTTTGCCTGCTTTAATTTCTCCAATCAAACCTGTGAATGAAGCGACTAAGAAAAACTGCCAAACAAAAACGCCAAGATAGTAAAAGCAACAAAGAGAATTTGTTTTAGCTCAGATCTCAGATGTATAATAAAGGACAACCAATAAACTGTACTCTCTGCTTCGTTTGTCTTAACGATTAGGAGCTAATGTTTAACACAGCTACTTTATATGCTAGACCAAACTACAACTCTCATTTTTGTCTTATACATAAACCAGAATGCAGCGCAAACTGGACGCTCGGGCGCTGTTTGTCACCTACCCTCCCCGGCTTTACAATGAAGTACCAGAAAAACTGGTATGGGAGTCTATGCAAAATACATAGCAACACCACCTATGCACGTCACTGGTTGCGTCTGCCAGTGCGTATATAGCTGCTCCAGTGCTTTTGAGCTGTTTCCACAGTGAGAATGGCAAGTTTTCACGATTTAGTGATTTTCAGCGCGGTTTAATATTTGGAGGTCGTGAGATGGGTCACAGCATTTCTGCGGTAGAAGCAAAGTTTGAATTTTCACGTATGAGCATTTGAAGGGTGTAGAGTGACTACAAGAATTCCTGCAAAACCTCGAAATTATGACATAAGTGTGGCCATGAATAGATTCTGGGTGAGCGTAAACAGCGTCGGCTAGCAAGAACTGTTTCATGCAATAGGCTCCAAGATCCCATGGGGGACCTACCAAGTATTAACTGGTATACCAGTTTTTCCGGTACTTCATTGTAGACTGATATATGTTATGTTAGGACATGCTAATTATGCCATTTTCTGAGGTAAAAACAACATTCACAGTAAGCTTACAGCCTCTGGTGTTGGATTGTGGATTAAAACATTATGAAGGTCGACACTGTTTCCTTTTGGTAGTGCGCCCGGCTTTAGGCAGTGAACATCTGGCAGTGAATTCTCGCAGACACACTTCAGCATGTTGTCATAGGCAAGTGTGAAAAGACACAAGGAGACAGACAAGACTGGGCAGACGAGTGGAGCCAAAACCTCAGGCAGGTGTGAGCTACACTGAGTCCAGATGAGACTGCGGAACAAATATACACCTTGTCTAGGCACCATACCAATATATTTACCTGTAACACATTCTGTTTTTTTTTTTGCCTTGTAGCAGATTTGCTTTGGTATAGTTCACATCAATTGCAAAAGAAACTTTTGATGTTTTAGAAAATACAGAGTCCCTATTCATCCTCTGATCTTATCATACAATACGTCTTTTTAGCACATGTTTACTGTATACCGAGGACTTAATAACATTCCTTTCATTGGAGTTTTGGCAGTGGCAAGTTCACACAAGAGAAACCTCTTCTTTTTAATAACATCTAATCTTGAGTCCAAGGTATGCGGAACACTGACCTGAACTGAACCCATTCCGAGTGTGTAAGACGCACAGGGAGCAAAACCTCACCTATCATTAACAGGCAAACTTGATACAACCAGTGATGGCCACTAGATGGCAGTGTGTCATCTCACGAGAACAGTACATCCCTTTGACCGTATGCATAGCTTACAGACTTCTTCAGACGTTTTCCTTACCTGGCAGGCAGACAAACAACTTAATGTGAGATCAGGCTCACAGCCTACGTTTCCCGTAGCTCTGTAATTTACCATAAATGCACTGCTCAGTTTGGCTATTTTGTAACTATTACAAGCTCCTCTTTGAGTAACTTGCCTTGAGTAATTTTGTAAACAAGTGTTCTTTACTGGAATATAAAGATCTGCGGTGCTTAGATACAGTGTAAGAGCTTATCTGTGTGCGTGCATGTCGGAGGAGGCAGGCTCCAGCAGGCCCTGCACTGTATCCTCACTCCCACTGGAGTGCTAACTATGCTACTGTGGAATTCTGATGTCCAGGAATGTGCTACTCATCTCATTCCAGGCATTATAGGTCGGTTTGACTATAATGTCACAATCCTACCCTAACAGAATTAAACAGTTATTTCTTTGTATCTTGCTCTCTCACTCAATCAGTTCTTAGCTGCTTATCGTACTGGGTCATGGGGGGGCTGGAGCTTGTCCCAGCACTGGGTAAAAGGTGGGGAAACACCCTGGATAGGTCAACTGTCCATCACAGGACAGACACACAGGGGAACTTCATTCATTCATTCATTTTCTTGGCCGCTTATTCCTTTTCAGGGTCACGGGAGAGCCGGTGCCTAGCCGGCGGCAT
>JAOUQY010000020.1:7721596-7733689 GCA_028566355.1 Doras micropoeus
TTTATGTAGAAATGAAGCAAGGATAAATCCTACTGGCACCACTACACTGAAGTGCCAGACTGAAAAGCGATTTTCAATGCGGTTTAATAGTTGGAGCTCATCGTATTTCGGCGGTAGAAGCAAAGTTTGGATTTCATGTATGAGCATTTCAAGGGTGTACGGTGACTACAAGAATTCCAACAAAACCTCTAGAGCAGTGTGGCTGTAAAAAGACTCAGGGTGAACATGACCAGCGTCGCCTGGCAAGAATCGTTTCAGGCAATAGGCGTGCAACACTGCCTCGAGTAACATCGGAATTCAATGCCGGGGCCTCGACAAACATCAGCGTGAAGACTGGTATACCAGTTTTTCTGGAACTTCAGTGTATAATCACGTAGCAAGTAATGTGACCATTACCCAACAACTTGATGAAAGGCATCCAGTCAAAATTTTATTTTGAAATAAACCTTGGATGCCGTTGAGGATCATGTTAATTACAAAGATTAATGAAGAAGTCATGCAGAATGGATTTATGCTATCTGAATGTCACAAATAAGCTGCTCTAATTAGCACACTTATTAGCTGTAAGCTGATTATCTGAGCTCATTTGACTGCTTTATTTCAGTTTACCATTCTTATCCACAGTTGGCTTTACATTTCAGCTTTAATTGTTAGTCACCTTTGCAACACATCTGCACTGGATTTTATATGCATGAAGGATATGTTCAGAGAGGACACTGATAGACAGCAGTCTTTCATAAAGCACATCTATCAGAGAGAAGGCTAATAAAAGTGAGCCACTGTACAAACACACCCCCATGTACCACTCTGTGTGAGCTTTATAACAGGGACTCAGTCTATAGAAAACCACCTCGGGCCATTCCGCACTATAAAACACTACAAATGTGGCATACATACAGTTCTTCTGTGTGTCTTTTAGCGAAGGCCAGTCCTGTTTAATGATGGCAGGTATATGCACGTAGTGCTTTTCTTTACTCAGATCAGACAAGCTCGAGTCAAAAACTGATTCAAACTAATTCAACACGAAAACCATACAAAGGTACATGAACAATATAAACAGGTGTTATACCTGAACATGAGTCCCGCTTATCATGCTACAGAAACACACCTTGATGTTTCTGGACTCACTTCACAAGAAAAGTGCTGTTTAAACAGTCATTTTTGTTATCCAGAATGATAAGATAGTTGGACATCTGTAAAACCACATTAGAGCTCATTTAAAAGAAAGCCATATAGAAGCATAAGTCAATTAGAACAGCTTAGAATTAGAAAAGCTTTCTACTGCTGAATGCAACAGACTGCTACAGCGCTATCTCTATGGCATGTGGTTTGATTTTTAGTTGGCGTTTTTGTTTTGTGTAACACAGACTACCACAGACTACAGCAATACGATCATCCTTGAATTTGCTGTATGCAGACACTGTAATAAGCCACAGAATATCAACATCTTGACATCTTGATTTTAACTGATAATATTATTCATGTAATCAAATGATGTAATGGTCTGTCTTCAAGTGTGCCACATTAAGAGACTGGCAATGGACTTTCATTTCATATCGCAGAGTTCAACATGCAAGCACAATATGCAGCAATGTAAAATGTCGCCCATGTCACAAAGTCCGAACTGTTATTATTATGAATGCAGGCTATCAATATGATCGGCGTTCATCTAGTTTTTGCCAACGTTTCTTCTTTCAGTTTTCCTCAGATATCATATACTTCCACTTCACCAATCTGCAGGACCATTGGTATGGCTGTACCCCCACTTGTCTGAGACAGAATATAACATTTGTGTCCCTAGGTGTGTGTTGCCCTTAGTGCTAGTGCTCCCCCAATTGGGGTAGTCTTAAAGCACTTTATGGGCAATAGCTCGAAAACCATTTGACTAAAATTATGATATTTGGCTTCTAGGAGGCGCAGTATCCTGACTCATTAGAATTCGCATTCTGTACATGCATACCAAATTTGATGAAATTTCATCATTAGGGGTTGCTGCACCGGACACATTTCATTACCTCAAGAACTGCTTAAGTTACAATTTTGAAATTTAACACTCTGCATGACTAACACATTCCTTAGATGTATGCCAAATTTCATGGAATTTCATCATTAGGGGGCGCTGCAACTGACACATTTCTTTATCTCAAGAACTGCTTAAGCTACAATTTTGAAATTTCACACCCTGCATCACGACCACATTATTTAGATGTGCGACAAATTTCATTGGATTTCATCTGTAGTAGGTGTTGTACCTGACACATTTCTCTATCTGAAGAACTGCTTATGCCACAGTTTTGAAAACTTATTTCACTTCAGTCTTTCTCTCTCACTTTACGCGGAGGGCGTATTATGCGCCACTAAGGAAGCAGACACTATTATATGTTTACCACTCAATCAAAATAAAAAAATACAATTTCTCTTGATGTAACTCAGATTTTCCTAACAACGTATAATGATGCGAACATTATCAAGGGTATTTCCTTTCCCATAGATAACAATGATCAATATACATTATAAACATATAATGTATAGCTTTAGATTTGTAGCAGTACACACAGTCTGTTGATGCTTTAGCTTTAATTAGGACTATGTAAAATATAAAAAGTTTAACTTTCAGCCTTGCTTTCCAGAGTTAACAGTCCAAAAATCAAAGGCTATCGATGTTGGATAAAAGAAAGCTTTGTAACTAAAACAGACCATCAAAAACCACTAAAGCTCATAGGCTACTAAAGAACAGAAAGTGATACAGACTGGTCAGCATGGGAGAAGTCTGATGTTAAGGACACTGATGTGTATCAATTTGTCAATAGACAGATAAGTGTTTATCTATCAGTCTAGGAAATATTCATTCATTCATCTTCATTAAGTGATTTATACTGATTAGGGTCCTAGTGGATCCAAGTGGTGGAAATACATGCTTAATGGGAAATCAGTTTATTGCTCAACACCATGTATACACACAATCACACACATATTAACACCTCAGGGCAATCCAGCTACCAGCATGATTTTGGGTGGTGGGAAGAAATTGTCAAAAACAGACAGGGAACCCAGGAGCTGTGAGACAGAAACACTCATCACTGTGGCACCATGCTGTCCCCTGTGAAGTAAAATTCCTTACACACATCTTTTAATGTTGTTAAACCAGTACTACAAAACCTGCCAATTTCCATTCTCAAAAGACTAACAAGAATTAGCAGTGTTGGAGATATCTTTCACAAATAATAGTGAAACCGATGCACAAATAAATACTGATTTGCCTCCAGAAAACAGAGTACTTTGCAATCTGTAATTCACATGATGTTGAGCTGCTTCATGGAAGAAAAACAAGTCACCCATATTGTTCCTGTGTGTGAATGTTTGTGTCTGCCTTGTTGTCGCATCAGTCAAAACAAAGCCAGTAATACTTCGTATCTCATCTTGAAATACACCTGGTCGATTTATAGAGGTCACACTCGACTGACAAAAGCTGAGTGGAAATAAGAAGCAAGGGGAGGAAACAGATGAAATCTTATATGCAAACAGAGACACAATGACACACTGACAAGATCAAAAGCTAATTTTAACATTCCCACACACTGCCTTCTTCTCCTTGCCTCATACTACCATGGAAAAAACCACGTCAGAGCTGCTGGAGCCAGGAAGTCAAGTGTAAGATGAAGGAAGAGTCAAGGAGATGCGAGAGGAACAAGATAGAAGAGACACCAAAAGCACTTGGAATCCTCTACACCCCTGACTAAGAAGCCCACCCCTAAATGTGCTAAGATAACCCTTTATAAGGGTTATAATACCAAAAAGCACAACACGCCTCAGATAAACATTTCATTTCATATTCCATAAACCAATGCCCAAGACACGCTCATACATCTACAGAGACATACCCTTAGAGGCACACAGAACAGTCTCTGTCTTACCCAGCCATTAAAGCAAGGGGTCACGTGGCCATTGAAAATGGGTCAGTCTGGGACAGCTCTTCGCCAGAGATCTCAGTTTTCAATTATTCAGAGCTCTTGCAACACCACTGTGGTGGTGAGCAAGGGCAGACAGAGCTCTCAGTCAGCTGTCAGGACAGATTTAAAGGTGAACCCAAACAAAGAACCAGGTTCACTGCTAATCTCCATCCTGACTCATCATATCCTACTGCTACCATTTATTCACCACAGCAATGGCAGACCTCCTTTAATATTAGCATAAATTTAATAGACAGATAATAGGCTTTTCCTCTTCACCTGAAGTCTCATTTATATATCCTAAGAACCTGGATTTCCTAATAACTGCTGCTGTAATCATCAAATCCATCTTAATGCACATCCCATGACTCCTATTCACCATATCATACCAAATATTCCACATCACTTCAATACATGTAGGACTTTTTTTTCTTTACTAATGTAAATTTTAAGAATTGAAATCCAGAATACAGTTTTTCCTTGCCTTTCTACTGAGACCTCCCCACTAAGTGAACATCAAGTCTCATCTAGATAACCTGGGGCTGCTACAAACTGCTGCTGGAATCATAAATAATAAATACCACCTCACGCTGATCTCAGGACTTTTATCATGACGGCCACAGCAGCATTCTTCTACTATTTGTTTCATTCATATACTTAGACTTCACCAGTCCACATGAAACTTGGCATGGTTGTGTTTCATCCATATTTCGTTCATAGGGGGCATTTTTCAAAAACTGTTTAAGCAAAAACATATCAATTTGCTTGTATCAATTTGCTTATTTATGGTTTACTTCATTCTTACTCTTTCTCTCACTTTATGTGGCGGTCAAATTCCGCACCGCTATATGGTACATCTGGTTCGCAATATCATACCAAACTTCTCTGTCCTTTCAAAACTAGTAGGGCTGTGTAACTTTTTCTCTTTATTAATATATAGTGTAATGATCCTACTATCTAGAGTAAGAGGATAGGTTCTCCTGCTAAGTAACTTCCTTATGGCATCTCCGGGAGTCTTTCCTTGCCACTCCTTTGCCTCTGGCTTGCTCATTCTAAATCTAAATTAAATCCAGACTTCTGTAAAGTTGTATTGTGACTTTATAATATTAAAAGTTCAATCAGCGATTTGGTTACGATTCCATAATTTAGCATCCAGAGTGCATTTGCGGTGTGCGGATTCGGTTTGAGGTACTTTCAAAGCTGCGGAAATGGTCAGAAGTTTAGATAGGAACACCAGAGACAGGGCAAGACAGCATGAAGGGTTATAACTTAACCTGCTGAAATCACAAGCAGATGGAGGGCACAGATCTCTGCGGGACAACCCTCTGTGCTACTACCTGCCAAACGCCTGCCGAAAGGTTATGACCTCGGTCTAATTGAAATTCTCTGCAATCTATAGGTGCAGTGACTCGCCATCAATCACACTCAACTGACTTATAGCAAACAAGTCTGGATTTCAAATTAGCTAGATTTACTATATCTTCAACTTACACAGCTACCATACACGACAAGCAGCACACACAGGGGCTTGCCATGACACATGGACTAAAACAGATGTCTTACTAGACCTTTCTTCTCCTGTTAACCGTAACAACGTGAAATGATTAACTAGAGGTTGTCTGCTCAAAGCATTCAGGATAATAATAACAAGAGTACAAGCTCCTCGCACTGCAAGTACACTGCACTATGTGGGAGTTGCCTGCAGGGTTGTTAAAGAGTCTCAGCTACTGTTACCATGAGCACCAGATGCCCCGTAAATACCCAACAACCTCGCATTCCACCTCTTTAGTAATGTAGGAGGACAAAATTAAAAGCACAGCCCCAAGAAAAAAGACTCTATTGTTAGGTTTGGATTTAAAATTACAATATGATCCATGGTGGATGGTGGGAGGCCAAACATTCTTTGCATTTTACTCCATTCTATTCAGGGTTCAAGTCCAAAGGCTATCAACACTGATTAAAAAATTACACCTTGACCTAACAGAACATGGCAACATTTAACGAACATGAGCATGACTATTATGCTGCACTTTCACTGTTGCAAAAAATAGAGGGCAGAAATTACTGGCGGGCACAAGAGCGTAGGGAGGTAGAGGAATGAGAAAGGAGCCCATTGTTCCTACAGAACCAGTCTGACACAGGTATTCCATAAATAAGGAAGGCATTGTGTTAAACAGTGCATGAGAAAAGAGAATCAGGCAAAGCTGAGACACCTGCTACTGCTGACCAAGACCCGAAGCTTCAAAATGAACAACACCTTCGGATTTCTTGTTTAGAACGTTTTATTTGCACCAAGATTAGGTCTTTGGCAAGCACAGTAATTGGTTTTAAGGAGAGTGTTCTTGAGTTGCTGTGACATTTTGTAGACTGAAACCAGAGAAGAGGATCATCTGATAATGTTCCTTTTATCTAGTGATACACTCTACCCAGTTCCCATCCTAGAGCTAAAGTCTCAATGCCACATTCATACAACTCATATGTGTCCAACCTTTTGTTTTTCGGCCAAATTCTCAGGAAAGCTGCAATTTCCTGCATGCCAGCCAACTCCATAATAAAGAAAGTGACTACACACATTCTCCGCTGTAGGCAAAGCATGGATGAATGAAGAGTGTTAAAGGTGGTAAAGGTTTCCCAGTGGAATATTTTGCAAGGCCACCCTTGCTGAGCACACCCAAGGTCTTTGCGCTCTTCTGGTCCTGGGGCTAGCAAGCAGAGATGCATACAGTATGTATTCACTTATTGTTCAACACTGGAGTGTTTGTGAGGATCTTTCTTTCTCTGTGCAGCAAGTGGCCAATGTGATCTAATTCAGGCCATGAAGTCATCTCCTTTTTCTCGCCTGACATCTGAATTTACCGTTCCGAGAGTGAAGATTCAAGTGGTGGGAAAGATTTGAGTGGAGAAGCGGGATAATAAAAAGGCAGGGGAAGAAAACAGAAACAAACAGAAACTGTCTGTGAAATGAACTTTTTGATTTCATCCAGTCTCACTGCCTACAAGCCTTGTTTTAATAATGGACAAATGTAATCACCTCCGATTACAAGGCTATTAAAGGGGACATTAACTTTATAGAGGAAATCTATAGCCTGCTCTTGGGTGTGTTGTTTATGAGTTACTGCTACATGGCTTTGCTTGCTGGGCTGATAGATGATCTGCTCTATGAAGCCACCAGCCTGAGTCCATCCCCCACAACACACACACACACACACACACACACACACAATAAACACCAGACACTTGTTTGTTAAATTCTTAATGAAATAGACATAATAAAACCTGCAATCTAGTTACATATAATTTGACAGATGACTCATGAAAGTTATCTAGGAGTAGTTATAGTAATTATGCTAATGCATCTTTGAGTGCTGCTGTTTTCACAAATCAGTCTCAGAACAATTTACATTACATTAACATAATGTAAAATATTAAACCATATTTGTGATAGCAGACTCGAGTGTTTCATATTAAGCACCTGCCAAATTGTTGAACAATTAAAACACAGTGATTTAGAGGAGGACTTCCTCTTCTCGATGTTAAACATTGAACAGGAAGACATTCTGCCAAGCACATGTAGCCATTAAAAAGTCATCACTTATTGATGCTGACAATGCATAACATATGCTCACAAGACCAAGACTGACCTAAATAGAAGGAAATCACAAATTTAGGTTCCTCTGGGCTTTAGAACAGTCATCTAATTCTCAGCTTTATCATAGAATTATAGTATGAAGAAGGAATTCTCTTTCAATGATCATGAACACCAACAGGCTACTAGACTACTAGTGCCTTAAATCCACTGGGATAAACTGGACTACCATTCATTTTGAACGTCTCCTATACATCAAATTATTTGCTAACAAACACCTTAAAGTCTTTGGAGCCAAGCACTTAATGGTTATAAGAATTATATACAGAATGACATGAAGAAGAGAGGCTGGGACTGACGTCTTTATAGCCCAGACTGTAGATCAGTGTCACATGCTTATGCAACGTGAACCGCTTCCCACATTTGAGCTGATATTCTTATTGCATGTTGCTGAGGAACAAGAACAAGAACACGGTGGATTATTTACTCTATTATCCTTTTGTCCATAATCTTTGAAATATTAACTAAAAGTAGATAGACTAGTACAAATTACATGTTTCTTTTTGGGGGGGGGTTGGGCAACATTTCTGTTTCTGTTTAAAACATAGCATGAAGCCAGTAGAGCATTACAGACTAGAAACACTTTGAAATCAAGACTACAGCTGCTTGGCTGTCTGCCTCTGAATGTGTGTGCAGGTAATAGTTTGCCCCATCTCAGTCTTATTATGGCAATGATGACACTTTGGTGATAAAATGCATTGTTCACCCCTAATTATTTCATTGCCATAGCTATTGACAACAAGCAAAGCCTCAAAAATACCAGCAAATGTGAAATGCCAGCCCGAGCTCATCTCCACCGTAGTCCCAAGATGTATAACCCCTTCCCCAAGGCTTCAACTGCTCCTAATATCAAATATCATTAGCATAATGTTGCCTTGTCTTATGGTAATGAGGCCTTACGATGACAATGATGTTGCCTAAATGAATGTCTGAGGGAAATGTTCTGTTCCCATAATTACACAGCAATAAGGGAAGAAAAACACACACTGATTGCACAGATTGAAATTGATCTGTTTATTTCTGTAGCATGGAGAATGCATTTTGTGTGTGCATTTATATACTTAGAAAGTGGAATTATTTATTTATTAGGTTTTATTTCGTTGTGTTTTTCCCCCTTTTGAAAGGACGGATTAGTCTAAAGCTTGAAACGTGACAAAACAAGACTCACAAGATGTGTAGATTTCTTTCTAAGTGATCCCAGACTAGTCTGAGTCTTCACTGTCACTTCCTCGTTAATGTATTACTCTGCTCCATTTCCCATGAGATAAAATAAATGAATTGCAGAAGTTTTATTTACAGAGCAAGCACTTCTTCAGGGTTCCTGTAAGCTTTTCATTACTTTCCACCCCCTTCCCAGGCACTTTAACGCTCTGTGGTGCATAACCACGCTTGCCCTATGGCAGAGAGGTTATTTTATTGATTTTATCATATGATTTGCGTCCAAAAATAAAATTCCCTATGGCGTGATTCAAATCTAATACGAGGAAGTACAGCCGAGAGTGGTGGGCAGCTAGAAATGAAAAATGCCTGTCGTTTTCGCAGCTGGTGCCATCCAACATAAAGTTCTAATTGAATCCGTGAGGAGAAACTAATAACATGACAGGTGCTCCAGACGGTACCGCGTGTGTTACAGAGGCAAAACCTACTGTTTGGTAGAGCAGACATGTTTTATCAATTCAGACCATATGTGGAAGGAGTCTGCTTCATATTAGCACGGTTTTTTACCAGACTCTAATTCTGGCTGGCTCTAAAAAACGGACAAGGGAAGCTGTGATTTATACCAGATGGAGACCTACAGAGCTGTTTGCCTCTGGTGATGGCCTCATGAGGACGGTCAAGTGTAACATCCTAGATCATTGGCAGAATGCTTTGATAAGGACATATTGTTCTAGGCTGCCAGATAGAAAGCTCTCTAAGGACCATTTAGGTTACTTGATTTTGGCCTCATATGAGCATTGGACTTTAACTGATTCATGGCCACTGAGACTATTGAGCACTAATAACATACATACTATGTCAGACAACGAAAACATGCCAAAGTAGAGAGGGCAAAGGCTCAGTAATAACTCTGGATAAGAGTTATATCTACTATGTTTCATTCTGAAACTAGAAATTATAATTATAACAGCTGCACCAGATTTTGTCAGGCTTATTTCAACTTATTGTTCTTCTTCCATTTTTACTTTACCAATTTTTGCTTGATCATACCATATGCTTAGATTTTACCAATCCACATGAGACTTGGTACAGTTGTATCACCGCATGTCTGAAATTTAATAAAAGTTTGTGTCCTCAGGTATGCTACCGCCCCCTGAAATGGGGTAGGCTCAATACACTTTGAGAAACAGCTCAAAAACCATTTTGTATGAATGTTCATTAGCAGATTAGCTCCTCCTAGTAAATGTTCAAAGCAAAAATCTGGCAATTCACTAGCTAATATATTGTGATATAAAGGCTCAAACTTTGCACCCTGCATCACTGTTTAAGCTTTGTAATAACCAGTATGTTTTCCATCATGGTAAGTCTTCAGGACCATGTTTTTGTCTTATTAAATTCGAGCAAGAGGAAAATGAAAGGCTGATGAGGCAATGACTGTTCTTAGCTGCTGTAATGGAAACTATAACTGTAACACACTTGTCTTATGGATGCTCCACAACATTAAACACACATAAATGGATAAAAAGTACAACGTGCCATTCATTAATAAATCATTATCATGAAAAATTGAATGCTATGATATCGGAGGAATATAACACTTTGTGGCATTTTATGCTGTTATTAAAATAATACATTTCTGGATGTTATCAGTAACTCTACTTCCTTATGCAACCCCATCATTGATTATTTTACTAGAACAGCACAGCCCATCTGTAACTGAATCATGTTTTTCTTACCACAGAATTTATTAGTCACTGCTGTGAAAGAAGCGGAAATCCCTTTCTAATGACTCACATGGCCAATTAGTGATGACTTCAAATAGTAAAACAACTAATAACTGAGAAGTCAGAAGGAAACACATCAGATATGGCCATATCTTTAACCCATCTTCTTGAGAAACCATTTGAGTTTGAGTGATTAACAGCAGTCACTCTGTCATCACATACTGATGAAAGGGTAATTACAGGATCTAAGTGATAGAACCTTACTTATAGACAATTTCCCCAATCAGAGTTCATCTGTGCACACTCCAGGAGAGTGACTAAGCTAGCATGTAAACTCTGAGTCTCAGAGTCACCCTGTTATCAGTTTACGAGCTTCAATCACAGCCTCGTATCAGAGCAGCTGCACTGGACAAACACAGCAGACTTGAAGGGTCTAAAAGGAAAAAGCCTTTCCTATTAGTCAGTGTTAACAAGGTCAATGGGTGGGGATGGCCATGTGTGAGCATGTGTAGGTCATTAACAAATTCCCTGAGCTTTTCTATCACCACACTATAAAAACAAAGTGGCACCTGTTTCTCATGCTGCACTCATGCCAAGGCACCTAAGTAAAAAAATGGAGCAGCCAGACAACACCAGGGCTATTGCAAGGATAGTGATTTATTAAATCCCACTCTGAAAAAACTACCCTAATTGCCTGTATAACAAACACACATGAATACAAAAGACACCCTCAATCAGCACAACACTTTGTAACTGTTACCTGGATATTTATTGGATTGTCTGGAAATGTAGATAACAGTTACCAGGGACAATCCAAGAAAATGTGGGAAGATTGCACTTGTGTGTAATATGCAACTGATTACACATCATCACACACACTGCCCAGGACCAACACTGATAATCTAACATTGTGAGTTTTGTGGGTTCCTTATGGGTAAAGTTCTGGACTGGTCCTCTGAAGCATCATCATTCCCTTTCATCCATAATAAATTCATACAAGTGGGTCATATGTATGTAAGGAATACAACACAAAGCATATAATGTTACCAGAAACTAATCAGTGACTGGGTGAAGTGATAATCTTCCACTAACAGCATATCCCAAAGGTCTTTATGTCTCTTAAACCACTGCAATTTGGCAATATTTACAGTCTTTTCATTTATTCAAAATCCATGCATACTTTTTATCTACTTGTAGTTGCATTTCATGTTGTGGAATGTCCTTCAAACAAGTTAAAGTTAACTAGATGTACTGCGTACTGTGGCATAATATGAATGCCGTATGAAGTGAGAGAAAGAGCAAGAGTGAAAAGAAATAAGTGTGCCAAATGTCAAAACTGTTGCTTAAGCAGTACATGAGATATTGAAATGTCAGTTGCAGCGCCCCCTATGGATAAACCTTCACTTAAATTGGTGGACATCTAAAGAATGTGGCAGTGATGCAGTGTGTGAAATTTTGTGAAGTTTGAGCCTTTACATCACAAGATATTGGCTAGTGACTTGCTAGATGTTTCCTTTGAACATTATTCAATAGGTGGCACAACTTCACAAATGGACTGTACCGAGCTAGGGTAATGCACGTCCTAGAGGCTAACTTGCCATAAAAAGTTCATAAT
>JAOUQY010000020.1:7740999-7751573 GCA_028566355.1 Doras micropoeus
CTGGTCCAATTTATCCATGAAACCTCCCACACTAAAATGACAGGTGTTTCAGTTTCATTGTCTAACCCCTGTATATATAAATGAGCCTAAGTTTCTTAATTTGTCATATTATATACAACATAAAACAAAACATAGGGAAAAGGGGAATATTTTGTCAGCAGACCCTTTTTCTTTCAGACGATTTCTCACCTCCAACCTGTACGGCTCACACTAAAAAACCTGCCATTTTTGGGTTCCAGCTGGGAAGCAACTTTTCGGGTTCCGAACCAATTTATTTTTGGTTGAAATTGTTTGAGAAGGGCTACATGAGGTCAGCCAGTGGTCCCTCAGCTAGCCTGTCAATCTCACATTGTGACCAAGTGCATTTCTCCAGCCCTTTCAAAGCAAAAAGTTAGTGAGACGTAAAAACGTCCAGGCAGAGAAAAGACCTTGGGACAGAACAGATTTGGAAGGCAGCAGGTTAAAAGGGCATCACTGAAAACCATTTGTAAGAACTGACAACATGAAACATTATTAGAGCCAAATGATGTATGAGAAACTGAAATGCCCCTCAATGCGACTCAAATCTGCCTTGTTCTCTTGATAAAAAATGGCCAGGACAAAGGCAAATGCAAATTTTTTCTTCTCTCTTAGCAGAGTTGCCATTTTAGGAAATGGAATTTATAAACTGGAAGCGTGCACTCACCTGCCCTAGACCTAACCCACACAGCGATATCTACTGCCTCAGGTACACACACACACACACACACACACACACACACACACACTCAGGCACCCTCATACATACGTGCTCACACACAGGTGCAGGACTACAAACATACTCACTATTGATAACATCAGTCTGGACCAAACTCCATCTACATAACCCTAAGCACATAGAAGCAGTGGGGAATTCCACAGGAATGGCGAACGGATTTCCACTCACCCTACTTCTACTCGCAAATCCTACTTAATGGTTTAATTGCACAGCTTTTGCCAAAACAAAGTCAAGAAGCCTCCAAATACATCTGGAAGAAATGGGACTGTAGTTGAATTACAAAAGCAAGGTATGCTTTTTCTGGGAGCTGAAAGAAAATAAAAACCCTGATGCTGTAACTGTTCGGTGAACACTAATAAACAGGACATTGTCAATCACAGCAGCCCAGTTTGCACAGGGTCTAATTATACATTACAGTATGTATAACAGACATGTAGGAAGCCTACAGAGCCATCGGGATATATGCTAAGGGCTAAAAATACTCAACCACATTCACATTCAAATGCATCTAATGGTGCTGCTGTAGACCCTTAGTGCCTTATTTGCAGAGCAAAGAATTTAAGATTTAAAAATATGTGGAATGTGGTAAGAATTGCAAGAATAAAGTATTCGCCAAACTGACTGTGACGCTTGCTTCTTTGTATGTATTTAACTAAAGCTTCTAAAGTATTTGGCACACTTGTGTTTGGGACGAGGCTTGCTCAAAGAAGTGACACTATTCAGAGCAATCAATAGCTGCTCAAATAATTAATAACCTCATTAGAGGAGAAATGGAAGAAATCAGGAAAGATTTCTTTGTGTGTGAGCCTATGTTGTGTATCCAAGTCTTTGTGCATGTGGTCCTTGTGTCTATAAAAACACAGCACAATTCTGTCCTGTCTGTAGGGAGTGCAGATAAGTAGACAAAAGAATCCCTACCCTTTAAACCCCTCTTCCTTTCAGCTGTCCCGACACCACGTAAGAAAAGCCAGGGAACACTGATACCCAGCAAACCGGGGGAAGGGAGGGACACGCAGGAGCCTTCGCTCTCGTAGACTTCATCTCTGTGCAAGCATGCACAATCTCAAACCGCAGTGCTGGCTGCGTTCCCTTACTCCCCTTTATCTCCTTGCCCCGTTGCCCTCTCGGCTCGTCTGTCCTAAGCGCAGTCGTCATCGAGTCAGCGGGCTCCTCTCCTCATTAGGCTCCTCTATTCTAACTCTGGCCTCAGCAGATCAGTGGATCTGATGCATTTTTAATGAGCACATTTCAACAGATTGCCTAATATTTTACTTCAACTTATTAGTTATGTGTTTCATCAGGTGTTCGGATAAAATGTATAGAAATGAAAAGTGCAAACACTGAAATTAAGCGTGGCGGCCAGGACGAAGCGAGCAAGGATCTCAATTGTGGCCAGTTACAGTTCTACACAAAGCCTGTTGTAAGTCTGTTGCAGTTGTAGGTGCCATATGTTTGGTTGCATAATAACAGGGTGGCTTTCCTCGCTGAAGACCTGTTTGCCACAAACAGTTTGAAACAGTAGGCAAGAATTCTTTGTGTATCCTCATACATGTCCATGAAAATTTCTTTTGTAGCATGTATGTCTGTGGCAGACATGCCAGATATCTACGTTTCCCTCTGCAAGCCAGCACTTCCTTGCCATTGCTGGGAAAAACAACAAGATTTCTGCTTGGCATCATTTAAACCAAACAGGAGAGCTGCAGGCTTTCAGACTGACCCTCCATGTACATTCACTGTACTTCTGGGAATTTTACCTCTACAAAAGGTCGATCTGAGAACCAATTACTACTGTTACAGCATATATGGTCAAGATGTGACTAGTCTGAGCCTCAGACATCCTGTACAAGGGACATGTACAGAGCGTTATATTTTTTGTATACTTTTCTGGCCACAAGCTTCTGCATGACGAAGGATCCAAGCTGTAATCCTGCCCACAATTCCATGTATACACACGTATGTGCACTGGTTTTCGTTGGAAGATACTGTATCTTGTCATTGCTGTCATCACAACAAGCTTTCAGGAGCAACTCATTGGATGAGACTAACAAAACCCCCTTTTTAAAATAGTTTAAGAGTACGCTTTGGGTAAAGGATTTAGCGGTGAGTAAATGAGATACGTCTGCATATGGCTATGGTAATGTCTGTGGTTGGTCATCTGCCATATTAATCAAAGCTACAAATCTGAATTACATGATTAATTTGCAACTTGCCACAGAAAAAACTAACAGTCCGGTTTGACTCAGTTTTGATTTATGTAAACAAAATATACAAAAAGTACCTTTATTACTGGTTTGTCTAAGGATAGGGATAGAATTCATTTTCTTCTCAGCAAAACTAATGTTTTGGGGGTTTGGGAAGAGTTTCGCTGAAGTAAGTCAGGTCTTTCATATAGTCCACAGTGGTACACCTGGTGCTTATTACACTGATGGCTTTACAGCCCAGATTCCAGTGTAATTACAAGTATGCATAGCCAAGATTGGTGACAAGCACTGTGGGAATAACGGGGACACATTCTGCAGCTAGAGCCCTATGATTTGATTCGCAGACAGAATTAAGGATTTGAGACATAAGAATTGGATATTCAATATAAACTCTGACATGGATGCAAGTTCGGACATTTGGGGAGGATTAAGGCCAAGCCGGAACCCAAAAAAACTAGTCCAAATCTGGAATGCTTGTAAACACACCGACGAGTGAAGCCACAAAGACCCAAATACATTCAGAGCCTATAGATTCAGGCATAAAGAACAAAGTTGAGGAATACATCATAGATGGGATGCCAGTTCATTGCAGGGCACCATGCACACACACACATTCACACACTCTTGCACATTTAGAGACAATTTAGCATAATCAATCTACTCATCAGCAAATGGGAGGAAACTGTGGAACTGGGAAACCCACACAGACATGGGGAAAACATGAGGAACACTACACAGACAGTAACCCAAACTCAGAATCAAACCAGGGACCCTGTAATGTGTTACCGTGCCACCAAAAAAACAACCAGAAAAAACAAGTCCAGTCGAGAAATTTCCTTGCTACTAAATATTCCACAGTCAACTGTTAGTGGTATTATATTATAAGTGGAAGCCACATAAAATGACAGAGGGGTCAGTGGATGCTGAGGCACATAGTGCTCAGAGGTCGCCAACTTTCTGCAGAGTCAATCACTACAGACCGCCAAACTTCATGTGGCCTTCAGATTAGCTCAAGAACAGTGCTCAGAGAGCTTCATGGAATGGGTTTCCATGGCCGAGCAGCTGCATCCAAGCCTTACATCACCAAGCGCAATGCAAAGCGTTGGATACAGTGGTGTAAATCACGCCGCCACTGGACTCTAGAGCAGTGGAGACGTGTTCTCTGGAATGACAAATAATGCTTCTCCATCTGGCAATCAGATGGACGAGTCTGGGTTCGGTGGTTGGCAGGAGAAGAGTACTTGTCTGACGGCATTGTGCCAAGTGTAAAGTTTGGTGGAGGGGAGGATTATGGTGTGGGGTTGTTTTTCATGCTCCCAACTTTGTGGGAAGAGTTTGGGGATGGCCCTTTCCTGTTCCAACATGTGCACAAAGCAAGGTCCATAAAGACATGGATGAGTGAGTCTGGTATGGAAGAACTTGACTGGCCTGCACAGAGTCCTGACCTCAACCCAATAGAACACCTTTGGGATGAATTAGAGTGGAGACTGTGAGCCAGGCCTTCTCGTCCAACATCAGTGTCTGAACTCACAAATGTGCTTCTGGAAGAATGGTTAAAAATTCCCATAAACACACTCCTAAACCTTGTGAAAAGCCTTTCTAGAAAAGTTTAAGCTGTTATAGCTGCAAAGATTGGGCCAATATCATATTAAACCCTATGGATTAAGAATGGGATGTCACTCAATTTCATATGCGTGTGAAGGCAGGCAAGCAAATACTTTTGGCAACATAGTGTATCATAATTATCATGTTACAAGGGGTGTTAAAATCTGAATTTGGGGAAAAAATAAGATTCTATAGTAGTGTTTCTGATCAGTAAGTACCTTCCACTACAATATAATGGGCAAAATATTCTTTTTCTTATATGTATCGCAATTATTCAAGTGAACAGTGAGGTTTCGGAGTCTTGAGTAAAACCAGTACAGTCCAATTGAATGTTCCCTTGACAGCACATTGGCTGGAGTCCTGAGTGGAGACACCATGACACATCAAGGACCAATGGAAAAGATCCAGATATGAACACAGGAGTGAAGGAGCATGGGAAGGAGCTAACATCCTTCCACAACCGTCTCCGGCCCCCTACCAACAAACATCATCAACATCCTGCAGTTAGAACAATCTGGAAAAGCTCATGTCCAGCAGACAAGACACGCTGACATGCAGTTAACAAGAACAAAACACTGTACTCCAAGCAGCACATTTGAGAACAAGTTAAGAACAGATCCATGGCCATTAAGACTTTTATTAGATTTTTTCCGGTCTGAAGCTTCTCGTACTTATTTCAATCAGTCCATTTAAATCCCACACTCATAGCTGCTTTGCTGGAAAATGCTGAATTTGAATGAAACTGTTTTAAATGAGGCGAAGCACTTTAAGGTGTGGGGATTGTCAGCCAAACGGGATGTCAGTCCACATTAAGGACAGACACACAAGTGCTCAAGTGTCTTTAGACAAACATTTTTATAAAAATAAAAATTAATTGATAACTATTGTCAGATTACACTGGGGGAAGAAATTTCATATATGAGGAAAATCGTGTACATCGTATACATACATAAAACCTACTGAATAAAAATGAGCAGATTAAATAGCAGCAGATGCCTCATTAGGCAGAACATCTAATAAACTTTAGCTGATTTCTAGGAACAGACTTGTGTTATTTTTAACAGAACGTGCGGTAAGATCTGCGTTCTCTTCGCCTTTCCGCTCAACCCCCACAAGGCTCAAGTACACACAAGAGAACATAAGAAAGGTTATGTTGAACATTTACCAACACCATCCCTTCCTTAGCTTCCCACACAACAGCATTCCTGTTTATGGTCTCAATCCCGTTGTCGCTCTATTGCATGTGCTCGCACCTGCAGCCGCTACATCAGCCTAAAGACGCTCTTTTGCCAAACACCACTAACTAATTGAGCAAACAAACTCTAAAAGTGGATTGTGTATTCTCTCAGTGACATTTTGACCTCTTTCTACCGTCCTTGGATTTCAAAGTTAAAATGCTTTAACGCTGTTAAAATGCTTACCTTGTTTTCTGCTTGTGCTGCTACAACCTGAATTAAAATTGATAAGGCTGAATTTGTATGCCTGTAGGCTATATTTGTAAGAGAAACTCTGTAGTTGAATTTTAACAAATTGAAACAGTCGTTTGCATTTCCTTTGTCCTTAGATGTTTTGGAAATTTTGAAAATGTGAAATTTGAAATCAATTTATAAATAAATTGTGTCATCAAAAACTTGTGCGTTTGAGTTTTCTGTGCCTGATTATTATAAAAGCGATTCTGAAACCTTAGACACAAATTCAAGCTGATACAATATTTATTACAATTACAAAGATGTAACTTTATGACTAAATTCATTTATTTATGACTGTATTTTTTTTATTTATTGATTGTTCAGGCACATTTCTATGGAGATGAATTCATGCCAAACTGAAAAGCAATCACCACAGTGCCAAAATGCAATGCACACAATGTATTGCCTTTCCATAGTGACATGCAGAATACATGCCATAATGAAAAGCAATACCACCATTGCATTGTTTTTCACATCGTTTGACCTCTTTACTGAAAAACAGTACACGAGGATTTGCGTTTTCAAAACGACATGCCGAATTCGTGTCATAATTGAATACCTCGAAATGCAATCAAGGCACAAGTGTATTGCTTTCCACTGTGAGGTACTTCAAACATAAACGCCTCGTTGAAATGCACACGGGATTGCGTTTAAAAATGGGCATGTGGAAGACCCATAGATCCATTACACTGATTTAACATTGATTCAGCATGTCTTTATGAAAATGCATATCCTCATGTTTTTTAATTAAGAGGTCAAGCGATGTGAACAACAATGTAATAGCGGTGTGGCTTTTCATTTTGGCATGTATTCTGCAGGTCACTATGGAAAAGCAATACACTGTATGCATTGCATTTCACATGTTGACACTCTGGTGATTGCTTTTCAGTTTGGCACAAATTCCTCTCCATGCATTTTTCATTCCAAATTTTTTTCCCAACTATGTCACCAAAATCATTAATAGCTCTTTCCATTTGTATAACTGTCATGCAAACAAATGAAAACCATTATATAGATTGCCCTGGAATTATTTACAGTAAACAAAAGGCTGAATTTCAGCTCATTCAATCTTACAAAGTAAAGATTTTCCAACAGATGAAGCCGTTAACCAAAATTAAACTGAGGTAACAAATAGTCTGCCTGAGCATCCGTAAACTCTTGGAGCACATCCTTGATTGGTCTCTGCTTAGCCCCAGTGGACACAGCAGCTGTGACTCTTTAGCAAAAAGTCCAAATTGGAATGCAGTCACAGATCTCAGGGAAGCTGTATCCCACAAAGCCCCATGCTTTGGTCTCTGTTCAGCCTTTTGTGTCTGGAATCTGAGGGCTTTTCCGGTTCACTTCGCATTTAATCCATGAAAGCAGAGTGACCAAATAAGTACTTCCTACTCATGAGCGGAACTTGACTGCATAGCAAATCATGCCATGGGGAGGCCTCAAAGACACAAGAACACTCCCAGATGCTGTATTTACGGTTTTAAAAAGACACCTTGTTTGATTGGCATGTAGCTATTTGAACATGAAAAAGCTTTCTGCTTAAATGGTTTAATGGTTTCGTGATCTGAAGGACAACAGCAACATGACACTGATAATACAGCTTAGTGGAAGCACTGGGGTAAAAATCAAATGAAATCACAGTTGAGAAAAGGACTTATAATGTTTCTTTCTTTGTCTTTCACAATCTTTTTATTCCATGTGCTTCATCATAATTCCATGCAAGCATACCGCCATTGGGACTTTAATTATAATCTTTAAAACAAATGTAATACCACGAGAGATTACAGGAAGATGGCAAACAGGTGCATTCCAGTCCTTTGCCACTCCATTGCTTTTCTTCTCTACACTTAAATTATCATTTCTCTGCAAGCTTCACTTATTTCCTACTAGCAATCCACTGTGCATCAAACTAACACCCCCCCCCCACCACCACCACCACCAATTACTTTCCAGTCCATGCCAGTGATACACCATGCTAAGAGTAAGGCCAAGGAAACTTCTCACTGCAGTCTGCAATCTCAGTCTCCAGCACTCAAGTATCAGTTTCCTGTTAGTCCTTATGTATTATTCAAACAAGCAAAGTTTTCCAGACATTCCAGACAAGTACTGTTGCTGGGAGACATCTGTTCTGGAGGACATTTTGCACATGATAAGCAATCTATGTGCACGTCCTCAAGACGGAAGTGTCATCATGATGTACACATGGTCATCACACAAAATATTCCAGTGATGCAACCAAAATGCATTATCCTTATTGGGGAGAAATTGCAAACTCAAATCATATCAATGCCACAGACACCCATGGCTGAGAGTAAAAGAGGAAACTTGGCCGTGTTCACGTAGAGGCAGGAACAGTATACTGTCTCTCCCCTGTCAATCACAGTGACACTAGGTAATAGTGGGCATTTGTGAGCTCATGGATGTAGAAGAAGGCAGATAGCACAGTACTTTCAAATCTTTTAAAAATGTCTTGCATCTTGAAAAACGTGTGTTAGTTTGTCTTTGCCCAGTTGTAACGAAATTAGGGAAAAAAATCGGGAAAGATTTCTATGCATACTATATATACCTGATTTTTATACAAGATGATTGTTTGATTACAACCATGCACTATGATGTGTTGCAAGCTGCACTTGATCATTAATAGGTCACATGACCATAAAATATCTGTAGGCTATGGCTGTGCTACTTAGATACCCAATAACTTAATACCCCCAAAGCATCGCTTCTCTGACTTCTCTTAAATATTACATATAATTATTTTACCGTTCTGCATTTTAAACTTAGCCAATACTTGTTTTCAAGCCAATACTTGACTGAGAAATTGAAAGTGTTGAGCAATAATCGCTGATGATAGCTAGGACAAAAACACAACAACAATAAAAAAGATATTTCCTTTTTTATGACTAGCATGCTCATTCAACAAGGTTATGTTCTGTAGGTTCTGTCAGGCTGCAGATGAAACAATGGTATAAACCATATAACTAGATAAGATTTATAGGTATAACTTCACATTCTTAGCAAACACTTAGCTAAGCTATATATACAGTATAGCCCTTTACTAATGTGGCTTCAACTACTGTATTTTTTTAAAATAACACCTGTATTACCATACAAAAGTCATTCAGTCATGCTCATAATACACAATAGGACAGCACCTTGTCAAACAGTATCCTGTACTTATTCATTCTCATCCAAAGCAAATTACATAAATGTCATAAGACTCTTCAGGTGAAAGAGCACACCGAAGAGGTTTTAATAAAGGCACTAGCTAACTTAATGAGTTTCATATAAAGGACCATTAGCGAGAAAAGACCTTCATATCAATGATTTCTTGCGTATTAATCATTACCTGCATTCAACCTAATGTAGGCCAGCTGAGGGGTCGACCTTTGTGCAGTAAGGAATCAGAGACATTCCTAACCTCCTCCTTCCGCAAACAACGTGAACAAAGGGAAGTGCTTCCACAGACCAGGAGCATAGGAGGCTCACAGAAAGGCAAGCCTACTACAGACACACACAACCTGGAACATTCTTCAGCATGGCATACATATACGTCATTACAGCAAGCCACCAGTCATAGCGTCAGTAAGAAAAAGAGATATATATACGATTTAAAGGAAAAATTCACCTCTTATCATATGAGCGTGACCTTCAGGATTCGTTTTGTAAGAAAATTCGGTCTTTGGTTTAAACTTTCACTTTGGTTATCAGTTTCCTGCATTACCTACAATACAATTGAACTGCTTTCTGACAGCAGTGCCAGTGGAATTTAGCTCTTTCTTCATGTCTATATAAAGAGACTGTATAATGTTTAGCAGTGCTTTAGTCAGTCCAGTTCTCTCACCTGTACCTTCTGTTCAAACATATCAGGTTCCAATGATGCTAACACCACGTTCGACACTGATATATTTGTCAGCGCTATTTTTATATGGCTATATTTTCGTATTCATTCTGGATCTTAAAGTCTACTTTTTTGCTGTCTCAACTATTTATGTGTCGGCTTTCTCCCGAACATGATGTTGATCATCGCTGGAATTTGGCGAGTGAGAAAAGAAGCTCTTGCTCAAACACTCTTTTAGCTGCACTAGCAATGTCCGGATGTGACATCAGCGCTGCACCCAACCACCAGCTTCTCATGGGAATACCACAAATACAGTACCAACCCAGTTAGCACCTAATCAGATGACAAGCACAGTACTAGTCTCAAAAAAGTTGAATATATTTGAAAAAGTTCCTTTTTTTCATAATTTAATAGGAAAAATGTAAAATGTCATATATTTTATATTCATTGCATGTCAAGAGATGTATTTCAAGCATTTTCTTTTCGAAGAAAGAATCATTTTGATCATTATGGATGGAAACTCATGAAAAGCAGAAATCCAGTATCTCAACTGATTAGAATATTGCTTTTGTGAACAGCCAGCCTTTTCAGCAATGACCTTCTGTGTATATATACATATATATATACACATACATACAGGGGTTAGACAATGAAACTGAAACACCTGTCATTTTAGACCACAATAATTTATTAGTATGGTGTAG
>JAOUQY010000020.1:7772766-7787050 GCA_028566355.1 Doras micropoeus
ATAAAGCTGACTGAGAAAATGCCAAGATGTGCAAAGCTGTCAACTAAGCAAGAGGTGCCTACTTTGAAGAATCTAAATTATAAAATTTATTCTGGTTTGTTTAACATTTTTTTGTTTACTAAATAATTCCATATGTATTTCTTCATAGTTTGGATGATTTTAGTATTCATCTACAATGCAGAAAACATGGCAATGTAGAGTTTAGCAGGGAAATATATATATTTTAATGGTTGTGGTTTGCGGTTAACTTAATAATTGTTCTTTTTTTGACACACATAATTTCTTTCATAAGATATCTGACAGAAATATCAGTGTTCAGTTGCTTACATAATAACATTCTCTAAGAGCTATAACATGCATAGCTACTCTATTAGTGATGAAAGTCCTGGATACAGCAAATAACTAACGTCATTCTTATACATTAAAGGCATCTGTTAGGCCGATTGTGACTTCGTTTTCCCCCTATCCACTGCCAATTCTTTTCAATTACTTTCTTTTCTTAAATCCTTTTTTTTGGTTTGATCAATTTACCAAGAATGAAATTCCATAAAACCTCATTTGTTCAATTACTGACAAAATGGCACTTGATGTAGGATAGTGCCTGGTGAAATAATTGGTCATTGCTTGGTGTGATATTAGATAGGAGGCTAAACTCTGATGTCTACTAGGATCTAATATCTAATAGCAATTATGGTTGAAAATATTAGAGTTGAGCAAATCACCTTGTCAGTGACCTACAGTCTGGGCTAGAAAGAAATCAGGCCTAGCCTTGCTTCTTCATACCATTCTGTGTATTTTTCTAATGATAATTCCACAAAAGGTCCAACATAGTTAAGCTTAAAACATTTGTAAACAACAAATAATCTGTTGTGAATGCCAAAAAATGAGGCCCTTATATTAATTATATTGACTGTCACTATTTTCTTGATAACAAACAAACCAAATATCAGAATACTACAATATATTTTGTCATTTTTTTAAACATTTATTTTACTGTGGATTGTGTTGATTGGTTAATGTATTAAAAACCAGATCACAAACAAAATATCCATGATTCTTATGATTATTAAAGATGATTCTTTTCACTGAGCTAAGGAATAGTACCACACATCCATCATCTTTGTTTATGACATCATAACACCTCAGGCGTTAAGTTTTCACTCAGTGCAGTCCAACCTGGTTATGCTGTGATCCTGACAGATGGTCTAAATTTCTCCTAAACTTGGCAGCATCCAGCAGATGAACGTTAGCTTTATATCATGTTTGACAAGCAGAGAGAAAAGGCACAGGAGTGAGGTGAGACATCATCCAATGGCAAAATGCCAAACATTTCCCTGAAAAGCAGAGAGAGTGGAAAAATGACAACCCTGTCAAGAATCCTTTCCTAAAGTAGGTTGTGATCTGCCTGCATGCTTGCCTGCTCTGTGTAAACTAAAATGCTCTTCCTGGGTCTCTGTGGACACTTTGTGCTCTTTGAGTTGAGAGCTGTGTCCCAAAGTTTAGAGAAGCAAATGATGAGCTGAGGTTGGGTGTTTTTTTTGGTTCCTAAGGCTATGAATCCTCAAACACAGATACTGTAAATTAACTGTACCTTTTTTAAATGCTGGAATGAGTTACTGACTTAAACATGCACTCATGGAGAAACACAAGTCCAAGTACTTGATAAGCAAAGAAAAGTAAACCTTTAAAAAATCATTCAAGTTGCTGTTTTGCATGTTCTCCATGTGTATGTGTGTTTCCTCCGGGTTCTCTGGTTTCTTCCGACCTCTTAATAACATGCAGGCTAAAACATGCTAGTTGTGAATGAGTGTGTGTATGGTACTGTGATGTTCCAGTGTCCCATATGGAATGTGTTCCTGGCTCGCACCCAGGGCTCCAGGTCCACTAAGAACCCTGACTTGAACATATGGCTTATATTTAAGAAGACCAGTAGAGGGCAGCAGATGTACATATTTTTCCCCAATCAGAACGTTCTCTTGACTGTTTTTAAAATGAATCGTTTTAAAACAAACCTATTTTAATTCAAGAGGATTGTCTTCTTCTTGCTCATGTATCCATGAGTAAAACCATGACATCATCAAAAGGAAAGTAGCAAAAGTCTTGCATCATTTATGAAACATTCACAACTTTGTTGTGCTTTTTTTTGTTTGGCAAGGTTAAAATAAAATTTACCACTGATAGGACTAGTGCAGAGATTTGTGTCCAAGTACAGAGATTTAAACATGATCACATATTATTTATTTATTCTGAAGACAATTTTATACAAAATAATTATAGTGAGGCATAGTATAGTCTGAAAAGAATGTGATGTATATGGATGTGCTCCATAATCATTATGCTACAGCTTTATGAGCAAAGAACATCAATATACATCATGGTGAAAGCGATATTTGACAGCAACCCGGAAAATGTTATAAATGACTGCAGCTGTGATTCCATAAAAACAATTTTTGAGCCTCATGGCTAAATAAATTTGAAGATGTATGAGTTGGTAAACTTGTAATGAGCACTGAGAAAACATTAAGCATTCTTTAAATTACAGAGAACTGTGCAGCATGGATGCAACCCTCATGGGAACCCAGCATGCAGTTCGAAAACCTTTCTGCTCAGGAATATTTGTGCATTTTCCCACCGCTATTGTTCTAATCCACCTCTCGCCTCCGTTTCTTGGGTGGCGGCTAAACAAGCGTTGGCCCAAATGACCCATAATCCTCACATTCCGTCTCTGTTATTCTCAAAAGTCTCTCATGGTACAAAAACAATAAGACAATACCCATCTTCATGCCTTTGGAATTCGCATGCAGCCCATTAAGAGGATGCTTTATCAGAACTGCCATGAGTACATGAGAACAGTACATGAGACAGCAAAGATCAAGAGTATTGTGCAAAGAAAAAAAAAAAACAGGAAAAATTTGTCTGGCTGTGGAAGTTCTTCCCATCCATGCACGAGTGACTTTGATGTGCCACAAGATGATTGAGAAGCGGGAAGCATGGTTCGATTTAATTTGCCGAAGAATAGAGAGGGAAAGGGTGGGGTGGTGGGAGAAGTTTCATAATAAAAAAGTCAATTCACAAAGAATGACAAAAAGAGCACATTTCAGCTAGTGTATCAATCTGCCAGCAAGGAGCAGAAGAAAGAACGAGAGGACAGAGTTGAATAAGGGAAGAGGGCGAGCCAGAGAGAGGGGAGAAAAAGCAGGTTGTGAGAAAAGCGCTCCGGTTGGCTCCTCTATAGAAAAGGCCTCCTCTCTCCTGCTGAGCCCGGCTCGGCTCCTGTGCTCTCCGTCACAATGCAGGGTGTGCAGTGGGCCCCTGCCCCCTCGCTGCCCTGCCAGAGCTCCCAGGCAGTCTCCAGAGCCCCAGCATATGGAGGCCAGACTGACAGAACTGCACTCCGTTATGGCCCCCCAGCAGCAGTTACACTCACTGGCTGCAGTGCTGAGTCTGCTCCTAGTGAGCTGGACATGAGATATGCTGAGAGGGTCAATCGGCTCACTGCAGCTGTTCCCCAGAAGGTCAGGACCAATACAGAGACACAGCATTTATACTTAGGACAGGAACAGCAATAAGACAAGACTATCAATCATTATATTAAGAGTAGGATTTGCATGAGTGATCATTTTCACTAGTTGACAGGAAATTAAAAAAAATAGATATAGGTGAATAGATATCTTTCATAGCTACAGCAAAATCTTCACGACATCACTAGTTTTAGGCTGTGCTATTTCTTCAGCAAATAGTATGCCGAACCAATTATATCTATAGCTTAAATGCATTTTATGCTAAGATGTGAGTGTGGAAGTAAATAAATCAGTGCAATGCATGTACAAAATAATGTCTGTGAAGTACAGATTCTGTGTTCAAATCTGGAGGCTGAAAATAGTTGATTCTGAAACTGAGAGCGTGCAGAACAGCACTGAAGCTCCTTACAGCTTAATGATGGATGGAGGATGATGTGTGTACAGCAGTGTCTGGATCAAGTCTGGATCAGTCTCTTTGGCATGTCCCACTGATCTGACTCTAAGCTCGCTGAGTGGGATAGGAGCCTGTTATCTGTCACATAGCACCAGTCATGAGTCAGAATTCACTATGCCATTGTGCAAGGATTTTATTTCAATTTTAATTAGCATTAAAGGACAACAGACATATCGGCAGGGGGGGGGACTTTGTTTGAGAGCAGGCATAAGCAGAGTTAAAAAAAAACACTGAAAAGAACAGTTAAAAAAGAAGCTGAAGTTCCAGTTGACTGTAGAATTGGCTAGTCTATTTTCAGACTAATAAATTACATTCAGCTGACTAACCTGTGTTAGTCTTCTTACTCTCTGTCCCACTTTTTTTGTCTACTGTTCTGACTAACTTGACATCCCTGCAGCAGCAACTAGTAAATAGATTAGTCGACTATTTAACTAGTCTATGCTGATTCAGAGAGCCATTCTGTCCACTCATCTCCATATTGCATAATCAATACAGAATAGTGATTCTAACAGTGGGGTTTGGGAACCCCCAGGGATCTGTGAAGTAGAGCCAGGGGGTCTGTAATTTTCTGACGTTGATGGAAAGGCAACAATTATCAAAGGTATTATAGTGATTATTGAAGTCCTATATGTATTAGCCTGTTTGATTGGTCACTTGAATGGAATCGTTTTTAATCCATAATAAATAAATAAATAAATAAAATAATAATAATAATAATAATAATAATAATAATAATAATCATAATAACTCAAAAACAAGTACAAACAGTTTATAACAGCTTTGACATGTCCTGTCCACAGAAATTTCACAAATTAAAAAGATTTATGGCTCCAATAAATACCCAAAATTGAATATACAATGAATATAGACATTGAAATGATGAGCCTAATATTTGAATAGTTGGATTATGGTCATAATATAAATCTGCATTGAGAGCAGAGAGAGAAATCCCAAATATAGGGATTTGTTATTGATGCAATTCTGGTAAATTATATAACAATTTGTTCATAATTCTCATTGCAGGTACATCATGACAAATCCACTGTTGATATGCCTGAAACCAAACTTGTATTGTGCTGTATTGGTCACCAGTTGTCTTTAAATGATACAGTACATTATGAACGTTATATGTCCACCAGAGTACATTGGTTGAATACTACCTTTTACGGTGTATTAAAAAAGTAGAAGTGTAGCAGTGCTTTGGATAGTTTCCAAAATACTTTTGACATGACGTCATTATGATGGACTTTCATGAAAGGGTATTGTATAGCGACCAGTGTGTGCTTTCAGACATAAAGAGTGACAGTTAACAACAGAATGTCCTAATGAATGAGTTCGATCATGCACATTTACATTTATCGCACTTAGCAGACATCTTTGTCCTGAGTCACATACAGAAAGGCTTTGTGGGTGTTTCTGTATATGTATGTTTTATTCTTAAGAAAAAAAAGGCTAACTAATTCAGGAGTACAGGCTAATGTTTGACTGAAAACCTGAGTAATGTAACAGTTCCACTATAGTTTATATCTAAAGTATATCTATTACACACTTGTCTTCTGCTATATATTTTAAAGCCAAAACAGGTCACATTTCTTGTGCTCAAAATAAGAAATGATGTTTAACAACGATTTAAACATATTTTTTATATTAAGTGGACATTGAGTGTCCTAATATTCTTTGCTTTGTTTCCCATGAACTCACACTTTGAACCAGCGCAAAATTGTTCATTATGGCCAGGCCACACACGCCGTCCCAAATCAAGAAGTGCAACCTCTGCACCCAAGAACACTTTACTTGGAGAGAAAAGCTGCTTCTTGGCCTGTTCTCAGCACTTCAATTCTGACATTAACTAATGTTGGTTCACTGCAGGAATATGCAGGCATTCTAATGCTAATGGCAGATTTAACCAGCTCCTTATCCCCAGTGTCTGAGCTCACTACACAGCTTGATCTGCTGTGAAAGAAGGAGGGAAGAAAAGGGGAAGGGTGGCAAGAAAAGAGAGACTAAAAGTGGGTGAAGGACTGTGCATTACTATAGTTAGGGACCATTAATACAGTACTCAAGAGTGTTACAATAACAACAACAACTCATTGTGACTGTAATGTTAAAGGGCACTTGTTGCCCTGGACCAAAGCATGGCCCATATGTGTACAGTGAGTGAAGAATTACGGGAGCAGGGAGCTTGGTGGCCAGTCCCACATACTCTCAATGCAGAGCAGCAGAAAGGGCAGGTGGTCATTAAAAGTGCTGTAATCCCCTCCATGAATAGATCACGCCTTGGCATACTGTGATGGAAGCTAAGCATGAGCAATGCTGCATCACGAGAGAAGGGGAGAGACTTAGGGAGAGGGAGAGAGATGGCGTTTGATGCCGGGCCCCTGAGGCTCTTTAGCATAGTGGCTGGGCCTCATTTCTGAGCGGATGTGTTAACAGTTTCAGGCTCAATGGAGGGAGAAATCCCCACAAAGGGTGGTGTACAAATATTGTGGGAAATCCGTTCACTCTTTAATATTTCATGAAGCCCCACAATCTATTCATGGGACTTCATTCCTTTGGAGGGGCCTGTATTCAGTCTCATTCCACCGCCTCAATGGGCAGCCCTTAATTGAGTGCCCGCTCATTCTCCAGCTCCCTGGCAGATTGTTCCAGATGAAAAGCCCCTGGCTCTTCAACCTCCTCCTCTCCTGCCCAAGAGTGGGAAACAGAAAGAAGGGCGAGCCTTGCTGGTGGTGCGTACAGGAGGGAGCACCGGGGGGGTGGATGAGAAATGATAATAGGGAGAAAGAGAGAGACGGAGCAAGAGAAGGAGAGATGCAGTGGCCGAGTGCGCTTCCGTGAATGGCAAAGGGGTCGTGGGGTGTTCAGTAATCTCTGGGTAATGCGCTGTGCTTCTAGCATGGGGTGAGTGGAGCTGGATGACTGAAGAGGCTGTTGAAGGACCTCCTGTGCCCTGAAAGTCCCAGGCCATACCAGCACAAGACAAACTGCTGTTGAGAAGGAGGCCGCATGCCTGAGTGATGGTTCAGCCGCCTGGCACCCCATTGCCCTGGAATGACAGAGAGGCCTTTCAGTATGGCTGACACCTCTGTGGTTTCACGAAGAGATCCCCCGTGAGCTCCACGCAGCCTGGTGTCAGTCTGTACCAACACTTATAACAGGCCAAAAATGATAGATGCTGCTGTGCTAATCAGCCATTTTTGAGTGCTGCTGCCTCCATGCTGTGACTCGTGAGATGCCAAGGAGCTCTAAGAACCTTTTTGATCTTTTTAAGTGTTGGAAGGCAAATTGTTAGTTTACCACCTCTGATGAGGCCCTCCCCTATGGCCCATGCCTTGAATGGCAAAAAAAAAACACTACAGTAACGTCGGCACTTGTCGCATCTGTTTTCAAGCGAGACCAAGTTTAATTGGCAGAATGCTAGAGACTTCAAAGGGAATCTCACAGACCAGCCAAGCTTTCTAATAGCGGCTGGTCTTTGGTGAATTATACACAGGAGTAAGGGAGCGTGAGAAAGAAATTAACAGAGCTTGAGAAACTCCCACAACATCTATGACACTGATGGCATTCCTCAGTGCAGGGCATAATACTGCCAAGCTCTAACCTATGCTGATGTTTAACTGTGCTGACTGCTTCATCACTGCTTCATGTATCCCAATCAATGTGGCACTGTGAGACTGTGACCCAGAGTCAAGGCGTAATCAGTTTCCTGCAGGTTTCCATTGCAGGCCCGGCCCCTGACCCCTGATTAAAGGTCATCCGGCCCACCATAAGGGCCTATAAGACACCCTGAGACATCCTAGACTAGTCTATCTGGGTCCACTCACTGTGCCCTGATGTGTGTCCAACAGGCTTATAGCAACTCTTGAGGGATGGAGAGCACCTGTGGAGAGGAATCCCACTGAGAGGAAAATCCTCCCTCTGTAGAACCACCCCCATTATCCATCCTCACCTCTTCAGCATATCAGGTCTGGGCTCCACCGCTGGGATCACAGAATAGATATATGGAAAATTTGATTTTCTTTTTTTAAGAAAAGATCTCCATGAGTTTAAAACTCTTGGTTTCCACTCTGTTTCTTTAACAAGAGACAAGCATCTTTTGAGGTTTGCTTTTTGGGCAAGACCTGGCTTGGATCATTTCAACTTGGCAAAGATTGGCATAAAGCTGCAAGATCAAAGATGTAAAGAACTTTTCTAAACTTGAAAGCAAAATGGAAGTCTGCAACCCCTCAGACCGAATTTATAATAGCTATTCAATGCCATTGTAGTGTCTCAAGTGTGAGATTTATGCATGTGGAATATTAATGAAAGATTTTCTATGGAGTGGAGGTCTGAGCCACATCTCATCTCTTAGTTTAATCCTATATTTCTTAATGAAGTCCACTAAAAGACTTAGAGAGTCTCAGAAATCCGACTCCAATCCATTGCCTTGATGCAGACACATTAAATCCATGACGTCTCTTAAAGCACTTCCGCCACCTGCTTCATCTCCATTGACCACTACAATCATCTGTAGTCACACACACAGATTACTCAGACAGCTACTAAACTTTATGACAAAAGTGCCAGTACTTTGAGATCTGAGGAAATAGATGAGGAAAGTCAGATCAGACAGAGTAATGTGATTGCACCTTGCTTGTTAACCTAACAAGTAGATGATTAATTTGGGAAGCTAATCCTTTGATACCCAGGCAGGGAGGAAATACTTCTGGTTGCCTAATCCACCCAGGCCAGACCTGGGACACTCACTGTGCCACTCAGACAGACCTTTTGTTCTGTACAGGTATTAACCCACAAGTGCAGGTCTGTCTGGCGCTAAAGGAGAGGGAAGGACAGGAGGAGGCCATACTCATCAAGGCTCTCTGCTTTTTCAGTTACTAGACTTACACTTTAATTTTGATTTGAAAGGCATTCTTTGAGCAGCCTTTTAACTTTTATAATTTAATGTCATTTTAATAATGTTAAAACTTTTCTGCTCTGTTTCTCAATACTGTCTAGGCAAGGCAGGTTTTGGTCAAAACTGGAAATTAATTTTCAAGACCTTCTTCAGTAATTGTCTTGAGAGTGGGCTGAATAAAAAGGCCCTTCCAGAGATTGCCTGGACAGTTACATGATTTGACACAACTAGATTGTAGCCCAATAAAATAATTCTGCTAAGTGGCAGGCTCTAAATATTTATTCCTTTAGTATTGGGTGGTGAATGACTTAGATAAACACAGTGGAGGTTCATTTCATCTAAGCCACAAAGAAAGTGAGTGTGCCGTGGCCAAAGGCTGCAGTGAACTCTGACCTGGCCGGGGCACAGGGAGCATTTGTCCCTCCTTAATTGGACAGAAGGGCCCTTTCGCTCTTCATTTAACCTTTTTGGGCTGATTCTTTCTTCCTCACTGGTCACAAAGCCTGTGGTCCTGACCCAGTTGTTCCAGGCCTATCTTTCCACCCCCAGCCCAGGCCTTTGAAAGCTGCAGAAAAGCTGGAGTGTGCTTGCCCTTTCAAGAACAATAGTGGAGTTAGTGACCCCTGACCTGAGGAGCTTTGAGCTTTCTTCCTGGATCAGACACTGCCTTTCGCCATGGTTGGTTACAGCTCCACAGATCAGCAAGAGAATGAGGGTAAACACTTGTTAAGAAGTGATTCTTCTTATTCTTCTTAGCAACATCAACTTTTTTCTCCCCTTTCCTCTTTACCTCTTTGAGAAAATGGACATTTGCAAAGAAGAGAGATAATTGCCTAAATTTCTTTCTGACTAAAATAATTTCATTCGTATAGGTGTCTTAAGGTATCATTCCCTCTGAAATTTTCAGTACAGTACAAAGTTCAGGGCCTGTGAGGAGAGTGCAATCTTTCAAAATTTCTAAATGAGCATGGGGTCAGATTCATACTCTAGACCAAAAGATACACCGTTATATTGAGAGACTGTTGAAATATTGCAGTGAATTTTCACACGTAAGAAAAGCCAACAAAACCAACAACAAAAATCCACATTTAGTTATAAACTGCAGTGGATGGGAATGTAGCTTTCAAGTCTTCTCTAAGCCCTATCCTTTGTAGTTGCCATGAGCACAGCTCAACTCTGCAGGGGGCCTGGCTGTGGAAGGAAGTGCACAGTGCTGGCCTCATATGTCCAGATGCTGAGCATGCGGTTTTGGAGCAGAGGCAGACTGCACCAAGGCTAAAGCATATGGGCTGAAAGAAGGGACCTACCGGGGATATTGCTGCTGCCATCTCCTAAAACAATGGACGGCTTTGTCTCGGTCCCTGCCTTGAATACAACTTAATTCTGCGGAACAGCATTGTACAGTATTGAAAAGTTCTGCCTGTTCTTTGGCTTGTGTGGACCCCAATCAAAGACAGCCACTCCCGCCTTTCCTCTCACTCCCTTTCGCACAGTAGGACTTTTAGTGGCCCTCTCTGCTAGCCTATTCTTCTTTTGTCACATCTCCTTTTTACTACCTTTTCTCCTTTTTGTTTATTTCAGCTGTTCTCTTGAGTGATGGTCAGTTGGTCTGAACACAGTTAAGCCATCTGATGTCATCTCTCTTTCCTAGCATGTCTGCTTTTGTCTTGGTGCTGTATCCTGGGACAGTGGAGCAGACCTAAGGTCAGTCCTATATTTGTCTGGACAGTCCAGAAGGTCTTCTTATCCTTCAGCAGCTCTGAATATCTAAACCAGTTTGAAGGCTTTGGCAGGTTTGGGATATATATGATATCTATATAATATCTATAAAATTGTGCTAGAAAATATGCCATCTCCATATAAGACTAATGTTGTGTTTTGGCTTTACATGGTAGTACGTTTCTTTTCCCATATTACAATGATCATAAACACAGTTCTAATGTTTGCATAAGAAAAGCAAAAGCATTTATATGGCAGTGATTGACTGCCAAAAGTGAGCAAGGCCATCTATTTTAAGGCTCCCCTCTTTGATGGCCCTATAAAGCTGTCCCTGCATCTGTGTGGGATAAAATACACTCCCCCTTAATTGACAGGTATCTAAAACAGCTGGCAGACAGCTTTGCCCAACATGGGATTGTCTGTATACTTTTACTCTTTAGGTGTTTTGTGTCTGGGGTGACTCAGACATGGCCCAGTCTGCTGCTGTAACCATACACATTCTTAACCTCTTTTCTTCTTCATTACTTTCCACCTCATTTCAGCTGTCTGGGACCACCTCTGCACATGGAGAACACCCATAACAAAAAAAAGGAAGACAAAAAGAAAAACTCAAAAAAGATCTCGCTCCCAGTACCTTCTCCCATTACGTCCATTAATATGTTTTATTTTATGAATATAAAATTATTTCATGCAAAAAATGTCACAGTGCTTTAATAGAGTAAATGTTATTAGGCTACTCTTTTGCTATCGCCATGTCCTGTATGGTGGCAACTCCAATGTCCTAAAGCAAGAAGCGAGTCAGGTAAACATCATTTTTATTTTGCTTTATTGCAAATAGGTGTCAGAAAAGTGTAATAGCAGGTAGCAATAGAAAGAGATATTGACGACTCTCCACAAGTAGTACATTTTTATTTTTGCAATGAGAAATGTAACATTGTTTCTCTCTTTTATGTCACACTTTTAAGCTGTTCATTTCACTCACTTACCCTCATATATGTGGGTGATAAAATGTAGATTTTTTTTTTGATAGAATGATTCTTAATATTTTTCACTTTATTCTGTATTCAACTTTGATACAATTCTTCTCCATTATTATATCATCCGATATCTTCCCATCTTCACAACTTCCATGTCTGAAAATTCCAAATATAGGCGTTTTAGATCTGAAACTAGTTTTAAGCCATTCCACTCATCTATTAGAATTTCAGATGTGACCAAGGTTGAGATCTAGTTGGCCCAGTCACTTCAGGCATTCTCACAAAACAACAAAAATAAGTGCATAATTTTCTGCCTGTCTGTGTGTATAATAAAATCCTGAAGCACCCTAGACAAAGCATACCAGCAACTAATCCTTCAGGATATTCACTACCTGCTTCATTTTTCTACCGTCTCCCACCCTGCAGTGATGAAGGGAATCCTGGATCTCTTTTATGCAAACCCTTCTAATGGTTAATCATCTGACAAAGTGGGTTTTGTGGCTGTCGTGGAAAACACTAGGGTGTTAATGCAGGGGAGGCCGGGCAGGCCTGGCCCTGTCATTAGCTTAGTTTGGGCCTCTCTCCTCCTTGCTTCGGCCTCCTGCCACCATCAAATGAACCTCACACATGCTAATGCCTGCCCTCTGATTGTTGCGCTAAATGAAAATTAATTGATTCTTATTCAAGTCTCTTGTCAGCTCCCTGTTTTCTCCACTGTGCACTCCCTCTCTGTGGACCTGGCTCTCTGACAATACACACTGCAGCCCTCCTATCCATCCAGCTCATGCATTCTAACACATGGTAATATAGTGGTCATTGCTATGCACAGCCATTTATGTATATGTAAGAATTAGCACGTAACCCTTGGCCATCAATGCCTTTCATTAACGTGACTTAAGCCCTCTTGTGTACGCTAACATGCTGGGCGGTGAGTACAGTAGAAGCCAAAAGAATGCACTGTCCTCTGTGGCTTTTGTCAGAAGGCAAAAGAATTCTTCTGTATGGACAACAGGGAATCAGTGCATCTAATACAGAGAACCAGCTCCTGCGTTCTCGATAAATGTACTTCCATGCCATAAACATTGTGGAAGGTTCTTTATTGTGGGAAATATTTTTTCAGTTGCTTTTACAGTCACCAACAAAAACAGCTAAAAAGCCATTCAGTCAAAATAATCTAAAAATGGGGCATTGCTTCCTGGGAACTTTATTTTTGAGTGCTCTTAAGAAAAAAGAGTTCCTCAGTGGTTCTTAGGATACCAAGTGTTATACTTGGAATCTTTTTTAAAGACAAGTCAAGAAGACATAAAGAGAGATATATTAATAAGGTTTAGAAGACATAAAAAGAGATATATTAATATTAACAAGCAAGCAATAACAGTAATACAGAAATATCTAATCTAATCTAATTAGTGCTGTCAAATCAAAGCATTAATGAACGTGTTAAAGTGTTGAATAATTAATCGTGATTAAAAAAAATGAACAAAGATTTAAAATTAGTTAAATTACGCAAACCAGCAGCACCATCAGTGAACACAAACATTGACCACTACGTTACTCATTTTAGGCTGCATTCTGATCGTAAGGGTCCCTAATCCGTATCCCTGGTCCCTACACACTGCTCAGGGTACAGAATCCCAAGCGCTCTTCAGAGGGAACTCGGTCACTACAACACTCGGCTGTATTTAGCATGATATATCAAACAACACTGTTCAGACTAAATTTGTATGCTGTAGACACTTTTGAAATAAATGTTATGAAACATCTGTGAACGGTGGGTGATGTATTTAAACTTTTTAATGTATGTTTTGGTTGTCGTTTAATTTCTTGTGCACAGTGCTCTGATCTCTCGTGTTCAATGCTAGGGTCTACTAGCTTGTTAGCTAAAGATTGAAAGGAACAATGGAGAATGAAGAAGTTGTAGATCTTTTTGGAGTCCTATACTTTTGTATGTCACATCAGTTTAATGTCAACGGAGACGACACATACACAACCTCTGAGGTAAAATCAAAGCAGCCAATCATGTAGCAGCAGCACAACAGAACTTCTGGCGAAGCGATAGACCCATGTTCCCTAGCTCTCTACACACTGTGCAATTCCATTTAAATTAAAAAAAATGAAAAGACATCTTTAATGTTTCACTTTTATCAAATAAAGTCAAGTGAATAATGAGGCAACATTCAACAGTTATTTCTTTTAAAACATGTGATAAACAGCAACAGCATTTTCAATGGCCCTACCATGCCTAAATGCACGTACAACACAAATCAAAATGTATGTTAAAACTGAGATTAATGCAAGAATTAAAAAAAGAGAAATTGTGCGATTTAAAAAATGTATATAATATAATTAATAGAGGAATCAACATGATTAAAGATGTATGTGCAATTTCAAATCAAAGGAAATATAAGGAAAATAATTATATATCGTAATATATTATATATCCATATTATCCACTATCAGACTTTATGGGATTTAATTCAGCAAAACCACATACAGTGTCTCACAATAGTGAGTACACCCCTCAAATTTCTGCAGATATTTACGTATATCTTTTCATGGGACAACACTGACAAAATGATCCTCAGAGAGTTCTTTGCCATGAGGTGCCATGGTGAAACTTTCAGTGACCAGTATGAGAGAGTGTGAGAGCTGTACTACAAATTTGAACACACCGGCTCTCTATGGACACCTGAGACCTAGTAACACTAACGAGTCACAT
>JAOUQY010000020.1:7800121-7812080 GCA_028566355.1 Doras micropoeus
CAGGCTGGTCCAATTTATCCATGAAACCTCCCACACTAAAATGACAGGTGTTTCAGTTTCATTGTCTAACCCCTGTATGTCAGTCATATATCTAATGCATAAGGCAATGTGCAAAAATCCAGTCCAGAAGACCGGTTTTTAAATATGTATCTTAAATATGTTTTTAAAAATACCTTTTCTCTCCTAATACTTTTGGATTTTAATAATTACATATACATATTTTATAAGAAATATCTCTACTTTCTACTCTCTGCATTTTTAAACACTACTTTAATTCTCTACAATCATATATTTATTAAGGCACAAGAAAATGTTTTTTAAACACCAGATAGCTTCAAATAGTTTTTTTCTATCAAATCTAAACTTTAACAGATGTGACAGGAAGAATTAGACCAAATACCAATCACTGTAATCTAGCTGCTGCTGTGTATAATTTGTATTTATCCTGGCAGTGTGTATTGTGATGGCTAGCGATTATCATTCACCACAGAGTCATAATCATGCTAGCTAACACTTGAGGTATTAGGAATAAAGCCTTTAGTTTGCCTTACTTAAGTTTTTCCACATTCCTTGGTGAAAGCAGGACTAATATACAGTTAGTAAATAAATCCTTGACTTGAAGCAAATGCTTTTTTCTTATGTGAATCTTTCTCTTACTTTAACTTAAAGTGCAATATGTCTATTTTTTTACTTTAACTTGAGTAAAAATTTTGAAACTTTTACCAGAGAATTTGGTCTAATCTAGAATTCTTTACTAGAGTAAAGAATTTAGGTGATTTTACAACCTCTGCCCATAGAATTGTAAAGGAATTGGGGGAAAAAAACCACCTAGCACCTTTTAAAAATGTTAGATTTGAGTATTTTGTGAAGTCCAGTATCACTATGTGATATTGCAGAGGAGAGAGAAGCTCTTGTCGAGTAATTCATCAACGATTGGTCGAACTTGGAGTAAACTGACCCTTTGCCTAGCATGTGTGTCTTCCTGTCCCCAAGAGTGCTTGTTTAAGAATGGGTCATGGCCATGGATTTTGTGGTTTATTTTGCGGGGTTTTCATGCGGGTAAATAGTCTCGGTTGTGCGCTGGCACAGATTGAACACGGTGGGTGTCCCGCAGTGCTGGTCAGTCAGGGAGGAACGAACTCAGCCCAGACAATGTGCTGCCTACATAAAGGCCTCTTTGTGGATGGAGAGAGGGGTCAACTCTCTCCTCCAGCCAGCTCATAAATAGCCACATTCTCTACCTTTCTGATTTTTGCTTTGGCAAGTAAGCCCAAACAAAAGTGGAAAGATGTTTAATTATTCACAGGGAAATGCATAAAGGATTAATTTGCATTGATTTTGCGTCTGCACAAAAAGAGCCGTTTTGTGAGCTCAAGGACCAATGCAGCCCGTTTTCTCCGACCAGCCAAACGGAACAAAAAGATCAATGGCAGCTTCAGCATGGCTATCAGAGAGGAGAATTCTGAAATGGGTCCTAAGCATAATGTTGGTTTTGAGCATTTACCACATTGTCCTTGCCTATAGTTGTGTGCTTTTCTTCTGAAAAGAATGCATGTTTCAACACAATATAAAAAAACAGCTCCCTTATACATTTTATAATTTGATTTGTTAAGTTCACAATAGAAGGGTTCTAATTTTAATAATTTGGATTGATGATAGCATTGAAAATGCTACGAGTGAAAAATGGCTCTGTGATTTGCTTTTCAACTTTTAAATCTTTCCATTCAGATTTGTTTGATTTGGTAAAAAAAAAAAAAAAAAAAAAAAAAAAAATATTTTTGTTATCCACAAATCATTTGCCTCTTTTCCATAACAATCCACTACACATTACAGACAATGTTGTGTTTTCCAGCTCATCATACCCTTTTTTTGATGCCACTTCATCCCGCACCTTTGAAAGCAACCACTTTCATTTGCATAATTACTTTTCCTTCTGACAGATATTGAGTTATTGTTATTGATGATGAAAAATATATTCATTCAAGCAACATGAACCTTGACATCAGATGTAGAATATAGATGAAATAATTTTCCACAGATGTTTTTTCCCATGATAATCAGAGAACTGTTGGAGTAGAAAATATATTGGTGACAAAAATATGAACAATATATAATATTGGTGGTGTCTTCTTCAAAAATTGTATTTATTTGCTTGGTTGACATTTTAGCTTTTATGTTATTATTATTTTTTTTACTTTTCGCAGGATTGTGCTGGATCTGTGGGGTGTGTGTAGGTCCATCTTGTCCCCTAGTGGCTAATAAGTTTCCACTGATTTCCACTGATATGGAAAAAGCGTACCAGTGCACTGCTGCTTGGACCACAACAAGCCTAAATGGTTGCTGGTTAACGGTAGTGTAATTACAGGGATGGGCCCTGCGATCTGCTAACTCGCTATATCCCTATAGTGCCCCATTCAGCTAGCGTGCCACTGCCCTGTCTAGAGCGAAGCCTCTTAAACCACATGAAAAGAGCTCTTCTGTACTTATTGTGCTGATTGTCTCTGAAAGCCTGTTATTAGTTCAGGGAATTAAATGACTGAGAGCTGCTGGTAAAAACATCAGAGGACTTACAGGTGTTAGATCTGTCCCTAATCTCGCTACTTTTAATATCACATGCTTGAATGGACATAGGACCAGAAGACTAAAGGTTGGGGAGGGAGGGTGTTTTGTGCAAATGTTTGTGAAAGCATAGTTAATCTCTATCAATTCATTATTGAAGCTGTGTTAGGAATACTTAATGCCTGGGCTGTGCTATGTTATGACTGGGAAAAGTCCAGTTGGAAAATCTCTGCATAGTATTATTTTGCATTAAAGCCTAAAGAGTACATTTGAAGCTACTTCCTAATTACTTACTATTATAACTGTACACCGATGATATAAATTAACATTATAGCTTTATATAAAAATGAAAGGTTTAGCACACTGAAAGTTGTTTCCTGTTATATCCCATTTTTTTTCCAAATTAGATTAACATTAGAATAAAATTTGATTCCTGTACACTGTCTAAGACTGTGTGGATCCCATGTTTTCATTTCCTAACACAATTTGAAAATGGATTCATCTGAAATCCTTCTGTAACCTTCCCATTTTACTTTAGTCTCTGAGAAGAGTGAGAAATCGATTGACCATACAAAAAAAAAAAACGTAAAACAATTATATGCTACTATATTACAATTATTATTAAACATAAACAAATATAATTACTCCTTATATTAATATGTATAGCTTTTTGTACAGAAATGCATTTTTTATTTATATATCACTTCTTACAGACCTTGAATTTAGTCAGAAAAGACTAGACTAATCATGTACATGTATCATCCTATGGAGTGTAGTTAATGTTATAACTATCCATGTGCATATGAAGATGGCTCTGCTACAAGACTAATTTGAGGTAAATTTCCTAATTTGCTAACATTAACTGACTATATAACGCAGCAATCGTTTCTCTGCTAATGCTAGGTTAGACTAGTTCCAGTAGCTAACTTAATTGGCTATGCAGCAAGTCAGATTCTGGCTCACGGTAAACACTGGTTATTTACAGGATATTTTCCTTCTGATTATTCATTAACAAAACTGCATAGTGTTAGTCCTGCATATAAATTTACAGAGACTGAATGATGTGTTCAGGCAAAACAGTAGAGATGCATTACAATAAAACCTCTTTTCTCATCAGAAAAAGTACAACACTAACTTAAGTGTATCATTTTATTAAGTGTATAACATTTAATTTTTAGTTTTTAGTACCTGAGTACATTTAAAAGTACCATCAATTTTTGCTTGGATACTTTCACTGTTTATTTGTGTAAAATTGTGACATCACCTATAGTTTTCTTCGCATCCAATTTATGTGCGCTTTTGCCATTTAGACCTCCTAATTACAAAAAAAAGATCCTTGGCCTTGTGATTGTTACAGTTCTGACTTACAAGCTACCATGAAGTGTCTAATGGCAGATCATTGTTTCATCATTGCATTAGTGTTGTAGTAATCTCTTGCAAACACTTATCCAGGAATCAAATTAAGGGTTCCAGTGATTTTCCCAATTCAATTTAGTGTTTTGTGTTTTGCCTAATGTGCCACGTTCTTCCCT
The DNA here is from genome assembly GCA_028566355.1 of Doras micropoeus. Classification (NCBI taxonomy): domain Eukaryota; kingdom Metazoa; phylum Chordata; class Actinopteri; order Siluriformes; family Doradidae; genus Doras; species Doras micropoeus. The sequence goes on from JAOUQY010000020.1 coordinate 7,804,213, forward strand.
TTTACACAGCCACCAGTAAGAATTGGTCAGATGTGTCAGTGCACAGCTTTAAAGCATTCGTGCGTGGCATTGCAGTGAAGTGACCCATTCCAAATAACCTATATCATTCTGGAACTGGGGTTTATAAAGGAGTCCTTTGGAATGGGGTCTCAAAAGATTTTTTTTTCTGGGGAGGGGCATGATGAAAAGTGTCCCCCCAAAAAAAGATAAAGAAAAAGTATTTGGACATGTCACCAGGGCTTTCAAAGGAAAACAAACTGCGGCAACGAATGTGAGTTGACTTAATCTGATTAGGCTAACCTCATCAACAGCCCACTTAAAAAAAAGAAGAAAGCCATGAATTGGAGCAAAAAGTAAGAGGTGGGGGAAGCTCTCTCTCTCTCTCTCTCTCTCTCTCTCTGTGTCTCGCTCTCTTTCTCTGTATAAGTCTCTCGCTCCTTCTCTCACCCAGTCTGAGAGGACCAGAGTGAATACACCGTATAATAATGGCCAGGCTGGTCCACAGATGGCAAAATCACAACAAACCATTTGAAAAGCGAAGCAAACACAATTACTCCAAGATTTTCTTTGCAGGTATAAGAACAACAGAGAAGTAATAAGATTAGGCAAGAATGAACTGAAAAGTCCATGAAATGCCACACTCTCACACACTGCCAGTGTTAACATTTAACTTTGAAGTCCTGAGGATTGAATGTAGCCCCCCCTTGAACTCCTTAAGCAGTATATTCATATTTTTAATTAATTAATGCAGGCTCTCACCTCTGTTATGAAGCCCCCCTACAGTGGAAGTAATAAATCAAAGATGAAAGGTAAATAAAGCATTGAAAAGCCGGCACGTAGATGTAATGGGGTATTTTAATACAACAACGTTTGGGTTAAAGAAATCCTTAGCGACGACATTTTTAAGGTGTCTTTTCTTTTTGCCGAAGGAAACACTCAGATCTTTTGCCAGTGTTTCTTTCCCATGCCACAATTAATCCTTCAAAATAACTACTTCAAATTGAACTTGTAGCTCAGCATTAAATGTTAAATTAATCTGACCATATGGACTGTATAATGTGCAATGGCATGAACATCAAACTCTGGTAACATTACACCACGTCCATGTGGGACACCGCTGAGGAATAAAACGTCACGCTTTTTACTGGAAGAAAAACCACAGCTTGTGTTTACTTTTTGCATTCCCCCAGATTTCCTACATTTGTTAGGTAATTATGTTGTTGCCTACATTTTGAATCCTGACTATGGGCCTTCATGCATATTGTTGTAACCGTAACCATGGGACTGAATCTATGGTTAGTATTACGAGCGCATTGTGTGAGGGATTCATTAAGTAAACACAATTAGGTGCTGTGTGATTGGACGGCGTGTAAGAAGATTGGCACAGCGACAGCCGCTAATGCAGATCTAATTGTTTGCCTTTTGCATTCACCATGGATTTGGACAGAAGCTAGGACTCATAATCTTGTGAGATCTTCTGAGTCTAACACATCTGCACAGTGGACAGAGGTTAGACTACACACACAGTGCACTGAAACCCTTTTTATATTAATAAAATAACCAGTAATTTATGTTGATTATTCAGCAAAGGCGTGATAAGCGAGTCCGTACAACCCTCTTTCCTTGGCATCTCACTCATTTTCCCATTTACTCCATAAGAATACTGAGCATCTTTACTGTATCATACTTGTTATAATGTTAATGATATGTTAATGAAAACATCGTGTTTTTTTTTTCATTTCCTTTACATCTCAGGTATTCTAGCTTCAACAGCATGCAGAGCTGAAGTGCTGCATCATTTCATTCAATCCCAATGCAAACAGGGCAAACATGCACGGCTGTACACACAGCTGGCCTCTAAGACCTCACGGATCCTAGGCAAACAAGTTTTCAGCATGCCCCAGCAAGGCTCAGGCAGCCAGGACAAGAGCCATCGCACAATAGCCAGCAATCTCCAAGAGAGAAGGCTCAAGACAGACTTAATAAACTCTCATTGCCTCGGGCTTTTCTTCTTGACAGAGACAATAGCCTGGAGATCTCAGATTTAGCTATTTTGGCTCATCCAGGATTCAGATTCACAACAGTAATATATATATATATTTTTAAAGCTTTCATTTATATATTAGCATTATTTACCTAGTAAATATCTACACAGACTTTGCTGTTCACACAAACATTTAGGTAAAGTCAAGCTTTTTTTCTTTAATCTTTAATCCTATATACATTATTGTACCTTGTATTACATTAGTAAAAGCACATTAAACGAGCTTACAGGATTTGACGTTTGAAGAAAAATACTGCACAGTTGTTTTCTTATTAAACCATTTGTATCCACTAAGTCCAGTTATTTGATGGTGCGTTTTGTAGACTGCTTAGACCTTTTTTTAATTCTCAGGATTTAAAATAGCATTTAAAAAAGCTGTATTTTCTTTAGCTTATGTGCATTCATAAAAAGGAATCAACAAAAGTGGAATTAGAAGAATTTTAATCTAAAAATGGTGCTGAAGACGTACAGTGTCATGTGCATAAGCCAACTGCTGATGTGAGATTATCAAACAGGATTGCTTGATAAGTGCTCAATTCAATAATTCTTTGTTCTGGCATCGTAAGGTATCCTAGGGCTCAGTAAATGCTGAGAAATGAAAAAGAAATTCATTCTAAAGAGATGTGGCGATTTAGTGCGCCGCCTAGAGGCTGAAAGAAGCAGCTTACCTTTAAAGAAAAAATACTCCGAGTCACCGGCAGATGGCGCATGAGACTGAGGAATTGTGCCGATCTCCTAGACAGGAGACTTCTTCAGGGGTTGAATTGTATTTACGCGTCATATAGGGGACACACACACACACACAACATCTAGTGATAAGCATCCAAATAACACAAGCATAACTAATTATAAGCACCCCATGATAAGATTTTACTTTCTAATTTATTGCAAATTCCACATTTTTAAAAATTGCCACTGACTTTGGATTATTATTATTAAAAAAAAAACAAGAAAGTCTCTGTGCTCCAGTTCTGCCTGTGACATGAACATTATTTATATTTTTTTTGCAAAATTACGACGTTTTAATAAATTCTCTTAGGCTAAAAAAAATGCAGTCCAAACCAAACAAGGGTTTGGCAAACTCCCTGAGCGCGCGAACGGCGAACTTCGAGGCGGCACGTGCTCAGAGGAATCAGAAGCGCAAGCGAGCAGGCGCACGGACTCACTGGCACGCGGACAGCTGTGGCGCCCCTCCCCCCCGCGCGCGAGCTCTTTGGCTCCCGCTCGGTTGTAATGCTTGTCGCGTAAGGCTTCCTCCAGCCAATCAGAAGGACGCGAGGCTGATTTGCATAAAGCGACCGGCTGGCTCTGGTTTCCTGCGTGCCGCTGCGAACCGCCTCGCGTGCCTCCACACAGCTGTTTGCTCCCTCAGCACAACGGCAGTGCCCAACTTAACTAACTGTCTGTCACTGTATACTTCATAGTTTTAAATGCATGCATAATATACATTTACATATAAACATACATGTTGTCAGAGAGATATACATTTTTTTAAATGAGATCCGAATTCATTTCCTTTGTTTAAATACTACCCCAAATAAAGTTTTCTAACCTGGAAAAACAGTTGTATAACTGAGTTATAAAGTAAACAGTTGTTTATGAATAGACTTAGCAGATTAATTTACTAAATTGCAGGTTTAAATGACAGATAATTGCATGATGGACTGAAAAACTGTCTTGTCCTGGTCCACTTCAGACAATATGGCTGTTAGAGTTTATAAGCTATAGTCTATATAATTTAATTAAGACTTTAGACACTTTTAAAAGTTGTGTAAAGCACCGGGATGGGTTACAGGAACGAGCTACTTTGGGTTGAAGCACAGGCCATGTTGTGGAAAGGTAGTCAGAATGGAAGAAAAGGGGAAGCTAGAAAGCGGCGCGGCGTTTCCCCGATTCCCCTTATCACTTCACAGTTAAGAGAGACTGCACTCGCCGCTTTGTTGTTTGTCCCTGTAGGGCTGATTGAGCAGCGCGTGACTGACAGCCCGCGGGGGTGTTGTCCAATCAGCGGTCTACCCGCGCCCAATGGGTGAGTCCGCGCGCCCATTGGCTGAGGCGAGTGTGGGAAAGAATGCAGAGAGGGTTTCACACGAACCGGGAGCACGCGAGCTATCTATAAATACCGCCGGCGTGTGGCAGAGGGAGACTCGATTCGCCCTGCGCGGACTCAGATGACAGCTCGACTTTTAAGTAATAGCAGCTGGGACTCGTGCTCTCCCCCCGTGACAAGACTTCTGACACGTTTAGCATCCCGATTCCGCTCTTTTTCAAGACTTCCACCGGAATATACAAACTTTTTTTCTACGGACAAAAGTTTCAATAATGCCAGCCGATACTATGGAGAAACAGACAGCGTCTCCGATTGCTGGTGCTCCTGCAAGCGGAACACACACCCCGGACAAACCAAAGAATGCCAGTGAGCACAGAAAGGTAAATTCACCCAAATACTGTTACATGTGTCGTTCAGAGCAGATTAAATGTGTCGCCTGTCGTTAAGACGCCATCCCTAATGGCAACTAGACTCAGAAGGCCTAAGCACGCATGCATAAACACTTTATAAATGTATTTATATATGCATTTGCTTATTTTTGTGTGTTTATGTATTTATTTGCTAAGCTATCACTATAACGTGTTGTCATGCAAACTTATGATGTTTCTCATTTGCAGTCTTCAAAGCCAATCATGGAGAAACGCCGCAGAGCAAGAATCAACGAAAGTCTAGGCCAGCTCAAGACTCTCATTCTTGATGCTCTTAAAAAAGATGTAAGTTTCAGGCTAAATGCAAGTCTTATTCATGTAAATCAATATTTTTTATTATTATTTTTATTTTTTATTTTATTAACAAGATCGTTCAAACTTGTACTTATTGGTATTGTTCTTTTTGCTATGAACAGAGCTCGAGACACTCTAAACTGGAGAAAGCTGATATTCTCGAGATGACAGTGAAGCACTTGAGAAACTTGCAGCGAGTTCAGATGACTGGTAAGTTCCACAAGTCTTCGCATCCTCCTTCACCTTGCAGATTTTTTTATACAAGCCACAGGTTTTCACGTGTCGTCGTTAGGTGGAACTCAAAGTTTCTCTTTTCCTTCCAGCAGCCATGTCAACTGACACCGCCGTCCTGAGCAAATACCGCGCAGGATTCAGCGAGTGCATGAACGAGGTGACGCGCTTTCTGTCCACGTGCGAAGGCGTAAACACGGAGGTGCGCTCGCGGCTCCTGAACCACTTGTCCGGCTGTTTGGGACAGATGATGGCCTTGAATTACCCGACAGCTGCACCAGGCCAGCATCCTCACCTAGCACAGCCTCTGAACGTGCAGCTGCCCTCCTCCGCAGTGAGCTCCAAGCTGAGCCCGTCGGAAGCGGTGCCGTCCAAAGTGTTCGGTGGATTCCAGCTGGTGCCCGCCACTGACGGACAGTTCGCCTTTCTCATCCCTAACCCCGCGTTTGCCTCCGCCACGACCCCGGTCATCCCTCTCTACGCTAATGCTGGAGTTCCGGTGGCTGTCAGCGCGAGCCCTGTGCACGCGAGCTCGGCCCCGCCAGCGGTCTCCCCGGTGCAGGGCATGACCTCGTTCGCGGGCGTGTCACAAGCCGCGAGTCCGGTCGGTGTGAGCGCGGGCCCGGAGAGCAGCGAGCCGGTGTGGCGGCCCTGGTAGACCTCTCTGCCTGCTGAAGAATAGAAATGTTGTTCCGTTTTATGGGACTGTTTTCACTTTTGTTGAACATGTTGTTCTTGCTGAAATGTTACCTGTTTCCAATATTTGGATTTGTTTGATACACGTGCTTTTAATTCGATAGAAAAAAACACTCAGAAGTACTTTTTATTAAATAATTTAGTTTTGTACAAAGTTTGTAAAAGATGCCAAAGTGTTACTGTCATGTTTTTATTTGAATGTTTGACGTTGAATAAACCTTAATGACAAAACTTCTCTGCGGCGTTTTAACTCATTTTAATCAACCACATTTTAGTCTTATGCTTACACTTCATTTCCATTTCACTTTAAGAGTGTGGCCATGAGGCCTGCTATCTACTTCAGCATAATCCAGCCTGTTTTAGCTAAAAGAAATTGTAAGCGATGTAGGCCTGTCAACAAAAGGGTGTCGTATTTTTGCTTTCTTTTCCCTTTTCCAAAAGGTAATTAAAAGCTTGAAAGGGCTCTCATCCTGCATGCAGCGGGATCCGCAAGAAGCCGCGACCCTATTGACTGGGCCGGGAGCTGCGCGTTAGGGGTTAATGTAGGTAACACATTGTCCAGCTGAAAAGAGAATATGGAGGAATCCCCTCTTCTCTTTGTGTCTTAGAAGTCACTCAATCTTTTAACTGACCTCAGATGTAAATTTGGTGTTTTCGCGCTCTTTTTGGTCAGAGGATGACTGCGAGGACAACAAAAACCCAGAAAAAGACTTGTGGCTTTAAGTGCGATACTGTTATACACGGGTAATTACAGAATCAAAATAGTGTGCTACATATAATAGACATAACTGATATTATGATAGGCTGTGGATCTACTGTTTTGACATAGGACTAGAATTGAACAGGTCTGGGACACAGTGGTAGCTGTCGTCAGAAAACACTCATTTTAAATGGACTCTGATTTCTGGAACTTGCCTTGCGAGAGCTATAAATTTTGTCTTTTGGTCATGTGTGTTATCCCTGGCCGTAAGCCTATCTTCCCCCAGCGGATGCTCTCTGGAACCGAGAGACGTGTCACAGTCTGTGTGTGTATGTGTGTGTGTGTGTCAGCCGCGTGTACGCTGCCCCATGCTCTTCCGTCTACAGATCACGTTACACCTTAGCACCCAGCTGTCATTATAGTTCCCACTTAGCAAATATCACACTCCATATTGCCAGCAGCATAGTTATTTCTAGAAATACAACATTCCCACAGAGATCTAGTGGTAAGGCAATTTAGTCCACTTGGATATTGTTATTCTTATCATAGCCAATGCGCAATTACTTCAAGTCCTCGAGTGCCTTGGAATGGAGAAATTCTCGGCTGATTGCATCAGGGGAAAAACGCACATTTGTTCAGAGTTGAACGCTGTTTGACAGCGTGTGGGCTTCTGCCTCTGCCTCTGCCTGCCTGCGTGTGTGAGTTAGCAGAGTGTGAGAGGCCGCTGTGGTGTCGAGGTCGTGAGAACGGAGTGAACCGGAGAGCTCGCGGCCAGGCACAGCGCCAGTCGGTAAATCCCCGCTGGCAACGCAGGCGGGTCGCGTGGAGGTGGAGAGGCGCGAGCAGCGCGCACGGAGCCAGTGGAGAGTCGGCCTCTCTCTCTCTCTGATACACACACAAGCACACACGCACACACGCACATGCACATGCACGCACATACACACACGGCGCGCGCTATTGAGGATTGATGGACATTTCATTTGGGGCTGTTTCTTTACCGGATAAATACAACAGTATGCATAAAAACAGGCGGGAAGAGAGCGAACGCGGGAAACCTGCGTTGTGATGAGTTCAATTGGATGTCCCAGGGGATGTGGCTTTGTACTGAGGGTCACAAACCTAAACTGGCCAATTCATTCAGGATGTGCGCGGGAAAAGATGCGCGGGAGAGCGGACCTTAGCCTGGTCTTTATGTTCTGACTCCTCAAAGGTCGTTGACATGCAAATTAAAAGAAGGGATGCGCTCTAAGAGAACCCAAGCATCTTCACTCTGTTTTTTCTGACTTTAAATGTACACTCCCAATGATCCTAATTTCATTTTTGCTATAAAAACGGTTGGTGAGAACAGAATCGGGTTAATGGGAAATCAATTAATAAGAATGATTAAAGGGTTTCCAATCTCCAAACCAGTACTTTGCCATTAAA
>JAOUQY010000020.1:7848791-7859219 GCA_028566355.1 Doras micropoeus
TTTACTCATGTTGTCTTTATCTTATGGTAAAATTAGTTTGATGCTCTGTAACATTGTACATTGTACTTAATTTACATTAAGTAAATAGTAAATTAAGCAAAATAGAAGAAATTGGGAAGGGGCAAATACTTTGTCATGGCACTGTATATTAATGCTCTTGTTCCTAATTGTTATCATTTCCATAGTAATTTATCTATTATTCCATATAGTAATTTATCATCAGTAGGCTTATACTGGAGCCTTGCTGTGTGCGTGCAAGGCTTCAATATTTGAATTTATAGGGACTTGTATAAAGGACTCTCCACATAATAAATTATTTAAAATGTGTTGCCAATTAATTCAGAAAAAGCGTAGAATCTGTGATATAGTTCAACTTTCTTCATATGTTGAGATGTTTATATAATGACCCTGCAGTGTCAGCACTTTGTAAAAATCAGAAACATTTTCCACCTTCAGAAAGACTCCAGGACAAAGGACTCTTGTCAGTAACATGACAAGCTGCTTTTTTTGTCTCTCAAGAGATGAAAAATTTATATTAATTGAATAACTTTTTATAGCTAATTCATTGCATAAAAAGGATCAAGTGCCATGGTTAATATAAAACTTGTAATCATTGGGAAATTAGAGAATTAAATAATTAGTTCATTCAATAAGAGAAATAAAACACCTCATGCTATGCAGTTATAGGAACATAATTAACTTTGAGGAAGCTGCATATCCCACCATCCAATCATTGGTTATTTTTCTAACAGCTTGCCCTATAGGGATTTATTCCTTACTTAAATTTGTTATTGAACAGTGTTATTCTTTTATATTTTTGCTCCAGGCAGCAGGTTTTTTCCGAACCTTACCTCTGACTGAAGTGCCAATCTTCATAAGTTCTCATACACATTATACAAAGTTCTGCAGTGTACGCCTTTTTAGCCCACACACACACACTGAGAGCAGAGCATGCTCTTCTGACATGACCTCAGCTGAGCCATTGCCCATGTAAATGTTATTTGCTTGTGAAGTGGCAGGACTGAGCAAACATCGTTTCACTGCTTGGTTTATACAGAGGTGTCGGCTGTAGGTGTACGGCTCATACCCTAAGTGTGGGAAGCCTAATCTTTGGCAGGCTGGCTCTAAGCTAGGTGAAACAAATAACAACAATGTGTGGAAGAGGCCACAATAATTATACGTAGTGTGACGGCATGCTAAGTAACCCATTAGCAGACTGTGAGGCATGCAGCTGAGTCAGTAAATGTTATCTTTGTTTAAGCCACCTTTTGTTTATTCTTAATGCCAAAACCTGTCATGGGTGTACATGTGTCTGGAGTGAATGACTGTACAAGCAAAGGAATTTGCTTTTATGGTGCTTGTCTTAAACACAGCCTGTGTTAGATCAAGAGTCCGGATACATTTACAGCCTGTTTGCACTAAGCTAATAAGGATTCTCAGCATGCAGGTTTCTCTTTAGTAAAATACAACACCTTTATTTAAAATTACCTTGTCTTCATAAGCATGCATGCTGTTCCAGCTATTATACTATAATACTATATACTTATACTATATACTAATATACTAATACTTATACTATATATACTAATACTATATACTTCACTGAGAAAAGATTTAACTTATACAGTTTAGCTTATAATTAAACTAAGTGCTGGTCCAAAGATGTTCAGTGTAGCATCATAATTAATACCTTATTGTAAGATGATATCATGCTAGGACTGATCTGTGTCAGAGAGAAATCCACTGTTTTATAGAAACATAAATGTTTTCAGTGGACATGACTGATTGATTATATAATGGAATCACTGTTATTTTTTATTATACCAGTTATAGCTTCAGAAACCAAAAGGATCATCTCAATACATATCCCAGACTTCCTCCTTAGAGTTTTCCTGCCCTCCAGGATAAATTTCACTCCCCAGCTCATCAAAATGCACCTCCTTCTCTTTCTTTAAAGGAAATGTCTTATAGCTGTAACACAAAAGCTACCTCAGCAATAAATGGCAGTGAAGCAGACAGATAAAAGTAGAAGTTGGTGAAAGCAGGCCAGGCGAGAGGGAAGGAGGGTGGAGAGCAGTTTTACTGCTGGACGTTAATTGAAGTCATTGAGGGGAGAGTTGAGTATTCCCTCAGGCCTGCCAGGAGAAAGGACAGGCTTCAGCGCTGGTGGGGGTGTACAGCAGTAAAACAGATGCTTTCTCACAATGGCCTCCATTTCCACTAGAAAGTTGAATGATTGACTCATTTTCATGGTAATAAAAGGGTCTGTTGATTATTTGCTGCATGTATTGTTTTGGAACTCCAAGGTTTCCATTTTAAAGGTTACTTCACACGTAACCTGCACCTGAAGCCCAAAGCTAGCTAAGTAATTTAACATCTAATCTGAAAAGCTTGTTGATGCTCTATTGCTTAGCTTTAACTTAACTTTGATTTAACTAACTTTAACTTAACTTTGTCTAATCTCAACTTAATCTATAATTCCAACAACATCATAAAGGCATCTTCCCGTTAACGAGAGTCTTTTCTAAAGATAAGGGTCATCTGATCCTTTGGTGGAATAGATGAATATAGCATGTTTCCTTTATCTTACCTTTTTGTTATTTAATGTCTCAGTGATTCCTGCAGTTTTGCCATTTTTTCGGTCAGACTTTAATCTCTGTTTTGTTCTGCTACCTCCCACTGGAGCCAGATCTGTAAGACAAAGTGCTGTTTACACTAATGGCTCACTAGGCCTTTCACTACAGAAACAAACAGCACTGGGGGAACTGAATGCAACTTAACATTTTGACATTTTTCCACATTCTCTCAAAACCAATATTGACCCAGCACCCCTGTGAGGCAGGCTTTAGTCCAAGGCCTTGGCATACAAACCAAACCATTGCATCCAGACCAGCAGGCAGCAAGTCAAGGGGAGCAGCCAACAATACCCAGCCCAGGATGGGGCTCTCCTGCCGGGCCAGCAGAGTGGCCACTGTCCTAGGCTCAAGCTGGTCCACAGAAGCAGGCTGTATGAAAGGCTTGACGCCATTCCCTGCTTTAATGATCCTGTCTGAGAGGGTCGATTGTGGCCAAACCTCAGACCCTGCTGGTGTACAATACAGACAACAGCAAAGGGACCACAGGAGCACTCACATGTGTAGAGCAGCTAGTTCTTCTCAAAGGCCACATTACAATCAATTAAGGTTCTAATGACCAGGATTTGGACTTGTAACCTGTGGCTCGGGGTCGGTATTTAGCAGAGTCCTGGTGGCACAGCTGGGTGAGACGTCAATAAGCTCTGAAATAACATCAGACTGGAGGAAGAAAGCAGCGGGGAACTGCAGTATGCATGGCAGCGTCTGACTACATCCCCCTGCCCGCAAACACACATACACACACACACGCACACACACACACAGACACACACACACACACACACACACTACCAAACCGATGGCTTTCGTGTTGCAAAGACACTGGGAAGAAAACAAAAGGATTACATCCCTCTTCAATAAAATGGACAACCTGACCTCTTCTTTTAGCAGGGGCCTGAGATAAAGACATACACAGCACACAGATGTGCATTAGTGTCAGGGAGGATGGAAGCAAGGTGACACCAGGGTCATGTGGAGAGTGCAAGCTAAGACTCTCAAGGCCATTAGTTAAGTCACATTAACATACACGGCCAGCAGGTCTGTGTTAACAGGGGGCAGAACGGGGAGAGTGCTGTGTGTTTGTGTAGCGTTGCCTGAGGGGGGCTCCTCACCTGTGAGGTCTCTCACACCTCTGTCTGCTCCACAGCTGAGAGGGAGGTGCTCTCTGAGTGAATCCCAAACAGCAGGGGTAAAGGCAGAGGAGCAGCTCAGTAGGGAGGACACCTAGACATTACATCAAGCATCTTTTCTGATGATTTTTTTAATGACACATTCCAGATTTCTTTCAGTAGGGTTTTCCATAGGCACAATTTTGACTGATAGGATCGCTTAAGAATGATCTATAAATGTATAAATCCCTTATTTATACAATAAATCTATAAATCCCTGTGAATGAGCTGTTAAACTTTAAAGTTAAAGTTCAATTTTACCATTATGAAAGCTACCTAACGATTATGAAAGTATTCATGCAATTAATAGTGATTATGTAAGGGATAATGTACAGTGAGCTGGTCATTATTGTGATATAAACCCCAACAGGATGATGCAGGATCCTGACATGAAGCTGAGGCTCACTGTACATTAATACATTATTACATGGCTACTGTTATTTGATGAAATGTGGGTATTTATGTTGAGGCTGTAACTGTTGTCAGGGCCGTGCAGTTGTAGAAAATGAATCAACACCCTCTGAACTGAGAATTAAACAGCAATGTGGTATAAGTATATAATTATCTTTAGGCAATTTATTTATTTACAGTAAGCCACCGTGACTGTGTTATTCCAGTCATTGATTCCTGTAAGGATGATATACATATATACAGTAAATGTGGCAGGACAATTTTATTGAAAGATATAACCCTTTTAAATATTATATGTCTGTGGTGATTGTGTCTGTATTCTGTAGTCATGTTTCAGTTACTTTCTTTTATAGAACGCAGATATGGACTAATTATTCCCAGTTGGAGAATCAGATTGATTCATTTGGAACCAAAATGAACGGGGGAAAAATGCTGTCCAGTTTTGGGACAGTCAGAGGAAAATAGGACAGTTATAATGATGCAACGTGCCCAGACTGATATTATGCATATAAGGGATCCTTTCTGTGCCATTTATAACTAATCCATTTATTCCAGGCATGATCTTACCCAACAGTGGTTAGAATTCTTACATCCATTGAGCACAGCCAACAAACTCCGGTTTTATCCTGAGCCACAAGCTAACGCTAATAGGCGGCATGCTGCACAACCCCAAGCACACATCACCTCACGTGGTCGTGTTCCTAAGCAGAGCCGGGAACACTGTGGACTATTGTGAGAGGAGCTGTGGAGGCTGATGGTGAGTAATAAGAGCATCCGGCTCTTCACTCCATCTGAGACACATCAGCACTTACACCCATGAGGGGGTGTTTTAATCAAAGTTCACAGAGTTCCAAACGCACATGCCCTGTGAGAGCTTCACCTCAGCAACACAACCCTAACAGTAAGCATTAAACAATTTAATGCAGTCCGGCAGCCTGTAGCAGAGACACTGACCTCTCATTGAAGGCATGCCCAGTCTCTGTTCTGATATTAACCACAGTAGGAGTTTGGGGAGACGTAAAGGAGCCTGGGGCGAAGTTCCAAAGTTCCCATCGTTGGTGTTAACCCAGCTGGTTGGAGGGGTAAAGTATTTCCCAGCATGCTATTCTCTCTGTAGTTTGATTAAAACTGAAAAGAGGGAACTAAAGTGTTTTACATCAACCATGACTCATTGCTATCCAGTCCTCACATGTTGGGCATATAGACAAAACAGACAATACAGCACAAGCACTTTACAATTATGAAAGCTGCCAAACGGTTTCAAGTATTCATGCAATTAATAGTTATTATGTAAGGGATAATGTACAGTGAGCTGATCATTATTGCGAAATAAACCCCAACAGGACGATGCAGGACCCAGACACGGAGCCGAGCACGAGTTGCTGTACGTTAACGTGTTATTACATGGCTACTGTCATTTGACATAGAATATTGATTTAAAAATGATTTTATTGATTTAACAATGATTTAATTGTTTCCATTAAAAAAAAACCAGTCCATTAAGATTCTATGGTTGGATTGGTGTCCATAGCAACAAAACATAACCTAGCAACCTAAACAAAGATTAGCCTGCTTAGTTCTATTCATAGTTCATACATATTACATTTATTATTAAACACTGTTTTCTAATGGAGTAATGTTTTTTTTTGCCACAGGGTGTAAAGAATGAGCTAAGGTTGTTTTTGATTGATTATTAAAGCAACATCTATGATGAGTCTATGATCACAACTGTGCCTGTAGCAACAGTCTGTTGTCATAGCAAAGCGAAGGCATGAAATAATGTGCCTTTAATGGTTTTTCGATCACAACTTTACATTTATTTGTGCTACTTTGTTTGAGGTGTCCAGCAATATTTTGTAGAGACACTGATCATGTTTGATTAAAACTGAACTAAGCAAAAGAAAATTTTTAATGAAAAAAAAAATACTCTAATCATGACACAATGAAGGGCAGGTGATCAAAAGAATCAGCAGGTACAAGCAATTTTTTGCCAAATGTGCTGACTTGTTTCAAGCGTTCCACTGCTACTGGAATCCCTGAAATATGTTGTGCAAGCTTCAATCTTTTTTAACAAAAGTCGAAATCTTTTTTTAACAAAAATAAACAATGATAGCTTTTTAAATATCATTTCATTTGAACAGTGTGTTAAAAAGCCATTGCTTCTAACACTGCTTTTTTACCGTGTAGGAATATAATAGGTTTCTATCTCTTACTCGCTCTCTTGCAAACAATGAGCCTCATTTATAGCAGTACTGGAAAAAATTTTGTGCACGCAGCACTTAGGAGGCGCCCTTCCACCATTTACTCGTCATTTTGTCGTTCCACTCACTGTTCGCTTTGCCTATTATGGAGTTTTTCAGGCATCACTAAATGTGGCATAAAAATGCTTGCTAATTTACAGGTGATCTGTCAACCTACATGCATAAAAATGTTATCAAAATATCTGTAAATCTGGATGGATCTTTTGTAGTTCTGTTTGGCCTGTGTCAATATTTACACACGATACACGAAGCCCAATATAGTTTGGCTGATCAGCTTTGGAAGAAAGGGATGTTACTGTGCAGTGGTGTTGTGGTTGTGAGCTGAAAAAGCAGACAGGCGTTGGCTAGGTTTACACTGTGACTGGGCCGCTCTGACTAACACCAACCTGTAGCTTAGATCCTGCAGTGCATCATGGGGTTGCGATGACATCATAAGTATCCGAGTTAAAGAGAAGCCGTGCTTGGGAGCTGTTTACTGTCTGGCAGGTGTTTCTTTTTTTTCCCCTAAGCCTTTTTTTCTTCTTTCTTGCAATGAATAAGAGAGTAAATATCACTTCAAAGCCACTGCTTTTCCACATCAAACCGTGGGAGAGTAGTACTGTGAGTTCCAGCAGGGAGGCATTTAAAAAAAAGGTCTTGTCTCTTGTTGGCAGTGTACACCACAGAGTAACAGCTTTAAGAGACTGGGCTGGCTATATTCACAATCATAAGTCTGAAACACATTAGCCTTGAAAAGTTACAGGATGCTTTTTTTGAAATCTATCTGCCTACACTGCGGCCTCTCTGTAGTTCGCCTGCACAACAGTTGTCTCTGTAAAGGCACTGAAAAGACCTTTAAGCACGTCTGACCTCCAACTTTCCCCCTTTTGTCATGCCTCATTAAACAAGCTAATACATCAGTCGCAACTACTTATTGCCCTCTGTTGAGGCAACATTCAGGCAAATAAGCTCCAGTCGGTCACTACTGGTCAGAGTCCTCAGCTCAAATACTGTCGTCATCTCGATAAGGGCCATTACCCTTCAGCTGAGCACGTTCCTCCAGACCAGCGCTTGTTAAGAATCCAGTTTTTTGTCTTTAGAACAGTGCAGCCTCAATGCAAATTCTCCTGCATCATTGATGGAAAAAAAAGAAAGCATTGACTCACTGGTTGTGTTAATTTAGTTGCTTTCAGCTCCACAATTTATCTGTCGTCTTGTCGCACTCATTGAGTTTGATGAAAGCCTTAGAATGTGGCATTCAACAGAGCCAAAATGCAGAACCTCTCCAAGGCCACTTTTACAGTGACAAGGAATGCAATTAAAAAAGGCAAAACAATCAGGAGTCGTGCTGAAAGCAGTCGACACACAGAGATCATGTGTAACAGTGTAGCAGTTTGTGTGCATGACCTGGGAATTGGCTTGTCTGGATATAGCATTTACTGAGCTGTGGAGGCTGATGTCACTAGTCAGTGATTAGTCAGTGATTTTTAACCATGTAACCAAAGAGTCACAGATGTACACTGAGGGCACATGCTTTTGAACTAATACTTTGTATTTTACTCTGTCTGTCATTATTTACACCAAGCAATCATATCATTTTTATGCAAGTAGATTTGATGTTGAAATAAATATACACTTGCAGCATGAGTATCAGGTTTTTTTTCCATAAATAGGTGGTTTGCAGTTTTAATATTCAATCCATCTTCCTTATTTTAACCCATAACACAGTATGAAATGAAATATGTTATGTAATGATCATAACAGAACAAAAAAGTTCTGTTAATTTACAGATCATTTTTGAGTCTGTACTAATAACCTAGAGCTGAGCCAAGCCACATCCTCAGGACAGGAATGATACAGGGGGAACTCCAGGAAAAGCACCACACCTCAATGTAGGTTACACAGTGCGAGCCTCTCTGCCTTCATGTCCATAAGACTCAGGCTGAGTGAGTCCAGACATGCTCACGTCATACTCTGTAGATGCTCAGTGATTTACTGTCTGATCCTGCCTGAGCTTCAGGCCTTATGTCATTGCCGGCGAGTTCAAAGACATGCCGAACACTCCCTCCAGCAGTAATGTCTCAGTGTTCCACTCGCCTGCCTGCTCGGCCCACGCGCCCCTGCCTGGGGGGGACAGGCCATCAATGTGTGAACATTCTAGTGTGGGAGCGTAGCATGCCGAGCCAAGTCTGAGAGCTGGGTTTAATCTTAAATAGGTTGCCGTATGTGTTCACGCAGAAGAGAAGTGTGTGTGTCGGCAGCCTGGATAAAACTAGCCAAGAATATTAAAGAGACTGTTTTCAAAATGTTTGGGAATGAAACAAAAGCCTGCCGATCATCTTATAGTTAGGAATTAGCCATAGTATGACTGTGGACTGTGATACACAAGGCAGATAAGTAATTATTTCTCCCCATTTGGTAAAATGGTTTGGTTTGCTGTTTTTTTTTTTTTAAGGAATTCCACATCCACTGAAACTTCTGTGACATATCACAGACATTTTCCCATATGTAAAGAATCTATTAGTTACATTTTTATGCATGCAAGCTTGCTAAAATGACTCATAAGTCTGGAGCCCAAACAAAGAAAAAAGTAAAGCAAAACTGGTTAAGTCTAGGGAGTGTACGGGAGTGTATGTTAAGTTCTTAACACAATAATGAATTGTATGAACCATTGTGCTAAAACAATATGTACTGTGTGTATGTATGTGTGTATGATTCTCCTTTTGTGTCATTTTTAAACGGTTTGTTCTTAAGCAGTATGCACGGCAGGTCTGAGTGTATATATGTATTTTACACACTTTTCAGAACAAGAAACTGTTTAAAACCATTAAAAACAAACTCATTAAAACTCCTTAAAGCATGAATACTGCCCATACATGAATTTACTGTATATCAAGAGAGTGTGTGAAGCATGTTTTTATATCTTGGAGGGGGCCAATGTCCCCATAAGGAAAGGTAGAAAGGAAATCGATAAAAGTTTTGATCTAGTGGGGACATTTGGCTAACGCTCATGAGAAAACAGCTATGTTGAAAACAAATATTTAGTCGTTTATTTAAAAAAAAAAACTCAAAGAGCCAACTAATGAGATTGTCAAAGAAATGTTATAACAAGAAGAGCTCAAAGATTGTCCCAATACATTGATTACTGGTAAAAAAAATAACTGCAAATTACTGGAAATGTCTTAGACAGCCTAGACTGAGGCAGTAGATTTTGAAAAGGTCTTTCTACACGTTTTACTAAGCTCATGTTAAAGTACACAGCCAGCGTAATCACGTCACATCAAACAAACAGCATGGCAAATATGTGTTGATGTACTTAAATATGCAACATGTGTATAAGGTCTCTAGTACTAAGAGTGCAGTGAAGGCTTTGGGAGGTGGAGCTCAGACTCACAGTGTTTTATAGAGAACAAAATGTGATTGGATTAAAAAA
The DNA here is from genome assembly GCA_028566355.1 of Doras micropoeus. NCBI lineage: Eukaryota > Metazoa > Chordata > Actinopteri > Siluriformes > Doradidae > Doras > Doras micropoeus. The sequence goes on from JAOUQY010000020.1 coordinate 7,858,678, forward strand.
AACATCATTGTCTGTTCAAATACTGAAACCGGGAGTAGAAAGAGACAAGAAAACAAAGGCAAAGAATAAACAGTAACTAAAATTATGCAAAACACATCTTTGATAATGGTTCATCCTTCAGATAAGGCTTAGCAGGCCCATCACTGAGGAAAAGACGTTTTCCAGTGTTTCTAAGTCATAGTCCTTAAAGACTTCTTCAGGTTTAGGCCACGTCCTCAGATACAACTACTGATATTTGGGGCACTAAACGTATACAGATATAAATTCAGATATTGCCAAGGAACACCACACATATTTATACCTAGACACAAAAAATTCATTAATGCACACAGGCATAGATACCTATACACATATTATACATAGGCACAACAATATAGTGTATAACACACATACAAATAGTTGTATTTACTAACTTTAAATGTAATAATAGATGCATTTTTAGTGATGGATACATGTTTTCTTTTCATTTTGAAGACAGTTTTTACAGTATATGTTTGCTAAAATTAATTAGTGTTGACACTGATAAAATGTTATGTGTTTAT
>JAOUQY010000020.1:7872818-7891073 GCA_028566355.1 Doras micropoeus
TACACTAGCCACTTTAATAGGAGCACCTGTACTCCTTCATGCACTTCTCCAGTCAGCCAATCACATGGCAGAAGTGCCATGCATAAAATCATGTAGTTACAAAGCTCAACATGTCATTCATTCTGAGATGCTTCTTACTTCTTGATGTGGTAAACAGAGGGTATTTAAGTTACTGTAGCCTTCCTGACAACTCAAATCAGTCTAGCCATTCTCTTCTGACTTGTCTCGTCAACAAGGTGTTTCAGTATTTGAGGTTTTCTTATTTTTCAGAGCACTCTGTGTAACCTCTATAGATTGTTGTCTGTGAAAATCCCAGCAGGTCAGTGGTTTCTGAAATACTCAAACCAAGCCATCTGGCACCAACAAGCATGCCATGGTTAAAGTCACTAAAATCACAATTTCCCCCCAAGTCTGATGATTGATTTACAGGAAAATGGTTCGTGAGTGTTTAAGTACCTTGATTTCTTCTCAAGGGGAAGCCAAGAGGGGAGAGTTGGCTTGTTTATATGGAATTCCTGGTAATACTCCTCTATGATAGCAGTGGTGTTGACAGTGGTTAGTATTTGTTTTGTTTTTTTTATCTGTAATGATCCTGCATTTAAGGCTCTCTGTGAGGAAACAATAAAGCTCTAATATTTAGTGTTGACAGTTATCTAGACTGAGCTGAAAAATATTTCACTAGGATGTAACATTTCAGTCAATGATACCTCAAATATACCTGTAATCAGTAAGTGGCCATTTGGACAACTTTGGGCCAAATTCCTTCAGTAAATTAAGCAATATTTCTCATGTTAATATTTCTACCAGGAGTAATGAGTTTGTCCTAGTACGCACTCTTGCAAAACATGATAAATGGAGGACAGGAGGTCCACCGGTGGTCCAGGGTTCAGTGATTATCTCATTGATCTTTTCATCTCAGAACTGGGATCAGTTGAAGAAAGAGATTGTACGCTTCTTCTTTTTATTCTCTATTTACAATTCATCTGCTAGATAGCTTATCTTTATTGACTTTTTCTACTTTAGACTATGGACACTTTCAGTACAGCATGCTTTGTCAAATTCTTGGCTTTGTCAAGGATCCTTGGCTTTGTCAGTAGCGAAGCTAAAGGCAAAATATTTGGCTTTTATCCATTTCATTGCACTGAAGGAAGACATTATACGGCATAATCCTTATCTAAACTATAAATTTTGTTCTGAATTGGTTCATGTGATTTGAAATGCTCTAATGGTTCTCAGGGCAGGATAGTGGCATAGAAAGTAGAATTGCTGCCTCACAGCTTCAAGGTCCCAAGTTTCTGTGCATATTCTTCCCATATCAATGTGGATTCCTCAGCATTCTCTGGTTCCCTGCCAACTCCCAAAAACATGGCAGATTGGTCTGGCTATTGTAAATTGCCCCAATTGTGAATATATGCGTGGTATACCACCCAGGATGTATTCCCCCACACATTACCAGCATTGCCAGGATAGAAAACGAAGAAGCCTTTATTTATCACATGTACATTACACTTTTTTTACACATATTCCAGCTTGTTAGGCAGCTTGGGTTAACGTGCAGTGTCAACATTGATACAGCACCGCTGGTCCAAATAGAGTTAAGAACCTTGCTCAAGGGCCCAATGGTGGTAACTTGGCTTGAAGCTCTGACCTTCTGATAAGTAATCCAGAGACCTAACCATTGAGTCACTACTGCCACAGTTCTGGATCCACCTGACCATTATAAAGTGTTACTGAATATGAATGACTAATAAGAAATCCCATGTTTTCTAGGGCTGGATGCACCACTGTTGCCCTTTAAACAGACAGATATGTGCTTGATTTGCATTGCCTTTGCCTCATGGGTCCTGAAGTCAGTCAACCCTCAAGGAGCTGATACATGGAAAGCTGGTAATTTGCCATACAAGTACAATTTACATGATGAACTTTTTCCATTAGTGTCATATTCCAAAGTTTGTTTGGTTTCTTTTTCAATGAGTTGTATAGAAAACATTAATTTGGCTATTCAATTGTAACTGTAAATTTTGTCTATGCTACAGTGAAAAAATATCATGGCAGCTGTGCTCACTTGACATTTATTAAACCCTTGACAAAGAGTTAGGATAATTTAGGGACACAAATAGTGTATACACCACTGACAGATGTCGACCTGTCTCATTGCTACAGTTCTGTTGGCCAATATAAGTGCTCTTTCTGCCATCCGATACCTTCGGCGATTCACCAGAGATGAGACGGCCAAGATATCTCCACTGCGTCAGATCAAGCCTGCGTAAATCTGACTACATGCCTCTGAGTGTTGCCAGGTCACTCTTTTCCTATGTAACCCAAACCTGAATTGATGATACATATCCTAAGCTGTGCATGCAAAAATATCATGTGATCTGTATCTATCAGCTTGCTCATTGAGCCAAGACAATGGGCATGATTTTTCATATTCTTCACAGAACATATTATAACTCTGCAATATAATATAAAATGACCAAATCTTGAGATTTTATGAGCAATGTACACTGAAGTACAAGGAAAACTGGTACAAAATACATAGCAACAGCACCTATGCACATCATTGGTTGTGTCCACCAGTGCATATATAAAGCAACAGACATCTATGGAAGCTTCTAGAGCTGTTTCCGCATGAGAATGGTAAGTTATCATGATTTTGCAATTTTCAGCAGGGTTTAATAATTGGAGCTGGTCAGATGGGTCATAGCATTTCAGAGGTAGAAGCAAAGTTTGGATTTTCACATACAACCATTTCAGTGGGGATTGGCACCCTGTCTAGGTTTGTTCCTGCCTTGCGCCCTAAGCTGCCGGCTAGGCACCGGCTCTCCCGTGACCATTTCAGTGGTGTACTGTGGCTACACAATTCCCGGCAAAACCTCGAACTTACGACAGAAGTGTGACTGTAAAAAGACTCTGGGTGAACGTGACCAGAGTCGGCTGGCAAGAACCATTTCACATGATAGGCGTGCAACACTGCATCAAGTAACATCAGAATTCAATGCTGGGGCCTCCGCGTGAGGACTGTGCAACGTTCCCTCCAAGATCCTGTGGGGGACCTACCAAGTATTATCTGGTATACCAGTTTTTCTGCTGCTTCAGTGTATTATAGTTGAACCAGTTTTTGCGGGCTAAGAGAATGAGGTAAGATGTTGATCATTCATAAGGTAAGATAATTGGAAGTATAAGGTAAGGTGTTGATTATGAGGTACAATTGGGACATCACATGCAATATTCTTGTAAGTTGCCCAATCCTCTGAAGAAAGGTATACTGATGAAAGGTAATCCTGTGGATTGGAGAAATTATATTTTTCAAAAGGTAAAAGGGAAAGTGAGGAAAGACTGTGAGTTGTACCATGGCTCATGGAAATTAAAGAAATGAAATGAACAGAATGCTGAAATTTGGGTCCAAGCACAACAATGCCTTCAGTTGTCCCAAGGTGTACATAACTAAAGGTTAAACCATATCATTTTCATTTATCATCAAACCCCATAACCTGTGACAGAAGTTACATATGGAGCAAATACAGCTATTTGGCATAAAGCCCAATTGTGATGATAGGAATAGGAAGTTAACTTAGGGACTTACAATGTATTGGTGTTTAAGAGCCATCTACTGATATCTATACTTACAAAGATAGTTTTAACATATATGATATGAGATGAGATGAGATATGATATGATATGATATGATATGATATGATATGATATGATATGATATGATATGATATATGACATGATATTATATATGATATGATATGATATGATATGATATGATATGACATGATATGAGATATGATATGATATGACATGATATGATATGATATGATATGATATGATATATGATATGATTTGATATGAGATATGATATGATATGATATGATATGATATGAGATATGATATGATATATATTTGTTAACATCTCTACTTCCTTGTTTTGTTTTGTTTCTCTTCTTGGGCAGTCCTTTGTAGACAATGCAAGAACTTTCAATGAAATAAATGAGTATTTTTCTTATTTTGCCTGTTATTGCTTTACATTTATGACTGCACTGTTACATTGTTACCACAAGAGGACGACAGAGGACTGGGTGTTGAACAACACTGCGCTGTGCTCTCAGATCAATAACAGTGAAGAAAATTGCCCCTTCTTCTTCTTCTTCTTTAAATAACTACTAAAACTATTTGTCCACCTATTAAATAAAACAAAGTCCCCAGATTCTATTCTGAGTGCCTTTATAAAAACTCTTTCCTCTTCCATGTATTACAGGGTATTAACTGTATTCTGTATTCTGACTTGTTTGGTAATGGTTAGGCTTTTGGTTTGTATCAGCTTTAATGTTGCTCTGTAGTTCCTAATACACAGAGAATTTATAGTAAAATAATACCAACAACCCTGCAGTGATGATTTTAAGTCAACATGAGCTGTGTAATACAGGCTCCTTTCTTGCCATTAGTGGTATAATGGGTCCCTTAGGGCCCAGACCACCAGGGGGCACCATGGACCCTTTAGATATTCAGAGAGATACAGTAGATATGCAATTAATCAATCCATAATCACACAAATAAGCACGTTCTATGATTACTCTACTATCTACCCATTGTGGTGTGAAAAAGAAAACTGAAATTTTTTATAACTAAGAGAAAAACTGGACCAAAACACTCTTAAGAAATAAACAAACATTAATTGCCAACTTTTTTTGCTTTAGCTTGTTTATGTTGTTAAAAAAAAGTTCTAGCTTCCTAGCTAGCTAGTGTCTAGAAGTTGCTGCCTCATTCTTACTAGCACTGCTCAGTTAGCTGAAACTTCCATCACAATTATTATTATTTACAATTATACAATTATTTTTCAGGGTTAGAGCCAAGTGAAAGTGATGCAGGTTGTATTATTTTACAATATTACAAGGCCTGTCTGGGGAGTAATACACATAATGCTCCCAACGCCTCTGCCATTGTTAGTAGAAGTGCTTGGAATCGTCAGCTGTGAGGGTGTTCAGAGTCTTGGTTGTGGCTCTATAGATGTTCTTTACAGTGCTGAAGTGGTGGCCTTTCAATTGTGTTTTAATCTTGGTATGAATTCTTTATGGATGATCCCTTGAGAATCAAAAAAGACGATGAACAGTGATTTTGATTTGTTCATGTGAGCTTTCTTTGGGTGAGGGGATGTTGTTGTGTGCCATTCAGGACTTTCTGTTTTTGTCTCAGGATCGTACTGGAACACCAATGATTCATCTCCTGTGATCACTCTGTTCAGGAAATTGGGCTCTTTTGTCAAACGGTCCAACATTCAAACATATAAACTCGCACTGTTCCAGTGATGAGGCACTTCAGCAGGATTTTACAAACACAATCGTCTGGGCACTGCGAAGGCTAGAATGCAACTAAAAACAGGTCCTACTGTTCATCTCGTGGGGATGTTGGTTCAAGGTCAGTTAGAGTAGGATCTCACTCTAACTGACCTTGAACCAACATCCCCACGAGTAAGCCCTTCTGAGCGCAGAAATTTAATTCTCGTTACTTTCCGGACAGACCTCGTATGGTTGCTGTGTGTGGGAAACTAAGTTATGGCTTAGGGACCTGAAAATGTGCAGAAAGGGCGCTATATAAATAATTTATTAGAATCTGAACCTGCTTCAGTTTGTGCATAGCATTTTAAGTGGCCATGGTCACTGGGGCAGCAACAAGACATATTTTAAGGCACCAGGCGTATTACCACACCTTTGGGCCACGCTCCGAGCCACGCCACTGATAATGTGGCAGTGCATTTTTTATCAAGTTCTTATCATTATTAGCGTGTTTTTATTGTTTACTTGAAATGAATGGGCGTAATCCAAGCGTCAATGATTCATTTTTTTCAAGTTCAGGAAAAAATAGTCAGAATATTTTTATCACTCCTATTCCTATTTTTTATAATAAACTGACTGAAAACCATTCCTTTGAGTATTGAACATTTAGTAATATGGGACACTACCTTAACATTATTCTGACTTTAACTTTTACCTCATGGGTGAGTATACCTGAATTCACCTTTATGCTTGTAAAAAATGAAGCACAATACAGAACATAACATAAATATTTTATCTCATAAACACCCTAATGAAAGCTTATATGGGGAAGTGAGAGGTTTGACTTTTAAGCACTACACTGAATATATGGCTTGTAATAACATTATAACTTATAATAACATTTATAAGTGATGGATTGGTGTTTCCACCTCTGCATCAAAATAAATAAAACACTGCACTCCCTGGCTATGCTTCATGAACCCCAATTTGAGGACCACAGATAAACCATGAACTTGAAAGAGACACTAAAGTTCTTTTTTGAGTTCTTTTTTTATTTTTAAATATAAATATCACATCACACCAAACTGAAGGAATAAAACATTCACACATTAGTGAAAAAACTGTAGTGTCTGTTTCTACATATGCAACATGTTTAAAGCCAAATGTGTCTTTGTCAGAGAATTCCTGGAAATTGTAACATATGCTGACGTTTGGTGTTGTTCCTAGAATGAATAATGTAAAGAATGAAAAGAATTTAGTTCAGTACGTCAATGAGTAGGCAACAAAATGTGTGACAATATATAAATAATTAGGAATACAATATTTAACTGTACAAACAGTGCAAAAAGAGACACAATTGTAGATGCTCTATTAAAAAAAACAACTATTTACATTATATACATAATTAGAAAACTAGAAACATATTCTAGCTCTGATTTTAATGCTACATCTAACAAAATTATTGAAAGAAAAATGATTCTTATTTATTTTAGTGAGAAAGGCTTGTTTCCTGATAAATAAAATGACTGGTCATTTTTCTTTAATGAATTTGTACAGCATGTGGGAAAACAAGGTCAGTGCTCCTGTACCTAGTCAGCCTCTGCTCATATCCGACAGGAGATTATTTAGCGATACTGGGCATGCTCGGCCTCATGTAAAGCCCTGTCTCAATGCCGGTGCGAGGGTGTGAGTGTATGTGTGTGAGAGAGAGAGAGTGAGAGCGAGAGTGCAGTAAGGCACAGATTAGCAAGCTATGTGCACAAGCCCAGGCGGGTGGAAGGCCATTGTTCTCTTTTATGACCATCTCGGCTGTGTTTCCATAGCGCCGAGGCCTCGAGCGCTGAAGTCAGGCTGCGTCCGGTGTGCTGAAATTCCAGGCAAGGCTTGAATCATCCCGCAGTCAAACTCCCAAATGTTGTCATAGTCTATATCCTGGTCATCCGGTTCCACTGGTTTAAGATAAGAGTGATCATCTGTGGTGGGAAAAAATTAGAATACAAAAGTTAACAAGAGTTTTGTCAAATATGTCAGCTATGTGAAAGCTGTTAGAGGTGTAGATTGCAAAGATCAAGCATGAATGACAGGTTACTTGGTCTTTTTAAAACCTGTACAATCAGAGGCAACCCTGCCCTTCATTCGGAATGAGCCCTGTAAATTCTTTCGCATTGTAGGTGTGGGAGTTAAAGGTCCTGCTAAATAATGAAGACAATGACACCCAAACCAACAAGGTGGTTTGGATACCTTAAGTCTGGGCAAGGCATTGAGTAACGAATATTATAAGGTGCTTTCGCACCGGAGGGACTTTTTCATAGTTCTTAGAACTGAGCCCCGTTTCTCGCGTCTTCGCACCACAGGAACTGGGGACGATTGTAGTTCTTAGAATGCAGTGTATAGGGACTTTTCTATCTCCTTCTTCAGAGTTAGTACTTTTCTCCATGCATAGGGACTGTGTGCCATGATTGGTCCAGGCACACGTACCTGTTGACCGCAGCCACCATTTTTAAATATTCTTGTGCACACCGGTAACCGTGTAAACAGAAGCTCTCTCAAAATACGGGGAAAAAAACACAAATGGAGCGACAGTGAAGTCCAGGCTTTACTGAGTCGTGATGGAGGAGGTACACACAGATTTTCAGTCGTCTAGGTGAAATGTAAAAATATTCAAAAAACCATGGTGTGAAATTCGTAGGTGGTGCCGTTAAGGGACACAATGTGAATCATCGCGCTGTCTCATATCTGCATTACAGTACATTAGTTCTCAGCCACATGTTAAGGTGATGCATCAGGCCACATGCACTTTTTGAGAGCAGCACGGAGAGACGAGAATTTATATCATGTTCTCCAATGCAGGCTTTAAACAGTGAGACAAAGCGAAAATTTTCTTTGGACCTTTGTGGATTTTCCACCAGTCAACATAGACACAGCTCCAATCACACCATCATTAATTATTGTTATTGTGGTGTGTCGCTCTGAAGTGACGTCGAATCACAGACCGTCACGCCGCTTACGTGACTTTATCATTCCTACTTCCAGTGCGAATGCAGATCAGAACTAATGTAGTTCTCAGTGGAGCTCCACGGGGGGCAGTTCCCCCCAGATTAGTTCTTAGAACTGTTTGGTGCGAAAACGCCTATAGAGACCAGTGCTCATCAGCTGGCTGACTGCAGTCCAGCTGTGGACCCAGCAAGTATTTTACTGGATTGAACGGAATGCTTGAAAAAACACTGCAACAGAGCAGATAAACTTTTGCCATGAAAAATCTCACCATAGATCAGCAGCTTCTCTAAAAATGAACCAGGGCAGGTTTTGTCATGACCAATCACATGCACTGATCTAAGTATATTATTTAGCCGAAGGCAGCTCGGTGGACCAGATTCTAGCTATAGAGACTTTAGTTTAGAAAGTAGAGAGTGTTTGAAGACTTTCTTAGATTTCCATTTCAAATCTTTTATCCTCTCTGGCCTGTTTAGCGAATTGACAATATGGCTTGTTTGAAAAAAAAAAATGATTTGTTTAAAGATGAAGTTTATGAGTAAGATAAGATAAGATTAAGATTAAGATAAGATTCCTTTTATTGGTCCCCATGTGGGAAATTCAGGATTAGGTGAATTCTTATTCAAAATTGACATGTCTCATGGGTTTTATGTGTTCTATGGCACTTGTGGTGAAGCAGTTGCCTCTATGGAAAAAAACAACACATAAACACTTAAATACTGCTGACGTTATTTAGTAATGATAGTTGCATAACCTTTGTAATTATGGAATTTTATGTAAGGATATTTAACTGCAAATAAATACCCATGTAGATAAATACTCTCAATTATAGCAATATACTAATGAGTGGCTCATCATGTAGTGTGTCCCAGCTGTGAGCTTTAAATCACTCTCAATAGTAAGAGTGCTGTCATCTGAACTGTCACTGCACTGAGCTTTACTACACACACACACACACACACACACACACACACACACACACACACTTTCTCTGCCCTTTAAAATGCCCTGACATTTGCTACCCACTCCTCATGTCCAGTCCTGTCCTGCCTCTCAATATAAATTTACAAGCTATGAGCTGAGCTATGAACATGATCAATTACACAGTGTCGCCTGGTGTGTACACAATTAAAAGTCACAGTTATAATTATGTTATAAATAAGTTAATCCTGAAACTAGGTTTATCCCATTGTGTGTGTTCACAGGCACAGCACCCTGAATATCTAGTTCTGGCTGCGCATATAAAAGGTATTGTGATACTCTGGACACCATATAACTTTCAAATGCCATGAATTTTTACCTGGGGTGAGACTGTAGGGCAACTCCTGCGTGTGTATGGCAGGCAGACCTGATGACTCTCTCTGAAAACACAACACAATACATTTATTTTACAGTACTGCATAGAGAGTTTTCCAACATTACTTGTCCAACAAAAAAAATGGATGTTAGAGATGAATGTTTTTATAACAGTAAGCAATATATGAAATAACAGACCACTTTTCCCTTTTCAAAAAACATAATGAAGGCTGCTGGCCTTTGAATGCAAAAAAGAAGCAAGTGTGACAGTTAGAGACTCCAGATGAACTGTAGTAGATTCTCCAAGATGCTCAGAAAAACTCAGTAAAGCAAGCTCATTTATGTACAAATTGTGCTAAGCTGGACAAACTGTACCTATGAACACTAGGAAAAATGCACAGCAAATGCTGACTTATTTTAGTTTATTACTGCTTATTACACTATATAGCTATTAGTTATTACTGTTATAGCATATTCATTTGTGTAGAAACATTTTCATTACTTTGTAAGGCATTGTTGCTTTACAGCAAGTCTTTGCATGTGCGTAAGACTATTGCACAGTACAGTACAATAATTAGCTGCTAAGTTTTACTGAACATCTTGGGAACTCTTGGCACAGCTCTTCTGGAGACATTTGCTTCTTTTTTGCAAGCAGCGCAGCCTTCATTATGATTTCTCGCCTGAAAAGTGGTCTGTTATGTAATGTATTGCTTCCTATATTGACTTATAAACATTTTTCTTTAACATAAATTTTTTAGGAAATATACAGATATACAGAAAAGATTTTTGGGACTACCTGTGTGACATGGTTATGCTGTAGCACTGTGTTAGGGGCAGGCAGCAGCTTTAGTCTGGACACAGCCTGTGCGCGCTGCTCCATAGCCCACTGTGTGCTGCTCTCATCACGCTCTTGGGGCTGACTGCTCCTGTTCCTGCGGCCTAGAGGAGGTGTACACAAGCGGAAGGAGGCTGGGAGGAGTGGAGGACAATGTTGATCCATGGAAACCTGTGAGGAATGCTATTTAACAGAAACAAAGTGCTGTTATTAAGCAGAATTTCCTCTGTAGGAATCTTTATGAAGAAATAACAATATGTAGTTGGAGGAAAGTTTTGACCTTTTCAGATATCAGGATAGTTTAGTGGGTATTCTCTTACTCATAAGCCCAAATGAACAAATTATAGAAGCTTTAAGAAGCTTTAAGAAGGAACTGTTTTTTGTAATTTGATTACTTCAGAACAGCAGCATCCTCCAATTTTTATTTTAAAATCCCATTGGTATATCCTAAACCACTATTTATGCTTGTTGCCATAGTTACATTCCAAAATAGCCAATCAGAAACAAGTATTTCCACAATCAGTCTCTTGAATGCCTCTCTACTGTCAGTTGGAACTTAAGTCTCATTCCCTCAGACTTCTCCATTATGCATCTGCATCAATCAATTAGTAATCACGACTACAAGGTCTCAGGCTTGTCAAATCATGCCGTGTTCTCTGCGCGCTCAGTCACAGTGAGCCTGGGTGTAAAGAGAGAAAGCAATCTGATATCCTGCCCCACTTACCGACGACACCTTTGCCAAGTCCTCCTCTAGAGGGTACATGCCCGGAGTGGTGGGGTCGTCGTACAAGGGCGATAGAGGTTTGCGGTGGGTCAGTAAATCCGAGTGGCGTTGTGGAACGGAGAGCTGGTACTTTATGGAGCTTTGTGGAGTGCTCCAGCTGTTAGACTGTTAAAAAAAACAACAAATGTGAGCACATCTCTTCATAAATCCTTGTGTACTTACAGCTATTATGTATGGAAACCAATGTTATGAATAATCAATGTTATAAATAATCAATGAGGAGCTATGACCATATGTTCCAAATTGTTTTAGTTCTCGTATATAACACAGCAATTTGTCAGACATTACAGTAGTAAAATTTTATTATTGAATGGCATGTCATAGGTTTTATCCATTTATAGTTGTATTTGATGTTGTGTAACATCCGCAAGAAGTTACTTCCTGTTATCTCTTACATTATAGCAAATAACAAACAGTAATTCCCTCACCGCGCCTCTTTGTGACAAAACTGTTGCAAATTGCTGACACTGAAGACTTAATGTGAAATACACATCTCCTTACAGAAAGCTTCACCATATCAACAACTGTCTGTTTTTCTTTCTTAAGTAATAATGCTTTATTAATTAATGTGTTATTACTTTTCAGTTACATGGCCATTTACTTCCCCGTGAATTGCTTGTTACTATATAAACAACAACATATCAGCCAAGCTCCTCTCCAAGCCGTAATCACAATCCGACCAATCAGAATCCAGAAATCTACAGAGATGTGGTTTCAAGCAGTACCTTTAAAATACCCCTGTCAAAACAGCATGCAGGTTGTGAAGTTTACAGTAATTGAGTTACCTTTACGAGCGGGGCCTTCTCAATGTGCTGTACCGTAGGGTTGTGGTGAACTGCTTTGTACGGAGTGTTGTAAATAGGAGACATGGGTTCCTCAGGGGATAAGTAGGAAGTGTGCTGAGGGGAGGAGTAGCGCAGGGGCAGTGGTGCAGGCCTGGTTTGAGATGACATGCTGTTGCTCCTGCTGCCCAGTCTTACTGAATACTGCGTATCAACAGAGGTGGGTCTGCTGGAGATGTACTGTAGAAACACATGAACAGGAAGACAAAGCTGGTTAGAAATGCTAAATATGGAGGAGAAACCGGATATAAGTATGTTGGATCTGTAATTTCAAGGAGATCAAAGAATACAAATTCTTCATACAGCTGAAAAGGAAGATATACTGTATAAAAGAGATGGCGGCTTGGATTTGAGTCACATTGAAGTCGCGCACACAGTGACTTCAGACTTCATCCTCAAAAGACTTGAGACATAACTTCGATTCATGATTTGGGACGCATTAGACGAACTGAATATCGTGCTTCCCTTCCGTATTATCATGCGAAACTTTACGAATGCCACAGGTGACATAACCATAAGAGACTTGAGACTTGACCTTTTGACCTAAGACTTGACTTGGACTTGCAAAAAATGATTTGTGAGCATCTTCACGGTATAATCAGTGAAAATGCTATGATATCCTCCCCCTCAGCAGAGCTCACTTTGGGCACGCTGCCCTGTCAGTTGTAAATTAATTAGACTCCTTGCTTCTGATTCGACTGCCGGGAGAGAGATAGAATATCCTGGCACTAACATCATGCGATACCATGGCACGACTTCAAAGCCGATCGCAATTCAGGTCATCTGTTGAGATATGTTGTGCTGTGTGGGTGAATCGTGCGGTGGAATGTTTCTAATAAGAGAAAACATCTGAGAGCGGGATGTCTCAGGGGATGTCTTTCAAGTTCATTTTTCCCCCTACTACGAGGCAGCATTAAAAGACGCCGCAGGGTGCAGTGCTCAGCAAAACAACTGCAGATCAGTTTGTTTCTGCTACAAGCGAAGAAGGCTTTTACACGGTAACAAAAGGAGCATGGGTTGGACTCTAAGTTAATAATTGATAACAGCAAGACCACAGAAGTACTCCAGTGCATGACTGGATACTGCTCCTCCAAAATAAACACTCGACAATAAGTCAGGTCAGATCTCTTACAGTAAGTGTGGTCCACCCTTAACACTCCTTTTCCTAAGGTGCCCCTAAATTTTATTTTGGATTACTTCTGTGTGCTGTTGTTTGAATGTTGGATAGTTGTTGTATTGTCTTTGGGCTGTGAAAATGTTTACATTGTTATGTCTGGTCGTGAGGAATGAAATGCAAGCTTTATATCATTATACTTCATGTGCACTAGACAAAAAAGAGCTTTGATTTTGACCTGATCTAAATTTCAAAAGGTCTGGCATGCATCTGTATCAGCAAAACCTCATGTTCTGAAGAGCTCAACTAATATATAAAATGACAGCTTGATAACAGTTCACTTAACAGTACTGTCAGACTTATAATAATACTCAGCAGCTGTACAAACACCATAATCGGAGCTGGGATGTTGGCTTACACAGAGAGGCTCGGTGTAACCAGGGGAAAGAGGGTTGTCATCGGCATGGGGCAGCTGGAGCTCGCAAGATCTGCGTCCACCGTGCAATTTCTGCGGTGCGGTTTCTTCAGCGCCCCCTCGGCTACTGCCGCTCCATCTCGCGTTGATCTCAGGAGCCTGGAGGTACATGAAGACGGTGTGAATACCTACTTTATAACCGTTTCAAAAGTTTCGAGAGTCTAAGGGGCTCTTACGTCTCTCTGAGTCGGAGTGTAGATGATGTCGTAGACGGGTGGAGGCGGGCTAAGGACGGGGACGTCTGCTGCTTTGAAGTGATGGATCCAGTCACGGAACTCGCTCGTGTTCGGACACGACACCACAATGGGGTTAATCAGTTTCCCTGTCCGGGTCAACAAGCACGATTAGCATTACATAGAAAAGATATTACAGGATGCAGTGTTCAGCAATCAGTCAGAGGAAATGGGATGATCATTAACCTACCTTCGATCATAAATGTGTTTGCCTTGATGTCTTGGCATGGAGTGGTAACTGTAAGCATGTTGAGAGGAAGTTTTCCCTGTAAGCAGAAAGTACAGAGTGCGTGTTTAGCTCAGTCAAACATCTTTTGGAAAAACAAGAACGGATCACAACAGAGTGCTTGATTTACCTTGTAGAACAAGCCATCGCTCTCCTCGGACAGTATAATAAGATTGCTGGGATACATCACCAACAGTCTGTCATACTGTTCCTGTGGGAAAATGTTGTGTCATGGTCAGCATTGCGCTCTGTGCAGATTATAGAGATGTAAATGTAGCACTATTTCAGTTTTGAAACACAAATATGGGAATATGAGGGTCCTGCACTCTCCAGTGCCTACACATACAGCAGTTTCTCCCTCGTGGGAAACGTGCACAAGTGCACCCCTGCCAGGAGACTGCACAGCTTTTGCTTTGACAGCGGTTGTGTTATGCTCTGCAATGGGTATGTCAGACAAGCAGCTGTAGGGTGATTCAAGTCCATGCACGAGCAAAGCAACTGGCTCACACACCCAGCTCACACAAATGGGCACACGTCTACATGCTAAACTAAAAAAAAAAGACAACTTGTCTGAATTCTCACCTTTCCTGTGGGAAACTGGATTTCAGTCTACAGTGAATGCAAATCTGATGACAGTCCAAATGAAAAGCAGCTAACAAATAAGAGGCCAGACGTTTTAGACCCTGAGGGTAATTTGATCTTGTTAAAGGGGTGACTAAGATCATATCAGACGTTGCCCCCAGTGAACCAGCCAGGCAGAAACCAGCACTGACAGAGAGTTGATGTAATCATCTGTTGTGCAACAAAGTGTTTTGTAAAGGGGGGCTCCTTAGTAGCACCTTTGTTGTGTGCATGTGTACATTCCCTCCCTGTGATCTGATATCAAATCAGTAAACCTTTTCACAAAGCACTTTCAACCATGAAAAACTATACAATTGGAGAGTCAAACAACATCATTGCCAAATACTAAGGATACTGCACTGTCAACAGATTACAGAAGTAAATACTAGCATGAAATTATTGCCTTACCTGACAAGGCAAATGCTGTAGCCTGACTTTAGTGACATAGTTGATTGGACCCAGACTTTCCCGCTGAGAACCCTCCCATTCGTAGATAGGCTCTTTACTGATGGAGTTCCTCAGCTCTTCTTTCCCCTCTGTGGACTGCTCTGTGTTGTGGACCTTATGAGAGGAAATGGGAAAATGGGAAACATGCATTATTGCTTTACATTTTTAGAAATAAAGGAACCAAACTATACTATTCGTTGTAGGGATGTCACTAGAAGTTATGCTTCGGTACCAAGTCGATGGCAAAATTCGGAAAAATTGCTGGTACTCATTTTTCTACAGTACCGTAAATACTGTAGGTAGCAGGCACGCAGTTCGTTTGGAACTGACAGTGGCCATATGTATGCCTACAAATGCTCTAGTCTGCCTTTAAATACCAAACGAAGAAGCCCTACCATCACAGAAGAACAACACTAGAAATATACTAGAAAAAAAGACTCATTTAAAGACTCGGTCTTGACCACCCCAAGGTAGTCTTGTCCCTTATCCCTTTAAACGTTTTGTACCTTTAGTGTGTATATTTTAAACCTTTAAAAATAAGATCCAAAAGACCATTACTCTGAAAGCTAATTGAAGATATACCACATGCCTAAGTAAAGGTACAAAACATGATGTTACCACCCTTGCGACAAGGAAAGCTACCGTTTGATGTATTTTTTCCAAGAGTGTAACATACCTCACTGTAATTATATGCCATTTTATAGACACATATCAGAAGGAACTGCCATATAGTTCCAATATTTTAAACATTGTAGACTGAATTTATTTTGTGTTTATGGCCTGTCTTTGAGAATCTGTTTTGTTTAGTGACCTCACCTATTGCGACAGAGGTACATGTCAGCACTGGCAGAAAAGTCATTCCTTTTTTATGATACTGTTACTGCGGTTAACCTTAATCTCCGCCACAGTCCCAGCCACACCCCTGCACAATCCTCATGAGAACACAATAACACCGATCTAAATTACTCAAACCCAGCTTTACTGCACCCGCTGCTGTTAAGATCATTATCTTTTTTTTCCAAGCATAGGATTAGCAATGAGTGCTGATAGCTTCATACCTTAACTCTGCTGTAAGTGTCTGGTGAAATCGCAGTGCCCCCATTGGCCTCGATGTGTTCCTTTAGGAGACCAAACCAGTTGTCCATATCCTCCTGGTTGGAGCAGTAGACGATGATGGGGTTTAAGCTGACACCTAAAAGGGTCAAAAACAGAGGGTCAAGAGTTTGTTCAAGTCCTCAACATACCAACAACTGGGTCAGTTATTACAGATTGTTAAATATATCCATAGGTCTTTACTATTTAATGTATTTTCAGTCAATGTAAAACTCAGTCTGGATCTGATTTATATTTATAACGTATTTTTTTTATCACTAACCCTCTTGAATATACTTTATGTGTTAAGTAAAACAGACACACACCTACAGCACAGTTTAAAAGAACATGCCAGACCTGGAATCTGACTCCATTATCTGCTCCACATACTAGCTCATATCAGCACAGATATCAGTCTCTGCTTTGTCATTTCCAGTTATAGCTTAGCTTTAGTCAGGGTGTGCTTTATCGGTTGATTTTTGTTTCTAGTTTGGGATGAAAACTGGCTTCAGTTAAGCATTCCCACACTGATGAGAGGATAGTGAAAGTCAATACCGTGTGAGGCTGATTGTAAATACTTCCTAGACTGACCCCCACTGACCCAAAACACAGAGCATATGAAAGGGTCAAAGCTTGCTGGCTTGGGATTTGTAGCATTGCAGGGATCTCTCTGATAAGAAATCTTGGAGTAGTGAGTCATTTTAGAAGATTTTATGAGAATAACCATTTTTGTTCTTTTATTTTTTTCCGGTCTCATACTAGGATGTTTAGTCATCTGGTCAAAGGAAGTCTTTTTTTCATCTAAGGGATATTTAAGCATGTGCAGTCTTTTGTTTGACTCATATCCTGGTTATGTTCACAAACACTTTGAGGTCCTGGTGTGACTTTCGTTTATAGACTCACAAGTCAGTAAAAGGGCCTTTCTCCAGGAATAATTTAACTACACTGGTGAACCACTTCCAAAAATCAACATGACACACAAAACAGGCAAACATCTGTACGGAAGTGAAACCTGCACCCAGGAATTTGGAATAGTTTAGCCGTGATGTGAACGATGTGGGAGAGAACCAGAGGAAGAGCACTCAGTACAACAGCTGAGAGAGTTTGGGTACACCTGTTGTATAACAAGGGGAGCCTTGAAGGACAATTTCACCCTGTCCTGACTACTAGCAAATGGACAGCCCTCTTGTTAGTCTCAGGTCTATAAAAAGGCCAAGGAGGTCATAACACATAATATGAATCACTGGAATGTTAAAAAAATAGGAAGTGGCTGTGGGCATATATAGTCTGAGGCTGTGCCTTTATGATCCAGAGCTTTGTGTTGGACGGAAAAACACATTTATTTCATCGACTAAAAGGAGTAAAAGGCTTTTTTGTGCCAAACTCCCACACCCACCAGTAGCACCATTCAAAATAATCTAGGGAATTCCCTTTAAAATATGTAGCTAATAAAGAAAAAGCGCATTTACCATTTATTTGGAAGGCAAACTCCTGTGGATCTCCATAGCTGGTCCTGTTCTGCACTTTGCAAATGGTGAGCTCCTTTAATGGAAGAGTCCCCTATAATGACACAAAGAAGAAACCATGCAGATTGCTATTACAGAAAAACAGCCTTTTTAAATTTATTTATTAAAGAACAGTACATTGTACATTATATTGATCTCATAGTTGAATTTATTGTTGTGGAACATCCACGATACAAGTTAGTTCATGTTACCGTTTACGTAACAGCTATAACGTCTCTCTTGACATTAATAAGACAAAAAAATGCAGTCTGTCACGGTACGGAGAAAAAAAACCCGCAAAGTGTAAAGACTTCCTTGTGTTGTAACAGATTTACGTCTGACTGCTCTGTTCCTGAAGATGCTTCCCAAATTTGCTAAATAAATAATCTGAAAGGTAGCTCTGTAGCAATGTTGTTCAACCTGGGATATTTTCCCCATATTCATTCATTCATTCATTTTCTTGGCCGCTTATTCCTTTTCAGGGTCACGGGAGAGCCGGTGCCTAGCCGGCC
>JAOUQY010000020.1:7977482-7992175 GCA_028566355.1 Doras micropoeus
GGTCCAATTTAGCCATGAAACCTCCCACACTAAAATGACAGGTGTTTCAGTTTCATTGTCTAACCCCTGTATATATAACAGAAAACAGAATTTCACGAAGTGCAATGTTTTACCATGATGCTTCATATATTTTGCTTTTGGTCACAAGTACATCCACTTTGGCAATGCAGCATTGTTTATAAGAAGAAAGTTAGTTATGTATTATTTTGTATTACATCTTGCATGAAAGGACAAGGTGTATAGATCAGACCATTTGTAGGGACATGCAAGTTTTTATTGAGACTATGATGTCATCAGCTTTGAATATGCAACATACGTTATATAGACAATTCATTTTTAGTGACTGTCCTAGCTTGTTGTCAGAAAAACGTGAAAGAATTTCCTCCCATTAAAGGAGCGTCTCAGGTTTGGTACCACCGATATAGGCATAGAGCCGATGGTAATCTGGCCCTGTAAATCTACGCTTGCACTTTTATCTTTGTATTGCTTCTATAATCTCTAATCCTGGCAGCTGTGGTGATGAAGAAGCAGGGAGTTGATGAAAGATTATCAAACGACTTCTACTATTTTCCATATTTTTCCAGCTTCTTGGCTAATGCATAGGTGTTGGCTATATAACTCTGGACTAAGATCCTGAGTCTGTTTCCATATTGTTGGCCCTGACACAGCCCCCAGTTTAAGGAGTTCTGTTAGATTAAGGTGCTATTCGGAAGCACTGACAAAGTTGAAATTGGGACACCGAGACGGAGCCTCAGCTGGACAGCATTAGTCAAAATTCTGTTTTGTTTTCACTGACAATTTGCCATGCTCTGTGTGTGTGTGTGTGTGTGTGTGCGCATGTGCATGCATGACCGTGTTTTTATATCATTATGAGGACCAAATGTTCCCACAAGGATAGGAATATCTGATATTTTTGACCTTGTGGGCTATTTTGCAGGTCCCCATAAGGAAAGTGGGTTTTTGTTGTAGTTTTTAACAAAAAAAAAAAATAATAATAATAAAAGAGCCAAAAAGTTGCCTTTTCATTACTGAGGTTTAGGTTATCGGTAGGGTTAAGCATATCATTAATCAACTGCATTAATAATTATGTCAGTGGAAAGTCCTCATGAGTATAGCAAGACAATGTCTGTGTGTGTGTGTGTCTGTGTGTGTGAGCTTTACACAGCTCTCAGGCTAAGCCCAGGCATCACACACGGCACCTGGTTCTGACAGTCACAGTGTGCAGTCAGGACAGTTTTTAAGGCTTGGGAGTCCCTGAGGGCCAGTAGTTTTGTAAACGAGGTGGGACAGAGAGGTCTTGGAGGCCTTGGCCTGGGACTGTACTCCATGCTCTGACAGCTGCTGTTGACCTGAAACCCTCTATTCACACACACACACACCCCATTTTCTCCCTGACTGGGGGATTTACCGTCCAGCCGGGCGCCACTCCCTAACCCGACTTCAGCGGAGGAGGTTGGAAATAAACACATTACTCAGGAGGCATACAGGGAAAAGCATCTGGAAGTTTTCCATAGGATTTATTCCACCCATTGGTGAATAGAAAAATAGGATAAAGGCAAAACAAAGACGGAAAATCTAGACGTGATTTTAATTCATTGCTTACATTTAAAAAAAGGGAGAAAAAAAAACAATTTTTCAAACATTTGCATAAAGAGCTTTGTGCCTTTCATTTCCCTGCAACAAAGACAAAGGAAAAAAGTTATTATTCTTTGGGATCCGTTTAGAGGACGATTTATTTATACACTGTATTTTGTCAATCCACCTACAACAAAAATTCCTATAAATATTTTTTCCCTTGTATTTATATGCTTAAGTAGCATTTGAAATCGGGACTCAGCATTTCAGCTAGAATACATAGCAAATAAAAAACTGAACAAAAGTGCCACCACGTCAGCCAGTCACGTTTTGTTCGATAATAATAAAAAATGTAATTCGTGCAACAATACTTAACAAAAAGTACCACTTGTGTTACCTTCACTATATTCTCCTCTAAAGCAATTTTTTTGTACAATTCAACATAACATTCTCCCACAGTAATAAATGTGACCTCTGAATGTTTCACTGTCTACACCACAGATCTGGAGATCAGATACCCTCAACCAGCAGACCAGCACAGAGCAAAGGAACCAGAAAGTCTTTTTTTTTCTTGGCTGTTCCTTCAGATGATGGCTTTTGGTTGTGAGAGTGTTAAGTGCTCTGCCTTCTCTTAACGCCCTGCACAGAAACCCAAGAGCAGCTATGTACCTTTTCCATTTGTCACAGAAGCTGTACAATAACAAGCTATCAGCTTAAATTCCACATGTCCATTCATCTTTGGTATTGGACTGTGGAATGCATAGTTGCACTGATGAAGATCAAATGAGTTCCTCGCTGCATTTATGTGTGGGTTTTATTTTCTTTTTTAATCCTCACAAGATGATTCCGTTTCTCAGAACTGGGATTTGAAACGGCTGGAAACTGGATTAAGAAAGACAAAAACGGGGAAATAAATGGCCTTTTATGTTGGATTGCTCTGCTCTGAAAGGCTCGGAGTACTGCAAGAGTTCGTCACAGCAAAGACAGGGCCTGTCTGTCTGCCACGAAAGAACTCTGTGGCTCTCTCACTTTCTCTGGCATGGCGTTGAAGCACTGCTGTCTGCTCACGTTTATCTCGCACATACAACACACACACACACACACACTGTTGCTTCCTGTCTCCAGGCCCCATTTGCTCATCTTTGGATTTGGTTTATTCACAGCCACTGCACTGGGTGGAGCTGTTTAGACTTGCGTTGTTTCAGTCTCTGTATCTGTACAATTCTTGCCACATTGTAAGTGCCTCAGCGCGAATATCCTCAAGTTTGCTTTTTTCTGATTTTTGGGGGGTGGGTTGGGGTGGTCGAGGAGGAGGGGGTTATTGAAAGGAAGAAAAGAATAGTTCAAAGACATCCGCTTCCTGTAACCCCCCCATGTCCATCTCCTTCCTGTAGAGCTGCTCCAGCCGTACAGGGAAGCAGTCGAATTTTAATGGTATTCTCTATGAGAGAGCTTTAGTAGAGTCATAAGCTGCCCCCGTTGGGGGGTTTCCGTTTTCCTGCTTGGGGGAGGCACGGCAGGCCAGCGGGGCGCTGAATGGGGAGGAGGTGCTCCGGGCCGAGGGTGGCCGGGTCTCTGCAGGCAGGGGGTCTCGGTCCGGCGGGCGCAGAGCAGATGGTGCCAGTGGGAGGGCCAGCGGGAAGCTGGTCATGTAGAATATTCTGCCAGTCCGTCGGGCCACCTGAGGATAACAGCCACATACATGCTAGTGTTACAACTCACATAAGGGATACACAGGAAACAAGCGGACTCGGGGTGTATACCGCATCCTTACGCTTAATGTAATAGCTGTGACTGCTACTTCAAGTAAATTAAATCATTTAAAAGACCTCATAACTGTTCATGTGTATTCTCTATATTTCATATAAGAAATGTAAAGGGGAAAAACAGGTAGAAATGCCAGCACTGGCTCTGTGAATTCCGGCTCTGACAGTTTAGCACAAAAGACGTGTGTGGGGTTATTTTTTTCTGGACCTGCATGGTGTATTTTCTAAAGAAATTATTTGGCTCTATTTCCTAAAATATAAAGCTACTAGTAGCCTAATTTAAACCACCACAACCATGACCAGGCAGTTAGTAGGGATGCTATAAATGCATCATGCAGCACCTCATATTTGTGTTAATGAAAGCTCCACATGATCTAAGCTCTAAGAACAGACAAATTAAAAACTATGTTGTTATTTAACAAAGAAAAACCTATAATCATTAATATAGTGAAGCTTTTATTTAAGTAGACATTTAGTTATGGAAGGAGACTTAGATGTTTCCACTGGGTTTGTTTGTCTTATTAACTTCCAGAGTGAGAAAAGGAGAGGCTGGTGAGGGAATAGCAGGTTATACTTTCTATAATGTAATAAATAATAATAATGTGGACGTTTCGCAATATTAATCGTAATTTTAAAGTGATAAAAAGTAATTTCACAAATTGGGGCAACAGAGGCTCAGTAGGTTAGAACTCTGGGGCGGTGATTAGAAAGTCAGGGGTTTGAGCCCCAGCACTACCAGGCTGCTAATGCTGGATCTATGAGTAAAGCCCCTAGCCCTCAACCCCCCTGGGGGTCCAGTGCACCAGGCGCAAGCCTGATCATTGGGAGGGTTGCATTATGAAGGGTGTGCTTATCAAACGTGAATTTGATCCTCTGTGGCAAACCCAAGAACAGGACCATATAAAAGAAAAGAATTCAGGAGGAAAACACTTTTTGTGAAGGCACACATTACACTATCCTGCCGCTGATTATTTTCCTATAACAATGCAACCTGGGGGGGAGGGGTTATTCCTAACATAATGCTTTGTAGATATGTCTTATTATGTATAAAAGCATTCCCTGTCACTGCACATTTGATCTTAAATTACATTTGGAGAAGTACTGAAAAGGTCTTAAGTGTTCAGTTGAAATGGATTAAAGCACACTGTGACTTCTAGGATTTGAGAGCACAAGCATCTGATTATTATTACACACTACCTCTGATCATTTTGTTATTAACAAAATGCCCTTTTTAATAATAAGATAAAGCCTCGAAAGCTCTCCACCACCAACAAAACAACCCACAATGATGACAACTGATTCCAGTACCTGAGAGCGGATCTTGAGAGCCGGCCCAAGTTTCAGCCCCATGTGGTTGAGCAGGTGCTCCTCGGTTAGCAGAGCTAGCGTCTCTCCATCAATAGCCTGCTCCCGAAACACCTGACAAAAGACACGTGACCTCAGTCTCACAGTCATGTGCTCATAACACTCGCAATAATTGAATCTTCACTCAGCATGCACGTAGGCATTGACAGATATGTGGTGAGCTTCTTTAAATGGAAGTGAGGATGGATGATGCATTGAGCATGCACATATTTGTGATGTGTGACGGACAGAGCTGTGAGCGAGACAAAGATAAGAGCAGTGCGGAGCGGCCCTTGGCCAGCGCTCAAACAACCAACTTTAAAGCGGCTAGCCGTCACTAATATCTAATAGCACTATAATAAATTCGGCACCACGAATTCTGGCCACTCTATTCATTTTACAGCCCGAGTCTCCCCCTCCTGTCTATTCTCTCTCTCCGTTTCCGGCATCCCCCCTGTTCGAGAGGGCCGGGGAGAGGAAGTGTGTGGCGCTCTGCTCCTGCTCTTGTCCTCACCTGGGCGTACTCTCCACAGCCTGCCAGTCTGCTGATGAAGCTGCACACCTCTTCCACACTCCACTTGCTTATGTCCTCTGCTGCCGCCGCTGCCTCCTCCCCGTCCACAAACAGACCTCCCATGGCGCCTGGCAACCCGCCGAGCCGAGAGGAAGCATAAATCATTAGAAAAGAAACCCCATGAAGCAGCCCCTCCCCCACCCCTCACACACACAACACGCACATGGCTCGGTTAATGACCCCATCTATTTCAGAGTTCAGTAAGGGTCAGAAATGGGGCCTCTTCCTATGGGAGGTCCCTGCACTGCAGGGTGAACGTGTAGGTAATGTATTTCAGATGGCTGGAACTGCGCTCGGGGAGAAGGAGAGCGAGAAATAGCACCTCCACTAACGGCGATAAACCTTTAGCTGATGGGATTACAGAATGCCATATTTCATAGTCCAGTCCAAGTGACTGGTCTTATAAATAAATATTTAGTCTACAGTGCTTAAAAAATGCTGATTCATTCATAAAGTGTGATGTCTGTGTGAGACTTTACAGTGTCTAAAATAAGTGTGCAATACGTTTTGGTGTTTGTCTTGTGATAGTGAATGAATAGTTGATTATTGGATTGGGACTCTGTTTGGGTTCTGGATCTGAAACTTTATGGGTCATAAAAACAGTGGAGTAGACGAATGATCACAGACCCCAGAAACACTGTGCGTGTGTATGTGTGTTTGTATAGTTAGGCAACGAGGCTAAGACAGAAGTCTTCAGTGTGATATCTGAAATCTCTGATTTCTTATCTTGGTTACTTTGGACTTTGAACCTTGTTATGTCTAGACAACACTTTCCATTGGATAAGATATAAAAATTACTTATATGAAATGATCAAAACTCACCGGCATGGAAATAGGGGTTGGCGTAGGGGAAGCCGAAGGGCAGTGTCTGTCCTGGCAGGATGGGGAAAGGGGGCAGAACCCCTGGTGGGAGATACTTGGCTTCGCTCTTGCTTAGTCCTGGTGTGAAGAGATGATGGCTGGGTGATTCTGGCACTGTGGAGCTGCAGGGAACGCTGAGCCTGCCCGAGCCTTCCCCGAGCTCCTTCAGTACCTCGCTGGGCTTGGCCGTGTCCTTGCTTTGGCAAGTCTCAGAGTTCAGGCTGTGCCCATCTGCTTTAGCCAGTCCCTCCAGCCGCTCCTCACCCGCTTCGCCGTCACTTTCTGAGTCTTTCATGTCTTCATCATTGTGTCTGTCCGTGTCTCCCCCAGGCCCCTTGGACTGAGACGGGTCATCCCCTTGTGGCGTGCCACCTTTCTTGGCGCTTCTACGGCTGCTTGACTCTTTGAAGGCACTGCTCACCATTGCCCCCTGGTGGCTAAGTGAGAGCAGAGGTGTGTTGTTGTGGCGCAAGAGCAGCATGGCGTTGCGGCGGGTGACATCATCGGGCATGTCGTGAAGGCTACGTAGAGCCGGGTGCTCAGCCGGCAGACCTGGATGGAGAGCGAGTGGCTCGGCTAACAGGCGCTGACGCTGAACGTTCTCCAGCTCCTTTTGTCTCAGCAACTCGGCTGACATCTCCAATCTGCAATAAGGCCTCTTGGTTAGTCCCGGCAAAGTGGCACGCATTGAACATTTTTAGACTAGTTCCAATCCTGAAAGCTCAGAGTAGGGAGAGCAGGGAAAACTGGGCAAAATGCCGATTTGTTCATCGGAGCCAAAAAAGATCTGTTTTAAGGTTTTGAATTTTTAGGACATGAAATTCAGATGCTTCTCAGGACAAATCTAAAAAAACGTAAAAATACTTATCAATTGTCATCAGTTACATAAATTAGTCATCTTGCTATTAATATGTTACTTTAATGCCTGTCATAGGACCTCCATCTCATAATTACTCCCTATTGCATGTACATACACGCATTCACTCGCCATGATGCTCAAGCAAAATTGTTATGTTTGTGCAGATTCTTTCAATCATTGCTAATAATCAAGAAGAATTAAGAAGAAGGCATTGGGTATGTTAGGTATATTGGACATTTTAAACCTGCACAGTGGTACTGTTATATATGCAGTAGTGAAACTTTAAATAAAATGGAGCGATGGTGGATGTGATGCGATACTGCTAGACAATCACTACACACTCCACTAATAATTCAATACCTAGCAAGGTTCTGTTTGCGCAGCATCTCCTGTTGACGTGCAAACATCTCGGCTTGAGCAGGCTGCAGGAAACCGTATGCTGTAAAGAATAAACAGTGAGAAAATCATATTCGTCTCACGAGACGTGCCATAAAAATGCTGTAATGTCCAATGATGTACAGCGCAAATAAAAAAAAGGGTTTTTTTCCAGGTATTTTCAGAATTCACATCTGCTGAGATTTTATATATAAGACAAAGGGACTGGAAATATAACAAGACCTTTGTCATTTATGAATGAGTGAAGTAATAAAAATGATCAAATTGTCAAATAGTCTAAGTTAAAATATCAATGGTTAAAGGAGTTGTATCAGTTTCTAAACTTGGTATACATATTCATAATTTGCAAAACCTCACAAGCCTCTACTTACAGTCTAATTATAAGGTGTTAATTATTATTTATTATCCGAGATAAATAGATGAGGAATCAATCAATGATTCTGAATTAAATATATTATAAACTAATCACAGTCTTAGATGAGTGGAGTGAAAATGCTGATGCTCACCTGGTGCTTGGCACAGAGCGGAGGGCATGCCTAGGAACGGTGGCCGCAGATGAGGGCCAAGTGCGATATGAGGGGCGTTCTGCGGGGACAGCAGTGGAGGAGGATGGGATAACTCTCTGTGGGAACACAAAAAAACAAGCCGACTTGGTAAACCTGAAAGACGTCCTCGTTTACTTTTCTTATAGATGAGACTTCCAGTCCGTTGAAGGAGCAGTTAGTAATTTGTAGAGCCCCGTTTTGACTGAGGTGGACTGTAATTACAACAAAAACACTGAAAAGACCCTTAACTGAAATCATCCCCATGCACACCTGGTATTAACATGTGTCCTGGGTGAACCGATCGTAAGTGGGCAGAGCTAAGTACATGTGTAAACGGAGTCAACGGCATCTCAAAGTGATAAAACTTTATTAAAATTTAAATTTAAATCCAGATTTTATATTTGTGTGAAGCTGCTTTGGGACAATACCCATTGTAAATTAAATTGAAGTGAATTGGATGTTTACACTGTCAGTCCAAATCTGATTTATGTGCATATCCAATTGGAATCCAATCTTCCTAATCGAATGAATTGCACCCGGATGTATAAGTCAAAAGCCAAAATGGAGGGTGATTAAATGGGTTCGCTTTTTTCAACATGGCAACGCAGACAGCGTCAGAGACGGAGGAGGCTCGTCTGCTCTGCTTTATTCCGTGCAGCTTCGCTGCTGGTATCACTGTCCAGCGATAACCCGGATAATGTACTGAAGACCCTTTCAACACACTCAGTATGACTTGGCTATGTAACGTACAGTTTTTGAAGAGTAATGACTCATAATTGGAAATCTAGTGTCACCCAGAAGAAGATTTTTTTCCCCTTTTATTCTGGTTCCTCTCACTGTTGCATCATACTCATCACACTATGTTGCATCATACTGATTAATGATCTCTGAATTTCCATAAAACTGCTTTGTGACAAAAGTGCTATAGAAATAAAACTGAATTAAATTAAATTGAGTAAGAAATTGAATTTCCCTCCTAAGTTGCTTCCTAAGGAAAGGCTGCTTCAACTGGGGGAGGAGCTCATTTCAAGACTGAAAAAAAAATTTAACTTAAGCTTGTAATGAGCAAACAAGTGCTAGATATTACAAGACTCTATTATAAATTAAAGTTCTGCGTGGTACCGTTACCATTTATATGATTACTGTATGTTCAGGAAGCAAAGCATTTGAGAATTGAGAATCGTATGAGATGAGAGACATTAATGTTTAATGGCATGACAGAATCATAGAGAACTCTCCCTTTCAGCAGTCCATGCTAAAAAAATCACCTCTTATTTCTCCAGTATGATCCATGGTGTGTGATTTACAGTATGTATTATGTAAATGCTGCGCACTTCCTCTTTGCCTATTTTCATCCCTCGCTCCAGTGTATGCGTACAGCAATAGCCCCTCATCAGGCCTGTCATGCTGCTGCCAGCGGCACTGTTTGTACCCTGGGCCTTTCCCCGTCCTCCCCCTCCTCACTCCCTCGCTCGCTCCTCGGCCCCGCCACACTGGTAATGAGGGCTGAATACACAATAAGAGCATGTCATACTCTGACAGCTGGGGCGGCCCCTCTGCCTCGCCTGGGCTACAGGCTGAAGCACCTCCTAATTAACACAGACCTTCCTCTTCTACCCTTGAGCACCCACACACGCATGCACACACATGCACACACCTCCTCCTGCTGGCTTTTATTGGCTGCATTCAGCCAATAAATGGTGGTGTGTGGCAAGGGTTCCCCCCTCCATTTTCAAAAAGGCCCTCAATTATGTTTTTCTCCTTTTGTATGGCCAGAGAATACGGGCGGCTCTTATTCAATACTGCATACACCTTTATGGAGCAGTGGTGGAGTGGGGAGAGCAACAAGCAGAGAAAAGAGTGAGAATGAGAGAGATATAGATGGATTGTGTAGAGCAAGAACATATGAAGATATAGCCTACGTGAGATGAAAAGTGCACGGCTAATGACTAGTATATATTATACACACACAAACACACACACACACACACACACACACACACACACACACATATATATATATACCTTGTTCCAGTAGCAGATATATGTGCTTAGATGAAAGAATGAGAGAAAAGGTTTCTTCTGGACTTCAGAATAGTCAGTATGACTACATGTGACCATCTTCTGCAAACTGTGATCCTTGAAGAAATGCTTCTCTACTCATATACCTTACTACACACTGGGGCCAAATGTTTCCGTGAGTTTTCCATGCAGGTTCATTACAACTCAGGTTGTTTTAATCTTCTTAATTATTGCCCTAACAGAGGGTAAGGCCATTTTAAGGCAGTTCATCCATTGCTTGATTTATTAATGTCAACAAACTTTTGTTGACCAGATTTGGCCGCTGTGTCACCTAATATTTAATACTCTAGTGAAATAATTCCTAGGGGTATTCCCCAGTGAAAAACCTCTGGGGATGTTGATAATTGTGAGACATAGTTTTGCTTAAAAAATGAATGGTTTTATAAGGTTTTGTTAATGGTTTTGACAACTATAATTCAACTGAAAGTTAGAACACTATTGTTTTCCGTGTGAGATTTACCTAATTATCCATGTGCAATGTTTCATAACCATTTTTTACTCATGTTAAAGGCAACGTGCCAATAATTCTGAATGATTTCTATCATATATGAATATATGCAGTATGTAAAGCCTGCACACTTCCACAGGAACACTCTCACACTGTATGAAGTCAACTCACAGGCGAGAGTGCAGCGTCGGTGCTTTGTTGTTGTGAGCGGTTCTTGCTCCAGGGGGAGGGAACCGGAGCAGCGTAGCACAAAACAAACACACCCACATCCAACATCCAAACACAACAAGGGGAAAGAAACAACGTGAAATTGAAAGAAAGCAAGAAAAGAGAGCCAGCTTTTGTTTTGCTCTACATGGGCTCCCATCATGCCCAAACTAAATGCCCTTGCATGTCATTATCCTTGAAAACAAAAAAATAAATAACTTACAAAAAAAAAATACAGAAGAAAACAGAACAGGAAAGAAAGGAGTGAAGCAAGAAGAGGTTGAAACAAGCAATGGGGGAGGAGAGAGAGAGAGAGAGAGAGAGAGAGAGAAAGAGAGAGGAGGGGGGTGTCTTCGATCGATCGGGGCCGCTGTTGAAATGTTAATGCTAATCGTATAATCGCTTTCCGTCGGTGCCTTGCGCTTCGGTGGCAGCGCCAATTAATCTCTGGGAAGGCAGCGCATGACCTTGGAGCCTGGAGCCGGGCGGGCAGCCCAGCCGTGCTTATGTAATTACACTGTGAAGTGTGTAATCACCTGGTCTAATCCCTCAGGCCGCACAATTAGGCCGAGCAGCGCTGGCCGGGGCCCGCCAAGCTTCGTGCCGCCCCGCGCGGCCCGCAGATGAATAACGGTCAATTAAAGCTGCATGACTGGGGCCGCGAGGCGTCCGCTCGATCGTAATTAGCTGTAATCATGAGGAGACGTACCCGGCAGACGTGCTTCTCTTTTTATAGGAAGCAATTTAGAGGGAGGCAGGCTTTAACCGTTTCACTCTGGGTTCCAAGGGGGGGTGATAAGAGAGGGTTGGGCTAGCAGGAGAGGTGTTGTTGTGTTTTGCTGAGACTTAACTCCTTCACACCTCCAGCACACACACACATGTACACAGAGAAATTCTGGATATATTTGTTTGTGTTTCCCAAAATGCTCCCTTCATTGAGGTTCTCTCACCAGAGGAAAACTATATCATATATGCTTATATCAGTTTTATATATTTGTCCTAAACAGCAAACCCTGTCATACTTTTCACTAACTCTCTCTCTCTCTCTCCCTCTCCCCTGCTCTAAACCTCAGGCAGTTCCCTCATGTGTGACGACCTGTCAGTGTGGCGGCAGCGTTGCGCCCTGCCTGTGTGAGTGTGTGCTTATGTG
Source organism: Doras micropoeus (assembly GCA_028566355.1). Taxonomy (NCBI): domain Eukaryota; kingdom Metazoa; phylum Chordata; class Actinopteri; order Siluriformes; family Doradidae; genus Doras; species Doras micropoeus. The sequence goes on from JAOUQY010000020.1 coordinate 7,989,290, forward strand.
TGTGCGTCTAAACTGGCCAGGCCAGAGAGAGATGAGAGAGGAGTGGAGCGGAGCTGACAGGACGGCCATTAATGAGCGGAGCACAGGGGATTAGCCGCTCTCCGTGCCGCTCCTGCCTTGCCTCGCTTCGCCTTGACTCCACAGGAACACATTTGCACAGGAAGCTCATTAAAATGCATGAGGCTCTCACTCGTGCTCTCACTCCCGTTCCCCACCACCACCACCACCACCTCCCACCCCGAGACCACTGTCTGTTCCTACTGCTGCTCCACATGCCAAATGCATTAGGATTTGCCTTGCAGATTCCCTAAATGCAATCAGACAAATGGTTGACTGGGGCTGTAGAGCTATTGATCGCTATAATGATTTGTTTTTAACAATAGCCACTAATGGGCATTGGATAATCAATTAGGGACAGTCGATGGAAAGGTGAGCTTGAGCAATGGCTTTCGGCTCACCCTTTCAGCCTGCCTGGCTCCCAGTCGATGCTTTATATGGGAGGCCGGAATCGGACATGCCTGTCCTTTTCACAATGTCACTCGTAGTCAATGGCAAAAGCATGTGACCCACTCTGTCCTGACTGGACGCACTCCAAAACTACAGCTGATGTGGGGCCACAGATTATGCACTATTACAGGTACAGCAAGGGTTAAATCTAGAAAACCAAGAGAGGAGGGGAAAAAAAAAAAAAACACCACCCCTCACCCCTGACCAGGAAAGCATGCAGGGCTAGTTAACATCAGTAGTCCTGTGTGGCTAATTATGGCAGGTGAGCAGAGTAAGGGCGGCTGGCTGGCCCAAGCTGCATGCTGTGCTCCCGTCAGGGCACGGAACAGAACGCAACGCCTACGCTGCCCCCCTTCAGCCCATTTCCTCCCTCCCTCCCTCACGCCTCGTCTCACCAGCCCATTATCGATCCTCCGGCTTCCCGTGCCACATAAATAATCGACAAGCAATTACCCGCCCACTCCCGCTGCTTGGGCTTTCTTTGGAGGCGGAGGCGAGCGCCAGGGCCTTGCGGGGAGGGTGAGAATGGGAGGAGGGGAGTGCAGGGAGTTGTGCGGCGCCTGGACGACCAGCGAAGCCTAAAGCCCCATAAATTCCTCCTGACAAGATCAAATCGGACAAGGATGCAAAGAACTAATGCCCACTGGCAATCGGATCCCATTAAAGAGATTTTCCTTTATATCGCTGCCTCCGCCTCAATATCATCGGCCTTCCTTCCCCTTTTTCTCTTCTTCCCTGACTTCATCATACAATACAGATTCCTTCCTTTTTTTTCCCCTTTTTTCTCTTCAGCATGCGGTCACCCACTCAAAATCAGCATGCAGTATTCATTAGAGCTGGATGCTGGGTTCATTATTAATGTGAAATATTCGTCTTATTTTAAAAATCGTAGGGCATTTCCCGCCTATATCTGTGGTCTTAAAGTGTGCCTGGGAGGTTTTCTCTTTGCACAGGGTCTACACAGTTATCTACACAGGCTGTTCAAATCTGCTCAATCCCACAATCTAGATTTTTGAAAACACATCCATATGTGTGGTTTGAATCCCACTGGTACTAGAGAGATCGTGAAATTGGTATGAGAAGTAAAAAGAAAAGCACTGGCCTACTGACTAACAAACAGAAAAATTTTATTTTTTTGGCTCCCCAGCCCCTCATCTCCATCACACCCCTCTCCCCCCAATATCCCCCATCCCCCAACTCTATCAACCCTATAAATTGGATATATCATGCATAATAAACTGTATGTAAATAAAGAATTTGCTACACATACCTCTCACTGAAGTGTGCATCCCTGTGCTGCGGCAGGCCTTGTTTCCTCCTCTGGCTGGAGGAGCTGCCTGCAGAGGGGAGGTGAGCCTCCATGGCTCCTGGGTTCCTCACAGCACTCAGAGCCTCCTGACGCACACGCAGCAGCTCTGATAACACACACAACATAATGCTTAGAACATTCTCACATAAATGCACAGCTCCTCTGTATGATTTATGATTAATGCTTCAGGTCAGAATATTCATAACCACTTGGTGCATGTACAGTTTGTCCTATGAGTGTCTTAATGGCACCTCGTTTGCAGCCCAGAGAAAAGTGAATAGGAAAACAGTACACAGGACACACACACATACACATACGAATGACCTCATTCATGGGTTACCATCTAAAGCTGAACTTTTCCTTTGAGTGCTGTATTCTGTACTCACAGCCTCTGCTGTCTCTGTCTCTGTCTCTTGGACTCTCTTTCTCTCTCTCTCCATCTCTTATAGCTGGCTCGCCAAGCCCATCTCCCATCATTATCAAACTAACAGGGTCACAACAGGAAGCACACAATCTAATGAAAGGGTGTTAAATAGAAAATCCATCCTGTGCACCTCCCTCTCTCCCTCCCTCCTTCTTTCTCTCTCCTCCGGCCCTTTTTTAATTAGACAGTTCCCGTGGGAGCTGGCGGCCATTTCCGTGGCTGGCGTGTGGGGCTGAGTGATCGGGTCGGGGTGGCGCGACAGATATTAATGTGCGCGGGGCCGCTGTATTGATCTGTTTATTGCACTTCCCCATGGGGGACTGGACCGATGGCAGACAAGCCCTCTAACAGCCAGGGAGAGAGAGAGAGAGAGAGAGAGAGAGAGAGAGAGAGAGAGAGATGGAAAGACACAGAAATAGAAAGCCAACATAATGCAACAGCAAACTTGAGAAAGCTTGAATTCACAGCATACCTTTTGCAAACATCAGTGCTCAAGGTTGATAAATACCTTTGATAAATACTACAGGGCTTCCAAGTTTCAATACACAATCTTCTGTCTTTCAAAGTAATATGAATGAAAATAAGGGGATGAAATTCGAGGAGGCTCTGACCCACCTCCACCTCCACCCCACCCCCCACCCCCTCC
>JAOUQY010000020.1:8005937-8028302 GCA_028566355.1 Doras micropoeus
AGCTTGGTGATGCTGGGGCTTGAACCCCCAACCTTCTATTCAGTAACCCAACACCTTAACCATTGAGCTATCCCTGCCTCAGGGACTAAAGTCTTTTAAAGGTTTAGCGCCACTAAACTTTTACTGCCAGACACATTTTGACTTCTTTTTTGCTATCTGGAATCATTTTCTTTTAACCCTTTCATGCAGAAATGGGTATACAACATCAAGATATGTATAACTGCATGTGAAATTAAATGACTTTTCTACCTTTTCTACAACGCTAAAAAGTGAAGTTAGCAGGCATAAAGGATATACAAACATTACTACTTGTAATGTGTTTCTAAAGTCATTTACAAACATATGTATACGTCTAAATAAATGACACAAGATTTTTGTTAAAGCTAGAGTAGGCAACTAGGCAACCAGAAAGAGTAAACTAGATTTTGAAAGTATCCAAAAGAAAAAAAATTCAGCCCCTCCCTTCAGGCCTCCCTCCAAACCACTCCTTTAAAACTATTGAACGCGCGCTACCTGAATCCTGCTGGAGGATGAGAGAAAGTGTTGGGGAGAGGAGTACAGTGCATCAATGTCATCGCTAACCAAATCCAACTACCTCATGTCTCATTGGCATGTAAGCAGTGCAAGCTGCTGTAGGTATATAGGTGTTATGCATAATAATAATAAGGGAGGGAATGACATTCAAATTGTCAGACATTTCCTTAATGTTAATGTGCCAAAAAAATAAATAAATATAATAAAGCTTGTTCCTTAGTCCAAAATCTAGTCTCAAGACACTGTGTGTGTGACTGTGTGAAGTGCCACTCTAGTCCAACTTCTCTGAGTCCCCATCTCTGAGATATAATGCATATCTCCGGTTTACAGGTGATATATATTTAATATATTTATAAAAAACAGCTTTACATTAATGGCCAATGAGTGTGAACAACATTCACATAAGGGTTAAATGAACTTCACATGTGGAGACACATATAGTTATTTTATTACTTACTAGATATAGAGTATAGTAGAGTATACTGAATATTCTAACTTCATGGATATATCCAGGCTGGTGCATAATGCCAAAGGGTAAAAGTAAATACTTCTAGATAAATTTAACTAGAGCCAAAGACACTACAGAGATAGAAGCTTGGCTGGCTTTAAGATGGGCCGAAGCCAAAGTTTGAAGCAAAGCAGCGTGCCCATGGCACCAGCACAAGACAAGCGGAGGAAGCCCGGCTCCACAGCGCACTCCCTCTGCTTTTAGCACTTGGCCCTCCTTCACATAACGCACTCAACAAAAGCAAAGAGTGGAGGGTCGGCATGCAGAGGAAGAGGACCTTCTTCTGTGTGGAGACTGAGAGGCGGGCAGTCGCATTGACTCACACACTGCTTCTTCTGTTCCTTTGAGAAAAATTCAGTTCCCTGCTCAGTGCAAACTCTCACAGTGTCTCCCTTCTGCTTTCCAACATTATTTGAACTGTGTTGTTTCTTAATTCACCATATACTGTAACGATGCTTACAGTTTCAAAATATATGCTTCTTCTCTGGTCCACGCAGTCGATATGAGGAAACTAAGATGCCAAAAATAGGTGCTGTGATGTCACTACCACAGACACATTTACATACATCTGCCCTCGTTACATTTACATATGGCCGCATCTTCAGCAAATCAGCATACAACAGCTTGATCTGTCAGCTGATGAGGAGTGCTGGTACTGCAGTCTATAGTAGATCTACTGGAGCAGAAGCTGTGGGGATTTTTTTTCTTGGCTGTCGGAAGGGAATTGTATCTATGCATAGCCTTCCAAAGGATACAGACATCAGATAGCAGTTGCTGAAGTTTTTTTTTTCCCCCAATGTGCATGAGAATTTGAGCTTGTTCAGCGCTTTTTTTTAATGAGGCAACAATAAAGTGTAAAAACTGCTGATGGATGAGTCAATTAAAACTATACTGTACCTGATAGCAATGATTATTAACCATTTTCCTGTACAAACATTAGGATGCTGTTTGATGTGGAATGCAAAGGGTACACTGAAGTACCGGAAAAACTGGTATAGCAGTTACTACTTGGTAGGTCCCCTGATGTTTGTTGAGGCCCCAGCATTGAATTCCAATCTTACTTGAGGCAGTGTGACGCTGGTCACGTTCACCCAGAGTCTTTTTACGGCCACGCTGCTGTTGTAAGTTCAAAGTTTTGCCCTTGAAATGTTCATACGTGAAAATCCAAACTTTGCTTCTACCTCTGAAATGCTACGACCCATCTCACAAGCTAACTATTAAACCACGCTGAAAATCGTGATAACTTGCCATTCTCATGGCGGAAACAACTCTAGAAGCTTCCATAGATGTCTAGCACTAATGTCATTGGTGGATGCAACCAATAACGTGCATAGGTAGCATTGCTATCTATTTTGCAGTTTTTCTGGTACACCAGTGTACTAAACTGTACTAACTGTAGTTTAGTGGTTTTGGATAGAATGTGTTTCACTTAAGCTTGTCTGTGAGTACAATCACGTTGTATATTCATCTTTCTATGTAGCTAGCTTTATCTAGCTGGTGGCCACCATTCACTTTTTTCACCTAGTCCTGGAATCCATTTAAGAATTTTCCCTGTGCCCAACACAACTGATTCAACTAATCAGATTATTTACTGCCCAAATGTTAAAATATTAGAGCAGGTAAACTAGAGCAGGGGTGTATCATGGCCAGGGCTGGGAAACTATGCATTATATTATAATATAATGTTTATCTGAGACGTAATGAGAAGTAATTATCACAAGTCAAACTAAAATTATTAAGTATGTGTGACACACAAATGTGTGCCTGGGAAAGCACGCCAGACTATGCTGGGTAGCTACATGCCATATTAAAATGAACATGAGCCTAATTTTGGTTTGCACATGGCCTCAATTTGGTTTGTAATCACATACCAGCTGCCAAAATAGTTGTGATGCTCCTGCGCTCCTTTTTACTTTTGGGAGTAATTTGATTTTAAAATGTTATTACTTTATTACTTATAGTAGAAATACCAACAAAAGGAAAACATTTCAGTTCAGGAAAGGCTGTAGGTTTAAGAACTATATATAGTAAACGTGTCAAAATTTCACCACGGGAAGGGTTTTCCCAGGCTGCCACTCGTATACAAATTAAAAGCAAAAGACTAAGTAGTCCAGCTCCTCCACAACAAAAAAGTAAGCAGAAAAATTGCAGCAGCAGTGATACAGTAAGCCCCTAGATCATTCTGCCTGCAGATAGGAGAGGAAAGGCTGGGGAGAGAGGGATTCGGTAATGCCTGCCTGCCGCTGCCTGAGGGCCAGAGATCTAAAGGCAGAAAGCCTTTAAGACCAATTAAATGTTGCTTCTTAACACTGTGATGCCCAGATTTAGCACCAAACAGGGAGCACTGGTGCTGCCTAGTTCCACAATGCTGCCAGCCTGGACTCCTGCGCTGCATTGCTCCAAGGCTATAGAAAATATTACAGGCTCTCTCTTTGTTTCTCTTCCTTTCTCTCTGTGCTTAAGATAATCAGCCTCTCTTTACAGTCACCATAGCACAGTCTGTACTGCTGCTCTTAAATACATTTAACTTCAGCCCCCTTTCAATGAAAAAAGTAGGAGGATATAAGAAAAGGACAGAGACATAAAGAAGAAGGAGGGATTTATTTGTGAAGGAGGTGGCCTGTTTTACCCTCTTCACCCTTTTGGCTCTATCCTTCTCTTTCTCTCACTGTGGTCACTGACAGGTCGGGCAGGCCAGACTCCTTAATTCCCTTTCCTTATTCCCTTAATCTGTCATCTTTATCAGGCAGGGGAAGTGGCGGGTGGTGCGGCGAAGCCACGGCCTCCAATCAATCTCCACATTACATCTGACAGAATGGTGCTAATAACTTATTGATCCCCCTGTTTGCGGGCCTCGGCCAGCGCTTGAAAGGCTACCATTGATTGGCTGCAGGGGGGAGAGAGCTGCGTGGCTCTTTCGCTAGCCCAGAAGATGCAACGCCACCTCCCTCGACTGCCGCTCACCCGCTGAGAGCCTCAGGGGGAGGACAGAGAGAGAGAGAGAGAGAGAGAGAGAGAGAGAGAGAGAGAGAGCGAGCAAAGAATAACAGGGAATGGAATAAATAGAAAAGAACACAAAATAAGTTCATTGGGGGAAAAAAAAGAAAATTATGCCATGAGATTTTAAAAAACCATGAAGAATATATTTGTAAGCAGAGTGAGCACTAGGGAAAAGACAAATGCTGATAATAATCACTCTAACCAATTTAATTATTCTGGTCTCCACTCTCACACACCCTAACCCAGCATTTAGAAAAAAATAAAATAAAACACCTTATATGCCTATTACGGGCGCTCTGGTTTGACCGCAAAGCCACGTATAGGAGTCTACACAGGGAGCCAGACGATCTGCTGGCGCCCCTGCCCTCCCCCTCACTTGCTCCTCCTCTCCCTCCTCCCTCTCACTGGGTCGGCCAGAGGGATAGAAGGAAGAGGAGGAGGAGGAGAGAGAGAGAGAGAGTGCCACTGAAGCTCTGTCGCTGGCTGAATGGGACTGACGCCTAGGTTGGCTCTCCTGTCTGACCCTCAGATTTAATTAACGGCCCTCTCCGTGGCGGCGGCCAACCAACCCTCCAATCCCCTCCACCCCCCCTCTCCGCCTGTCTTGCACGACTCCGCCGCTGTCTGCTCTCCCCAGATACCACGCAGGACTCCAACCTGGCTTTATTTTTCTCCCCCTCCCTCTCCCTCTCCGTCTCCCTGGTTCCGTAACCGCATACCCACGGCAAGTCAGACTTGAAAGGAAGTGAAATAGACTGTGTGAAAGAAACAAAGAATTTTTTTAAATGCTGCTGGAGTCTCTCAGTTTAGCATGGAAAATGAACACTTGGAAGTCCTTTGATCCTATTAGCAGGACAATATCAGCATTTGTAGCGCTAACCTTAATGCCTATGTGACAATACAATATTCTATTTTCAAAACTAACAGAGCCAGAACTAATACTTGTGACTAAAAGGTGTAGCAGAACAAGTGAATAGTTAAAAGAGTCACAGAATAACCAACTTTTATCTAGCAGCCATATACAATTTTAGTGTCTATGCACTGAAAACTGTTGACATCATCACCTTTTAGGCTCCTTTCCCACTGTCCTGCCCTGCCCTCATCAGACCCTTGACCTGGTCCATGGACAAAGCATTCTTTAATTTCATTTGCAGACAAGATTAAAGAAGAGATCCGGTTGGATAGTTTACAGGCATGAAAACACAAAAAGGCACATTTACGTTTTTCCCTCAACAAATCAAGATTCAGCCCTATACAGTACATCCATCCCTAGCCCCCACCCCATGACCTGTACTTGACTATTGAAACTTGATAGGCTGTTATATTTTATGATGCAACACCACTGGTCATATGTCCAGTACAAATTCAGATTTTTGTAAGATTTTCAGCACTGCCTTGTTTCTTAAATGAAAATAGAACATAGCATTAAATGTCATGCTTTGACCAAAGGACACGTTCAGTTTCTTTTAAAATTGAAATTAACATTTACCACATTCTACAAAGTTTAAGTTGAGTTAAAGAGCACAGTTAATACATTTCATAATTGAACTTCTGGCAATGTAGACTTTTGAAATATCCAGCTTTTAAACTTGCTTTCCAGTCCAAACAATCAAACCATGAAGCTAACTTTCTCTGCAATCCTTAAATCAAGCCAAGACTGGAACGATGCCATAGTAAGACACAGTGATTTTTTAATACAGGATATAAAGTATCATTATACAGTATTATAGGATATAAGATATTAAGTATTATTGATCTGCAGACTGTCATCCATATAAGTAAATGGTGAGTTCTATCAGTTTTAAAGATTTTTTTGTTTATTATCTAACCATAGATATTTATGGATACAATGAGATAACATCAATATTGTGATAAATAATTTCATTACACTCTTCTTATTGACAATATATTGCCAGTATTGTGATATCTTAAAAACATTAAGAAAATATTTTTTTCAATATCAATTACAAACAAGGGAATAATAATAATAATAATAATAATAATAATAATAATAATACTTTTTTTTTTTTTTTTAAACTGTCTAGACAAATTAAATAAATGTAGCTTTTCTTTCAATATTTCTTTTCTGGTTTTGCTAGCAGCTTGTTCATTAACCTTTAAATAGTTACACAGTATCGTAAAATGTATCATGGTATGATATTTTTTGACATATTGTCCACCCCTAGTTAACGAATATGTTTTATAGTTATAGAAAAGAAGCAATGAAATATAATTAGATTACATTAAAAACTATGCAATAAGTTTAAAATTAAGTAGTGTAGTCAAAAGATGGGCACAAAGGGGAACCAGTAATGATCTTACATTGCCCAGTTAAGCAAAATAACATTGAAATTTTGCAAAGGCTTTAATCATTACAGAAACAAGGAAGCTTAAACCTTTTTCACTAACAAGAGACACAGAGACACAGAGATTAATGACTAAACTCAGAGTAGTTTGAGCTCAAGGTGTGTCTTACCTGAGTGTGTGGAGGTGAGGCTGATGTCAGAGCAGGGCTGGCCCTCGGGCATGCCGTGCTGTCGGGTGTGGTGTAGGTTGGAGATGATCGTTGAGAGGTCACTGTCACGACTACTGAGGAAGATAAAGAAAAAGAGAAAGCGGGAATGAGACAGTGAGTAGCAGCGGGGATTTCTAATCTCGCACAAAACAAAGCAACACTTCACTCAGAAACTAACCACAACAACACTGAGAAATGACTCACAGCATGCACAGCGCTAAAAGGAAGTCTAAACATCTTATATTACGTCTGTCTTTTCAATTATTACGACGTCTCAACATGCCACTAGATAAATGATCAACCCACACAGCTTGAAGTAATAAATGAAGCAACGTTTACTTGAGACTCGGCGTACCTTCCTCTAAAAAAGCAGTGTACAAAGTTACAAAACAGTATCACAACAACTCCACAGTCGACACCCACAGACACATTATAAACACCTACACCACAAACGAACAAAGCTGTAGTGCTGGTCTTGCAGAGCACTGAGGTTATCCGTAAAAGGCTTCCTCTCGTCAAACAGAACCCTGTCCCTGCCGCCGGCCCATTGTCTTCTGGATTTAAAGTGTATAATAAGCAATGACAGATCCCTGCATCGAGCAATTTCGACTCTCATCTTGTCCCATCTTCAGCCTTAAGATGTTCTAATAAACACATTCAGGGCTCCTAAGCAGTTTAGGAGCTTAAATGAAGTGATTATGGTTTTTAGCATCACCTCGCTGAAATGAATTAAGAGACGCAGACAGTGAGCCTGGATAAACCAACGGAGGAAGCTGGCATTGCACAAAGGCAAACAGATAAGACGTGAATAGAAGTCAGAGCAGGCTGAAGGGGAGTAAACATCTGCTGAACATGTCTGTTAGTCACAATGAGACGCTAAATCTGTTTACTAGCACCCGGAAAATTGGGAATTTAGCTAGCATAATATGAATGGAACATCTTACACTGTATGCTCATCATATTAATCAGTTCTTCACCCTAAAGCATATTATTTCATAAAATCTACATAAACGAGGGGTATCAAAATCATTTTATGTAAAAGGTCACATTACACCTAGTCCACGTTCAGCATGTGTTTGAGGTATAAACAGATTAAGCCAGCGTATATCACCTACAAAACAGATGAACAGACTGCATTTCATAACAACATCTATTTTTTTAGCTTGCTAATAAAGAATTGCATAACATTAGCACTATGTCTGTACCTATTTACAGCCCAGAGGTTATTGCTGTATTTTGTCCCACAAATGAATACCAAGAGAAGCCATTTTCTGGTCCATAAGACAATTTAAACTTAAAGAACATGGAATCTTAGCCCAATTGATGGGCTGAACTAAAACCTTTATTGGTCGGTCCTGGCCCGTAAGACATGTATTTAACACCTTTGGTCTATACTGTATGTTATTTAGTAACTACAATGAAATAAATACAATTAATAGGAAAGTAGAGCACTTTACCTGGATTCTGAGAATTTACTTTAACTGCTTAGTTTCTGCTAATGACTGATAGACTCATTGCAGTAGCTAATACAAAGACAAACCCCCCCTTTTTTTATCTGATACACTACATATCAGACATATGCATCCTTCTAGCCACCACCCTCCCCCTCTTGTCCTCTTCCTTAACCCAGCACACTTGGGCCACTAATGATCCTATGGAGAAGGATAGAGGAACTATGTCATGAGCGTATTTGAAAGCAATCTGATTAAAACTCTGATCTCCTTATGTAGTATATCAGTGTGGAATAGCCGATTAGAATTTAGCCAGCCATCAGACTCACATCTCTCAGCGCCTGCCAGGCTGAGGCCCACGCTCACGATTTGGGAGGTCTCCGCAGTGATTTTAACGACCTGTCGCCAGCTACAGCGGCTCATCTCACCACCATTTTGCCGTAGCAGGCCGGTGGCCCCGCTGATTGTGGCAGCTGAAATGCTAGTTTTACAGTGCTCAGATTACAGGCTGCTCCCCGGTAATGTCAGCCTGTCACGCTTACAGCACGGCTACAGACAGTATGCCACAGGCAAAAGGAATTTCTTCTCATTCACCAAGCTGGCCTGACAATTCACTCGTCTTTCAGCTTGAGCGCAGAACATCGGTTTGCTGGTCATATCTGGTCATATCAGTTTCCTACAAAAAACACTGCGTGAATGGAAATTGCAGTAGAATAAAGAAAACTATAGGTATGATTTAGAAATAAAAATGTATAAATATTTGGGAACAGCAACAATGATGACACATTGGTCATTACTAACTAGTTATAATTCAGTTTTATATATATTAATTTATATATATATAATCAGCAATTAGAATATGGTTTAATTTGAGGTTAATTTGAATAATGGCTGAGGCAAGAATTTTCAATATTTGAGAATTTACAGAAACAAATGCAGCCCTTCAGCACATCTCTGGACTTTTACACTGATATCAGAAAGCCTTATTACAGCAAAAAATAGCATCTAAAAAAGCACATCATACTTTTGCAACACTTACTTGAAACACTTTAATCTTTCTGTAAATTGATGACATTCTGTCTGATAAATGATTGATGCAATCGTTTAACCTTTATATATTAATGGGCTACTCAGCACATAAGTCTCTGCATCCCCCACTTTCTCTCACCTTCAGCAGTGCATTAATCCACAGAAAATATGTGCAGCAGCCCTTGCCCTGGCCGTTCACACAAGTTATTATCCTTAAGCCAAGGTTCGCCTGTAAGCTCACTAAGCAAGGACGTTGTTAGCGAGGTAATTAGCACGCTTTTTTCTGGGCGGCCCCAATGAGCATAGAACCGCTAATGAGGCCTTCCCCGTCCAGAAGCCAAGGTCATAATCTGTGTCAGGGCTCATGCTAACACCCGGCCGTCTGAGTCAGCTATCCCAAACACGCACTGCGGACCAGACAGCTCCATTAAGGACATCAGCCTGTGATTATCAGGCACTGGAGACTATTTACATAATCTCATATTAAACCACTCAAAACCTTTCATCCCCATAACCAACACATCGTCCCAGATGTACCTATCAACATCAGTGAGCAGTTCTTAGCAGCTTTGTTGGGAGGTTTGTGGCAAAGCAGGCAAACCTGTTAATAGTCATTATATTTAAAATTTAGCTCTTAAACACAATGCAACAATGTCCCCAAATAAGGACAGAGCACAAAAAATGCAGCGTTCAGTAAATAATAATAATAATAATAATAATAATAATAATAATAATAGGGCAGCATGCTGGCTCAGTGTCTAGTGCTGTGGCCTCACAGAGACGAGCACCCAGGTTTGATTCCTGGGCCAGGGTCCCATTCTGTGTGGAGTTTGCATGTTCTCCCCATGTCTGAGTGGCTCTCCTTCTCAGGTGAACCTGTCCAGGGTTTTTCCTTGCCTTCTGCCCAGTGAGCACTGGGATAGGCTCCAGCAACCCCCATGACCCAGAACAGGACCAGCAGCTTAGATGATGAATGAATGAATAAATAATATGTTCTTCTAAAAATAACAGCCCGGTGTGACTCCCATGTGCCACAAAAGAAATCCCTGTGCTATACTGTCTGGTGAGTATGAGTTTGAATCCCAACAATGCTCCAGAAGCCAAGGAATCAAAATTTGTCTGTGCTCTATTTTTAGGAGAGATGGCATTTTCTCTTGGATATTAGCCAATCATGGGCATGTATGAACTCATGTATGTGGAAGAGCGTAGTTAGCATGTTTCTCCAAGTGTGTTATGCTGCCCTGTATGAAAATGCAGTATGAAAAGATGCATTTGGTTGGCTTGAAGTATCTCAGAGGAAGCATCTTTTAGCCCTCACCCTCCACAGTTCATAGCTGTTGCATGATAGAGGAGAGCTGGCTAGTGAGTGGGAAAGAAAATATAGAATAGTGGCTCTTAATAATGATCCCTAGTATGTCATTTAATGCTAATCTATTTTTCGGTTTTCTTAGTTGTAGCTAAGCAGATAACTAGACATACTGCATAGCCGTGCAGAATATGACCACTGCATAAAGAGCAAGAATTAAATGAAATAAGCATAACAAATTGCAAAACTGTTGCTTAAGCGGTTCTTCAGAAATAGAAATGTGTCAGTTGAACCCCACCATGGGCAAAATGTAATAAAATCTGGCATGCTTCTAAAGAACGTTGTAGTGATGTGGGGTGTGAAATCTCGTGAATTTTGAACTTTTAAATCAGAAGATATTGGCTAGTGAATTGCTAGATTTTTTTCTAGATACTAGGTGGCGCTAATCCATATTCCATATCAGACATGTGGGGCTACAACTACGGCATGTTTTGTGTGGATAGGTGAAGTCTAAGTATATGATATGGTCAATGAAAATTTGTGGAAAATTAGTGGGGGTCATGATAAAGATGGCGAAATATTTTACACCATTGGGCCAAAACAACTCAAACTGAAGAGCACTGAACTATACACTTCATATTTAGTTAGACAGAAAGGTATGTTATGAAATACATGCCATGAAATAAGCTAAATGTTAAAAAGCATGTTAATCCCATGTCCAAATCCATAAAAAGTGTACATGCGGGTGAATTGGTAATCCATTGCCCTGCAATCAATTGGCTTCCTAGCCAGGGTGTATTTCAACCTTGTGGCCAGAGTTTCCAGGATAGCCTCTGAAGCCATCACACCCACAACCCAGGATAAAGTGGCTACTGAAGATGAATAAATGAATAATTCAAAAGAAAATGCAACAAAATAATCTCTAGTAAGCAGGTGGATAATGAGGCCAGTGGGCAGTCCTTCAACAGCCGGAGTAAAACTGATGACGCAAACATCCAGTCCGTCTCACCGCCCACCTGTATCCTATATCTGAACTAAAGTGATGACAGATGAATGTACCAATTTTAGACACAATTCTTGCAATAATGCAGCATATGTGTGGTTTGTGCAAGGTGCAACAAAAAACAACCTGAAGGCATCAACGATGATCAAATCACTGAGAAAGGAAAACTGAATCACCACAGAAAGCAGGCAAACACACCTTCAGTGCCAAAAAGCTATGGTTTCAGTACTCATGCAGCTGCAAGCACTGCCAGCTGGGCCTCACGTGTGGCGGATGGTGAGGTGAAGCTTTGAAGCTGGATGAGAGCTGCACACCACCTGGGCACAAGTTTGCTTGGCTCAACCAATTCCTGAGACTCAAACACTGCTGGCACATGGAGGAAAGAATGACTGCAAAAGCAAATAATAGGTTTGTGGGGAAGAAGTGCAGGAAGAGAGACAGACAGCTCCTTTCTAAACCCAGATAGCAGAGAAGACAGAAGAGCTGCCGCTTTATAGAAAGGTCACTGTGAGACAGCGAGCACAGGGGGCATCCTGATGCCCGGCCTGACACCCTTAATGAAAACACAACAGAGACAGCCTCACCATCAAACTCACACCAGTGCCCGCCTGCCACCTGCTGCCTCCTAACAAACCAAAATAAAAGGCTGGGAGTGCAGCTAATGCAAAGATGTCAGATAGAGTCTCACAACATGACAACGCAACACATGTGTTACTGTGGCACAGCCATTACCACTGCACAACCTGCTATTTATTATTCAAGTTAAAACATTAGGTCTGGTGAGGGTCACAAACTTTGAAATACTGCATCTATTTCCTTTTCCTGTCTTGTTAAAGACTCTTTATTATTCTGATCACATCCAGACAGGACAGCAGCCTGCAACAGAGGACTCGGTTAGCAAAGAGAGGAGTAAATATACAGAAATGGATACATAAATAAAACACTGCACAGCTTGTTTGTTTTTCTGTTGTTTCTGCCATATAAAAACTCACTGAAGGTTAATATGTATGCAGTACCTCAGAAAAATATAGCATTTCTCCATGGCGAGTGCTAACAGGCATGTACTCTTCGATAAAAAAAGGTCATGTGTGTATATATATAAAAACGCACTGATGTTTCAGAAAAACTGGTATACCAGGTAATACTTGGTAGGTCCCCCATGGGATCTTAAAGGGAACGCTGCACAGTTCTCACGCTGATGTTTGTTGAGGCCCCAGCATTGAATTCCGATGTTACTCGAGGCAGTGTTGCACGCCTATCACGTGAAACGATTCTTGCCAGACAACGCTGCTGGTCACATTCACTCAGAGTCTTTTTATAGCTACACTGCTGTCATAAGTTGGAGGTTGTGCCAGAATTTGCCAGTACACCCTCATACAGGAAAATCCAAACTTTGCTTCTATCTCTAAAATGCTATGACCCATCTCACTAGCTCCAACAATTATACCGTCCTGAACATCGCAAAATCTTGATACAGCCAGTAAGCAGTGAAACATACTCTGAGGAAAGCACTCTCGTCCACCTTCTGTATGAATGAGCTCATAGACACCCATGATTGGCTAGTGTCGCTCTGAGTGATACGGGAGAGAGTGTATCCTAACCCTCCCACCCTTAGAGCATGGCCAGTTTTGCTCTCTGAACTCCCAGCCACAGGCAGCTATGGCATCTTCCAGATTCGAACTGGCAATATCTGGGTGATAGAGCAAACACTCTCATATATGCTCATATAAAATTAACCCCAAAACAAAGCTGATGTATTGTAACTTCATTGAACAGTGAATACGCTATATAAATCGCCTTTTTGTTCAAAATAGATAAAAGGGTTTGTGCACTGTTCGTTTTTTTATAAATGACTCAAGTGTGTAGTTGGTCCTTGGACACAAGCGTCCTGCACACTGTAGAAGAGCCATGGCCACTAATTATGGCTCTAAGAGGAAGATCTTTCCAGGAATCCTACAGTGCCGTTCCCTCTTCCCAGCAGTCTGGTGTTTGAAATCACATGTATAAATGCTTTAACAAAACAAAGCTGAATAAAGAGACCACATGACCGCATCACTGCTGGTCAATTTTTAAAGACACATCATTTCTCCAATAAAGAGTGCAGCGGGATGTCCATTAAACAGACTTTGACCAAATAACTGTCCATCTACGGCTTGGTGAAATGGAAACAAAACATCTTGAAAAAGACTGAAAAAAAGGGTGTTGTGTTTTTTATTAAAATAGTTGTATGTTTTCAGAGCTGATGGTTCACAATTTGACTGCGCTGCCTGCAGCATCTCATACATGCCTACCATGGCTTTCAACAAAATACAGAAGAGTACAAGAACGTGGACCTCCAACAAGGCTTATGCAAAATTCAATAAGCTCTATACATACCACTGGACAGATGCTGTGCACTTGGTTGGTCCTCTCACTTCTCCGGGTCTCTCCTGATTAGCTAACGGCATATGGCTCCTTTTAACGCTAACCGCAGGTCGCCCATAGCTTTTCCTCAAAAACGCAATGCCAGAGAGGCCATCATAAAAGCGGTACATATGCCGAGATAGGGTTGTTTAATTTCCTTTACCACCTCCCTATTCCTCAGTGGGAGGATCTCTTAGAACGGAACTAACCTCCCTCCTTCCATGATGCCTCTCTAATCCATTTACCCCAGAAATGCTAGAAAAAACATCCCAAAATTCAAGCATAAATATTATAGGCCAGACGATCTGCCAGACACAAATGACTGTGACACTGATCTTATAAAGACATGTTAAGGTGTGTGACAGAGAAGCTGCTTTTAGAAGCTTCTAGACTGATATACTGCCTTATATGTAATCCTTGGTAGTAGTCAGTAATTACCCAGACAACAAGTCAGCACTTCTGGTGTTGACAATGTGACAGAGTGCACAGGGAGACTTGAGGAAAAGTCTGACCACAACCAGGATGTTACTGTAGATAATCCGGATACCGATGGCAAACTAGTTTGGATAAACTTGCATTTACTCACTGTTCATTTACACAGTCAGTGTTTAGACAATGAGTCCTACTTCGGTTTTTCAGGAGCTTCATGCCCTTTAGGTTTTGGGATTATGTCTCCCACCATAAAATAGAAGAGTATTGAGTATCATTGGTGATCTACGTTTTATTCAAAACCTGCCATGTCATAGCAATACCTCTTTCGGCCTGACGGATTATGACCTTCAAAGCACTTGATAGCCTTTACCCTCCCTGGTTGGTAGCTGTCATGTGATAACTGAAAGATGTCAGACGGTTGAGAACTGGAAGAAAATCGGGGGAAAAAATAATTTAAGAAAAGATGACAAGGCGCTTAGGTAACACCAACTCTTTGTTGTTTTTTGGCCCATAGTCATGTATGTACATCTAAACTAAAATTATATTTTGTGATATTTCATTGCTACCAGGTCAACAGGTTAAGATGATAAGCGGAGACAAAGCGTTGACTCTGTAGACCGGAAAGCATATAGGTGGACTGTTATAGTCCAGATGTATGAATAAGATTCCAAGTATAATGTCACCCAACACATCTACCACAATAACCCCAATTGCTTGTTGATAGGGCGTAAATACACTCACATATAAAACCAATTCTCCATTTTTCACCCATTGACTAAATTCAATTTGTTAAGACCCTTCACAACTCACTTACCCAGTCCCTGCTCGATGGAAATCAGATTGCATAGATTGAACATCCCATTATCTGTTTGGGTCAGATCCCTGTCTAAGTGAAGTGGGGATGAGGCGAAAGAAGCCCGGACGAAACAGACGAAGAGACGAGGCTCCTCACAGTCCGCCGCCGTTAACTGGGTAAAAGCCCTCCATATTCGTCATAAGTGTTCTTTAAATTCATTAGCATCTTTAGGCGCTGGCGGAAGAAGCGCCGTGGGGGGGTGGAATCGCTTTAACAAGGTTAGACGGATCCTGTAATGCGTTATTGTTCAAGCGCTGTCCTCATCGTCGCAGACAGATTGTAGGCTGGATCTTACTAAGAGGGTGAGGCATACTGAAGGGGTGACAGAAAAAAAAACTTCCACAAGCTACACACAGAGAAGACATACCTATATCTTGTATATGTTTCATGCATACAGACAAGCATGCCTGAGATGCGCTCTGTGCTACACTGATCATTATCATCCATTTTCCTTAAATGAGTTTGTGCCTGAGGGATTGAAACCATGTACGTTGGAGTTTTTCTTTTTTTGAGGAGTTTATTTTGAGTTTATTCTTCATTGTGGCTTTGCTGGGAAGAAAATATGCCTGTCAGCCCTGTGTAGGATGTATATGGATGTATTCACATATGTGATGACCCATACGTGCAATAACAGCTTTGTGCAAGAATACTTTACATTTTGCAACAGACAACCAGAAACACTGGACCAAATCTTGTGTGATTGTGAGATTTTCAACAAATGCTATTAAAATAGAGCGAGGTCTTTTCGTTCTGTAACCTTTATCATTAGAAAAGAGGCGGCTTTTCCAAGAGCAGAAAAACACCTACGCTGCAACCAGTATCTAATGAGCTATAGACACTCTATATCAAACATTGAAAATAGAAGCATGTGGAATCATAGACAGGGTACAGACTGATATAAATGGGCTAGCAGGGTTAAACCACCCTGTCTTTTAAAGATAAGAATCACTCATTTCATTTTTGGCATCAACAACAGACTATTTGCTGTTAACAAATGTTTGAAGGTAGATTTTTTTTTAGGGGAACCAGCACCACCAATGGTGATAAAAAAAAATGCACAGACTGGTATGAAGAAGCAAGGCTGGGGCTCATTTCTTTCTAGCCCAGACTGTAGATTTTACTACTCTATTAGTGACAATCAGCTGTGTTATAGAGAAATTAGAATATTGCTTGGGATTTTCTCAGTCTTCAACTGTCCTGGTTTGGTGATCCTGAGCTCATTATAGCCTAAGATTACTGCTACTGGCTGACAGGAGTATAACCTGTTGTGGTCGTCTGCTTTTGTAGTCCATCTGCCTCAAGATTCATTGCGTCGTGCATTCTGCAATCATGTGTGCAGTCGAGACGCGTTACTGTTATTATTTAAGTTACTTAAGCCTTCCTGTCAGCTCAAACGGGTCTAGCCCTAGTCTTCTCCTCTGACCTCTCTCATAAACAAGGACCTGCCATCCATAGAACTGCTTCTCTCTGGATGTTTTTCTGTTTTTCACACCATATTGTGTAAACTGTTTTGTGTGGAAAATCCCAGGAATCACCTGCCACCAACAATCATACCACAGTCAAACTAACCGAGATCACATTTTTTCCCTATTCTGATGTTGGATGCAAACATTACCTGAAGCACTTAACCAATAATTGTATAAGTTTATATATTTCCACTGCTGCCATGTGACTGGATGAGCGGGTGCACAGGTGTACATTATAGCAAGATGGTCCGAAACTAGCAGTGCTAGCTTGGGCAGCAATGCTGCAGTGATAAAAAAGAAAATAATTTTAATAGTTGACTACACTTTGAAGCACATCCTGATTCAAGATCTTTGACCCAAGTATAGTTGCTGTTGCACACTCTGCCATGGCTGACATCTGCTGGCTAATCATCAGCTGTAATACGTTTAGACAGAAGGAAATCGTCATAAACAAACCTAGAGCATTTTAATCATGGCTCTTACCCTATCACAGGCCTAGATGTGCTATAATAGGCTCCCTTGAGCTCTTCTGGCTGGGGGCATGAAGGGAAAAAAACTACTTCTCGAAATTTAATGAGTACATGTTTTTAACCTTTCTTCACCCTAATCAGAGCTGCAGAACTACATCGTGATAAATATTATACATCAATTTGTTAAACTTATTCACTATGTTATGTGCTACGTTTAATGTTATGTAGTTAACTCATGTTCTTATGTACTTTAATGGACAATTGTATATGATTTCTATTATGTTAGAATAAAAAAAAATAAGGCATGATAACAAAGAAAAAAAAGGTAAACATAATCTAAAACTAAAATACACGAATGGGTATTTCAGTTATGTGTTTTTAACCTCACTGCAAGCACTTATGGTCTGTCTTTTCACTTTTGCAAAGATGAAAGCGGCAACACTATGACACATAAGAGTCATTAATCTGAAGGAGATCCATGCTGTAACAGCCCAGACTGCTAACTTGCTTTTCGAATGTCGTGTATCTGGGCAGCTGTCTCTCACTGCTGCACCCATATCATCTCCACTCCTCACACACGAAGTGAGAAGTCCATTTGTTTATTTCTGTGTGTGGTCTGTGGCCTGGCGTCCACACCTATTTAAAGTCCCGGCATGACAGAGTGTGTGTGTGGGTGTGTGTGTGTGTGTGTGTGAATGCACATCTACATGCATGCGAGTGCAGAGATAAGCTCTGGGTGTGCAGTATAGGTCTCCTCTTTAACAATGCTCAGATATCTCTATAGTAATCACATGAGATAGATGGAAGGTTTGATGAGTGTGTTAGACAAACGCACAGAAACTCACCTCTTTCTCATTGTAGTGTAGTGGAGCTCATCTTCTTGCTTGATGTCAGCATGGTCTGTGCTGCTTCTCTCGCCACCCTCGCTTTCGTCACTGCTGAAGACAGAGGCCAGCTCCTTCTTGGGTACGCGAGTTGGCGGCAGAGGGATGGTGCGCTTCTCGGCCAGACGTCCGCGGTTCTGCAGGAGCACACATGAGACACACAAACTGAGACGCTGAGGACAGGCCCAGGCATCTGCTGCATTCCCACACTTAAAGTAGTTCAGCCAAAAGCCAAAAAGCAGATGAACTGGTAGAGGAAAGCACCACGTGCTGTGCTTCAGATGGTATTAAAAGCAAAAGGCAAAAGGCTGATTCTAAGTTTGTCCTCATGTCACACACTTCACAATAGTCAGAAGAATGTTTGCGGCATGCATATCTCTATCCAAATATGTATGCAAAGCTGATAGCAATCACCTACGTAATTCAGGAACTGTTCTCACTATCTCGAACAACTCACTAAATCAACTGCCCGAGCGTCAACTCAATCAAATCGATTCAAATCAATTTCAAAGCTGCAGTCAGTGCCTGTAATGTGTAACAAAATTAGACGTTATTTTTAGGTACTAGACAGGTGAGTCAGACGGCTTTAAAAAAAAAAGAATGGCAAAGTCTGTGACAGTGAGTCACGTCTAGATCAAGACTCCTATCAGCCTTACAAATGGGATAAAAAAAAATAATAATAATAATAGTAATCTATTAATGTTAGTATCACATCTTGCAGATATGCTCTTGAGTTTCTGTGGAACTTCTATGCCTGGCTAATGTATGATCAAGACCCGAAGTTAGAATTGCACTGCATTTTTTTGTTTGGAGGCAAGCGAGGATTTATCTAGCAACAATCCGTGGATGATTAAATCTAACATTTTACATCGTATCTCTGTGTATTCACAATTCTACTGGCCAACCGTTCTACTGGCTGCTGTTGAGGATGGCCCAACATGGACAACCTAAAGATCACCATGATGGGCAGGCACACTCAGCAACCATGAATTATGTTTTGGACTGCAATTGATATAAACAGCCTGCCTACAATGGCTAATGAACAGTTTTACACTCCATCAGTGAATAGTTTATAACTTCAACTCAGTAGACTTCATGTTAAAACATTAATGAATTTACTGGTTACAACAGCAGTTTTTTTTTATTATATAGCACCCAGTTATAGAAGCGATTATTTATTATTGCACTATCTGGTGTCAAATGAGGATGGGTTCCCTTTTGAGACTGGTTCCTCTCAGGGTTTCTTCCTCTTAACATCTCAGGGAGTTTTTCCTTGCCACCTTCATAGCTGGCATGCTCATTAGGGATAAAATTAATATTTTTTTTATTTAAAAATTAATATAGGGGTGGGCAGGAGTGGCTCAGTGGTGAAAGTGTTGGGTTACTGACTTGAAGGTTGGGGATTCAAGCCCCACCACCATCAAGCTGCCTCTGTTGGGCCCCTGAGCAAGGCCCTTAACCCTCAACTGCTCAGTTGTATAAATGAGATTAATGTAAGTCACTCTGGATAAGAGTGTCTGCCAAATGCCATAAATGTAATGTAAATGTAAATAAAAAAGTTGGATTTTATTTCTTTGTAAAGCTGCTTTGGGACAACGTAACTTGTTAAAAGTGCTTTAATAAAAGATATAAAACTGAACTATTTTAAGGAATAAAACTAACTTCTGTCAGAATTTCTGGCTTGAACCATCAGTGTGGACAGACCATGTACAACCATAGTAGATATAGTAAATTAGATTTCATATAGAAAATATAAAAATGTAACATCGTGGACATCTTTTTTTTTATCCTATAAACAAATGGTAAGCAATGTTGGAATGTATGGAACTGGAGACAAGCAGACAATGTGACTAATGAACACAAAAGTTGGCATAGAAGTTTTATATGGAAGACATATTTAAAAGTTCTTTATACAGACGAAAATCAACAGCCCCAGACACCCAGGGTAAAGTAAGTTCAATTACAACTATCATAGTTACCTAGATAGTGCACTCTCTTAAAAACTGTAGGAAATGTGCAACATGAAATTCTACAAAATCCATTACAGGCTGAGAAACAGTGCATCACTAATAAGAAGGTCATGTGGAAGATCACCTATCCTAGCTTAGGGATGGAGGTGGGGTCAGAGAGAATGAGATGTGATACTGACTCCATCTCTTTCTCTGTCCCTCTCATACATCTAAAGCGATGGCGGGATAAAGAAGAAGAATAGCTCTGGGGGGTTTGGTGTGACCTTTACAGTGACCCTTGCTGAGTCTCTGCCTTCCCTTGTGTGAGGGAATTGTGAGAGATGGCGAAAAAAAAGTAAGAGAGAAAACTTGTCTGGGATTGTAATATATGTATGGATGTGCCTTTGAAATCCTCAACTGGAAAGGCAGTACACGGAACTGAGTATGTGTGTGTGTATGTGTGTGTGTGTGTGTGCGTGTGTGTGTGTGTCACTGCATGTGAGCACGCCTGTGTCTCAGTTCTGTCAAACTCTGGCTAGCCCTGAAGCTATCCCTACTTCCGCAAGTGAAGCCAGCAAACACACACAGACACAGACACACAGACAGACACACACACACCCAATGGCATCCCACAAGGACAGCAGCGTGAGTCGCAGGCTGGGGCAGGGGGTGGGGAAGACTAGCCAAGAGGCAAACAGGTGCAGGCCCTCTGGATTCTCTCCAGTGGCATACGTTAAAAAGGAGAAGAAGATGAAAAAAGAGACAGTAAGATAAAAAAAAAAAACATCTCAGAGGATGAGCAGGCTGTATAGTTCCATACAACATTTGTGCTTTTTCAGTTTTGCACATTTGGCTCTGTTCTTGGAGACTGAAATGTGAAGTTGGTGCAATATTCTGTACAAGTTAAAGGAGGTCAGCGATTTGTTTTCTCATTAAAACAAATCATCAGGAAACACAGACTGACACCTTCAAAGAAAATCAAGTTTCAGTCGCTGAGTTGCAAAGTGGGCGTATAGACTACAAGGGCATCTGACAGCTATAGAAAGTCACCGGAATGCACCGATTTAGTAGCGAGACTGCGGAGGCAATAAAGATGCCTTCCTGTCCCCCTAGTTTTATGCCGCTACTCTGCTCCCACCCCCCACACCACCACACCCACTCTCAGAAAACCTGCTCATGTCCTGCACCTAGACATTGTGGTAAGCCCCCGCTCAGCCCCCAGGTCCTATTCAGCACACTAAACACTGTTTCCGGCACACTGTTGTTCTGGCAACACGCTTCCGCGTAACGTACGGTGTTCCAAAACAAAAACATGCTAAAAAGAAAAAATGGGCTTGTGCACACACTGGGCTGTACACCCACACAAACACACACGCATGCACACAGTTGTGGTCAGGTAATTCTAAAGGATGGAAAATGTATTGAGTTAAAATTTCCAATAAGCAGCACTTCTCTGAATGAGTCCTTCTGCATCGAATGTCTACCTCGAAGTGAGAGCTCTATTTATACTGTCCATCAAGAATAAAAACACATATACACTGAGGTCGCTACAAGCATCTTAGTTCTAGTTATTCTGTGGTTCATCTCAGCTCAAGAAACTCTATCTAAAGACATATAAGCTATAACAGACACACGAAACAAATCAGAGCGAAGCTGTTAGGAGTTTATTAGGGGAAAAGGTTCACTGTGGGAATAATGTAATAAAATAGCTGTAGCTTGATATAAGCTTCCTGTTCGTGCATGTTTAACTAAAAGCATCAAGTCGCATTAAAATAAAAATGGACACGTTTTACACTGTACAAAAGCACCAGGAGTCAATGACTAAAAATCAATGGCACCGAGACAATATTCCTAACTAGTGACTGGCTGTAAAACACTACAGGATATACCATTAGTACCTTCTTCCTAGCACATATGAAGTGGAGTAAAGTGTTTAAATGAGTACCTTTTTTTCAGAGTGACAAAGTACTTTTAAATGAGGAGGCTCAAAGTTTCTCTTAGGCTGGTCAGAGTTTTAAACTCAGACTAAAAAATGAGGATATTATGTAAAAGCCAAGAGATGTTATTTCCCAAAAGGTGCGTGCTATGTCACTGAGGGACTGTGAGCGTGTTCTCTCTGTCACACACAAACTCCTGCTCTCCTACTCTCACACATGAACACACACACACACATATCGCGGTAGCAGCCCGTGACATTCCTGCAGCTGTGGCGCGCTTGCATGTGGCCCTCCCTTCCTCCCCCATTGCTCTCCCTGGGGGAAGAATGCCTAATGAGTCACGCGTCTGTCTGCCGTAACCTCCACTTGTGTGTGTGTGCGTGTGAGCCGTAACGGCGCTGTGTGTGAGTGTGGAGGCGGAATGGCGGGCAGACTTGGCGCGAGCTTTTTTTGGGGGGGGAGTGGAATAGGGAGAGGGAGGGAAGGAGGGAAAAGAGGAAGGGAGGAGGACTGTGGAGGGCTGGCGGCTGTTACTGCACCTAGTTTCAACCACTGGAACATTGGAAAGATAGAGCAAGAGAGAGCGAGAGAGAGAGAGAGAGAGAGAGAGAGAGAGAGAGAG
>JAOUQY010000020.1:8080227-8110194 GCA_028566355.1 Doras micropoeus
AAGAGAAGAGAAGAGAAGAGAAGAGAAGAGAAGAGAAGAGAAGAGAAGAGAAGAGAAGAGAAGAGAAGAGATGAGATGAGATGAGATGAGATGAGATGAGATGAGAAGAGATGAGATGAGATGAGATGGAGTCACCATACATAGGATGCTCACCCAGCTTTTTTACTTTGTAGCAAATAAATCAACCACAGATATGACAAAATTTGTCAACATTCAACATCTTGCTTTGTGCAACCTACAAACCTGCAACCTACAAACCTGCAACCTACATCAAACAAATAAAATTATTTGAATTAATGGCATATTTAATGTTGAAGAACAAATTATGGAATCATCAACAAACAAACAAACAAATCATAATTAGTACTTTGCTGCTCCTCTGCTGTGTTTTACGGGATGAAGCCTTGTCATGGACCAATTTTTTTATTTCTACCATGAACTGAGACCCGGACTGGTTGCTGTCCATGTCACCCAGTTGTTCTGCCTTTCCTGAAGAAAAGCTGTAACACTCATTCGTCTGTGACAAGATGCATCATCATCATCCTGAAAAATGACTTCATCACCACCAAACCTAGCTTCTATCAATGGAATGAGAAAAGGGTCCTACATTTTCAGTGCACATCTGCGCCTTGACTGAGGTAATGACTGGCATTTCCCCTGGTCCTTTAAATTTAATTGTTTTCTTCAGGCAGTCATCTTTATATGTGTCATTGGAATGGCACCAGACATATATTCCAGCATCATTTCTTTGGCCAATGCAGATTTGTTAATCACTGAATTTCACTTTCATCCAGTCAACCACACTCCATGATTACTTCTCTTTAGCCCACTGTAACCTTGTTTTCTTCTGTGCTGGTGTTAGTGCTGGATTTCATTTGGCTTTTGTATACGTAAATCCCATTTCATTCAGTTGATTTCTTATAGATCTGTCACAAGCATCGACTCCTGTTTGTAGCCATTTGTTTAGCATTTGTTTTCTTGAGTATTTTCTGTTTTCAAAGCATGCTGGGTTAACTATCCTGACACTCTGAAGTCTTCCTTGGTGTAACCATGCGTTTTCCTTTTCCAACCTTCCCATTTAGTTTATACTTGCAAACATTGATACAGCTGACTGGGATCTTTTGCCACACTCCATCTTGGATTTCCTTCTAGAAGAAGTTTTATAATCCTTTCCATCGTTTCAGTTGACAACTCTCTCGTTGGGGCCATGTTCCTTTCAATTAGCTGACAGCTAGGTAAGGTTTGTAAGCACTCGCTTTTAACGGCAGACTCACTTGCTTTTGTAGGCTTGTGCCAGTGTTTGTTTTGGAAATGAAAACTACAATGATTCCTTAATTTTTTCCTTTACTTGATCTGGAAAAGTATGCCATTAAATCACGATTTAATCTCATCTGAGATATGTTTCACTGCTATGAAGTAAAAAAATCTGGATATGAACGTCATCTGAGTGTGGAGTGTGGCGATTCCATAATATTTGTCAGCGGTTATAGTATAAAGGGAGAAGAGTGGACAAAGAATTGAAGCACCTGAATAGTAAAGCTGTGATAAAACAAAACCTCTTCATTCTATGTTAGTAGGATTGATCCTGAAGAACTAAATCAGATCACAGGTCCCCATCTCCCAAAAAAAAAATTAGCAAGACCCCTTGGTAACCCCCCCCCACTTTATGACTAATCCCTGTGCCGTTTATAGATGATAATCATCCAGCAGCTAGTAATAGCATATTTAATACAGATCTTCTAGAGGAATCTCATTTTATTTGATGTTTTTCTTTAGCTGGCACGTCATCCAAAAACCTCAAATGTGGCTCAGAGCCTCATATAGAGACCGAAAGCCTGACAAACCTGACAGCCATCTTGGCGAATGAGCAGACCTACCACAGCGCTGCTGTCTGATGTTGCTGAAACATGATAATGAAGCTCTCAGCCTTCCACTCTGATTGTGCTTCAGTCACACCAGGAGTGCGGTCCTCGGAGCTGATAAGACCGCCCATGTTGTAACTCGGGGACAGGTTGAGATTTCAGCCTGTGATTCTTTCTCTTTTCAATCTGCCACTGATGTTGCTTCGAATCCATAAAAATTATTATTTAGGACTACTGAATTAATGCCCTACTCATCTAACGGGTTAAATGTACATTCTGTAAGGATAGTGAGGTTTATGATTTATACATAAAGTGTGTGCAGACAAACAATATTAGAGGCTCAGCTAATACTCGTGTTTAATCACAATATAGACCCTTTAATACCACTGTAGGATAAGAGCATACCTAACAGTCTGTTCTTTCCTGAGCTGTATGCGGACTCCTGCTGCCTGATTATGACGCACTTCTGCTCCTGCTACGGCACCTTTTACTTTCCAGACCTTCCTGATTCACCCTGATGCCTGTCCTGGTAGCTTTCTGCTCTTGTAAACAATCCCACATGGATATTCTAAACGCTCTGTCTCCAGACAAAACAAAACAAAAAACAAATTTATGCCATGACTCAAACTTACTTAAGCAGCTAATGTCATATCTGGATAGGGTAGATTAGTACCTAAAAACTGCTGCTGTAATCATAAAGTCTTTGCTGTGCTCATGTTAACAAGATGTTAACACCAAACATTCTTTCAAGACATTTAGCAAAGTTTGACTTAATAGTGCAGAAGCTTTGTAGAGTAAACATTTGTTTAATTGCACTACCAGGTGTCACGTAGAACAGATCAGGTTCCCTCTCGAGTCTGGTTCCTCTCAAGGTTTCTCTCTCATGTTGCCTACAGGGATATCTTCTCACCACTGTTGCCTCTGGGATCTAAATATACATCTTTATATTCACCTTATAGTGAAAAGTGCTATTCAAATAAAACTAAACCAATTCACATTGCTGAAAGTCTAAGCGATCATTTTGTTATGGTCGGTGCACTTTTACAAACTGAACAGAATCCAAGAAAAAAAAAGAAAAAGAAATTAGTTCACAAGCATTTTGTCAGCATAAACATTTACTTTTGCTGTGTCATATAACAAAAGTGAAATTAACTAGAAATCAAGTATCCATGTGGTGTAACTTAGTTTTATTTTAATTTCACAAAATTTTCAAAAAAATTACAAAATACTCAAATGGGCAGAACACAGGACTCACAATTTTTGTTTTAATTATCTCTACTTTTGTTTACATTGTGTCATCCCATGGCGACTACTAATATATACAATAAGCTTCAAGATACCAGTATATATAAATCTTAGCAGTCATTCTGCTATTGCCGCTTTGAAACAAGAAGCTAAACCATTGACAACACTCAACATCGAAGGTTTAAGACAGAAAATTGGACAAAAGGGAAGAAATGCTGAAAACAAAAATCAGAATGGTGTGTACATTGAAGAGACAGACGTCGATGAAAGGTAGATGACAGTCCAACTCTAAAAGGAAAAAAATGGCTGATGATGGAGTTTGGGCTTCAGCTGACACAAACGAGTTTCTGTGCAAGCTTTGGGTGTTTTTTCATCTTAACCCATGGAAACAAATATCTTATTCAACAGCACTGATTATCAAGTATTATTCCAATTCTGAAACAAACAAAAAAATACCTTCTGGCATGGAGAGCATCGATGAACGTGTTGTAAAATGAGCATGATGAGTGTGTGAGACATAAAAAGAATGAAATACTGCATGTAACAGTGGACAACGGCTATTACGGCCCATGGATCATGGCTCATGGGAAGTGCAGTGTCAGGAATGCAGAGAGAAGCTGCAGTGGTAATATGATCTTCTCCACTACTACAAACATGCACACACAACATACGCATATTCTTGTTCAAAGCTCTTTAATCCATCTTTTATGGAGAACTGAGTCTTTCGATTATCACAGTGAGGTTGACTGAGTGAGGAGCCTCGCACCTGGAGGCAGCGTGACTTGAGTAGTGGAGGTGGGGTAACTGCACTGCCATTAGCACCCAACAACTGGTTTAAAATCAGTAAAAGCATTTCAGAAAAGCACTAACAAAAAAAATAAAAATATCAGGCCATTCCCGTCATTCCAGACAGAAATACGTATGCTCAATAAGTATTTTCAGAAGGTTGCATGAAAAGCTTTGTAAAAACCAATTTTGTCACTTTGGTGCACAGAACTAAGACGTTTAAAATGCACTCATTCACATTGTCAGTTCACTTAAAACCAATTAGAACTGAATATTTATTCAGTGCAACTTTTGTAATCCCTCATGCACAACCCTGGAGCCATCACACTTGGCGGAAATGAAGATGCAATGTCCTCGTGAATGGGTCTGTATGTGTACCTGTTGCTGACAGTCTATAGGATGAAAAGCAGCTCAACTTGAGCATTCACCTTGGGTGCATGTGTGGATAAAAATCTGGTACCGCCATTTCTCTGCGACCCTGTTTTATGGACCGCAACCATGTGACATGGCTACCTACTCAAATAATGCCATCTCATTCCCCTCTGAAACAAGGGATGATGCTTCAGAACTATTATACTGGAGGTCTAACAAATCGGTCAGGAATCCACACCTAATAATAATAATAATAATAATTATAATAATCATATGTATATATATTTATATATACTATTTACAGACTCAAAAAATGCCATGCTGCAGCTTTTCTTAAAATTAAAAACTTCCTACAATGTATTAAAATAAACATTGAATTTAAGATAGCACTTTCAGATATAATGGCCCGACTTATCCTTTTTTTTTTTTTTTTTTTTTTGAATAAGCACAGTGACAAAGTGTCTGGTATTCTAGCACCTACAAAAATGCCAGGGAAGCTTCTCAGAGGATGTTCATGCAGGAAAGTCACAATCAGTCTTGAGGACGTTGTCACTACTTGAACGCTATATACCAAAAAATGAAGTCAACTTCTTGAGAAAATAAAAAAATGTCCATAAAAGTAAAGAAAATTGACAACAGAACAAAAAAAAAAGTTATCAAATTATCCTTGTCACTTTTCGGTTTTTAAAAATGTCCCAAGGGCACGCAAGTTCCTGTCTGACTGTTCTGGTGCGACCTCCTGTGTCCTGCTGACCTCTGTGATATCACATCCCTCTAAGTGATCACAGCTGCTTATCGCTCTCCTTCTTTAATCGGCTGTGGGGAAGAGAAGACAAACAGCACCAGTTACACACATGCCTTACACACAATGACCATATCAATAAGCACTGACTTTCAGTTGATACGCTGAAGTCAGTCATGGTTATCAAAGGGCACGGAATTTCCGAGAGGTTAGAATACAAGTCTTCTGTTATCCAGTGTGATTCACTGACCTGTAGTAGTCCTCCTGTCCAGGCAGAGGGCCGCCATGCATGTGGTGGTGGCCGTGAAGCCATTGCTGCTCCATGGCCAGTCTTTGCAGCTCTGCAGACTGAGCGTGCATAGCCTGCAGCTGGTGTGCTGCCGACATAGGCGGAGGCAAACCCCCTGGCAATTCTCTAGGATATGAAGTACCTGCAACATCAACACACGGTGCAATGTAAGCTAAAACCCAAACCCAAACCCAATACAGTATTACAGAAGCATAGCATAATTATTGTTGCTAATCTGGTTTGTGATATGATCGTGTTGGCAGAAGACGCACCGAATACAGGGTGCCGCAGCATCTCGTGCTCGTGTGGTGGCTGGGCGAGTAGCGGGTTTGGGATGGCTCCGGGCGGGTACGGGAAGCGGGCCAGGTGGGGTCCAGCAGCCAGGGGATCTACAAGCGGATGTGCACCAGCACCTGGTGGACACACAAGACATTCACCACCACCTACTCCGTGTCAGCAGCAATTTGTCAGGGTACAGAGGCATTACAATAATACAAGAATACAGACACATTATGTACATGCCCACCACTATCTGACATTCACAAACCAAGCTCAATCACATTGTCCATAAACAAAGGCCATGCTGCTACATGCATGTTTTCACACACACCACAAAAAAACTACAGAAAAACGATTTTCTTAATTGGAACTACATATAAAACATGCAAGTATGTAAGCAATTATTATTTATAATATTATTATTATTGTTTTAATGACTGGTGTGATTAAAAAAAAATTTCCCTCACCTTGGTGCAGTGGATCCTGCTGGTGCAGGTGGAGGTGTGAATGGATGTGCGAGTGCTGGTGATGGTGTGGCGTTACGTTGAACATTTGCAGCCGGGCGATGGGGTCGTTGGCTATCCTCTCGGCATGCAGACGCTCCGCGGCCAGCCGCTCGGGGTAGGACATCTCTGGCCGCAGTTGGGGGTTGGCCAAGGCCAGGCGTTCACGGTCAAGAGGGTTAAGTCCTGGGTGGAAAGTGGCAAATGGGTGGCCTGCCATGGGGGGTAATCCAATGGGGCCATGACGGGCAAAGTGCTCCATGGGGTTGGCTGAGGGGTGCAGGTTGTCCAGGTCAGCTGGTTTGACCTCAAAGCCTGGCTTCATCCTTAGTTCCCTTTCACGGATCTCACGCTCACGCATCTCGCGTTCTCTCAGCTCACGCTCACGCATTGCAGGGTCAGCATTGTACAATCCGGGCATGTGGTAGGCCAGCAGAGGCTCAGCTGGGTTTAGAGGCATAAAGAATGGGTGGTTGCGGTTGGTGGGTGACATGACATGGGGTCTAGCGTACTCGCTTAGCGTGCGCAGGGCTGGCGTGTCTGGGCCAATATAGGGTGGCACAGTAGCAATGGTGGCTGGAGTGGCGTCAAAAGGTGGCCGCATGTGAGCTGGCCCAGCCATTGGAGGATCACCCAGCCTGCCTTCGTGAGAAGAACTGGATGCCTTCTGTAAAGACAAATAATTCTCATTAGGTATGAAGAAGAATAGCAAATATTTTTTAATAAAGGACTGGAAAATGCAGTGTAACCTACCGCAGCTCGTTCAGCCTCTTTCTCCCTTTCTCGTTCCCGTTCCCTCTCTTTTTCCCGTTCCCTCTCTTTTTCTTTCTCCTCCCGTGCTCTCTGCTCTGCTTCCCTCTTTGCTTTCTCCAATGCTTCCTCACGTTTCTTAGCCAATTTGGATGATAACAGTGGAGTAAAGTAGAAATCAGTTCTTGCACAAGTGTTGTAGCCTCGGTCAAGGTACTTATAGAACCTGAAACAGCAGGACAGAAAAAATTTGATTCATTCAACATTTACAATAATTTGTGTAAACTAGTTCTACTTGGCAAGTCCTTTTAACCTGTGGAGGGACTGTGACCATTACGCAATTACAAATAAATGAGAAATAATTGACCTCTGGCATGGCAGCTCATTATTCTTGGGTAAAGCAACTAAATCAGTTTCTTCAGTAACTCGGCATAATAAGCTACATCCTGGGTGCATTAGCAGCCTCATTGCTATTCACTTGCAGTGTGTGCAGCACTTAGGAGACAGCACCATAACAGACAGTACAAGAGATGTTCGTGTACTGATGCATCCTTTCACTTTAATGATGCAATCAATAATCTCATGCTCATGCTGGCTTCGATGAAGTCGGGTCAGCTATGAGCAGCCACAGAACACTCAGTTACTCTAGCCTGTTGTGCACATTTACTAAATAACCTGGATAGCATTGTTTGAGTAATTTGGTGCAATAATACACAAGATTAGAGGTAAGAATGTTTGTTGTACCGTGCAGACTGGCTGGCATGACTGGGTGTGTTGACAATGGTGGGCTCTGGTGAAGGACTCCTCTGTGGAGGTGGCGGGCTCTCAGGCTCCTCTGCTTCATCCAGTGGCTCCTCTTTAATCTGCACAGCAGGCACGGTGGAGGGACCTGAGCAGGGCGCACTGATGGAAGCAGGTAGGGGCATGGAAATGGACGAGGGTGGCTGCTGCAGTGCAGCCAGGGGTCCTGCCACAGAAGAAGGAACAGAAGAGGGCGGGAGAGTTGCTGAGGCTCCTGGGATAAAGGGATGAGGAGGAAAGGGTGGCTGTGAAGCTGCAGAGTGTGAGGAAGCGGTCGAGGGTGAGGGGAGTGGTGGAGCCGGGGGAGGCACGTGGTTCTGGGACTGTGTGAGCACCGGAGGCTGGACGGCTGGAGGCTGAGGCATTGGTTGTAATGGGGGCGGGTGGGCAGAGGGCGGATGGTGCGTAGACAGGGAACTTAGGGGCTTCAGGGCAGGCAGTGGGGGCAAGTTGGGTGGCTTCTGGGGGAACTGTGGAGCAGACAAGTGTGGTGGATGTTTGTGGCTCTGAGGATTTTGCATCTGTGGGATGGGGGTGGTGGGTGGAGGCTTTATGTGAGGCATGGACATGGGCGCAGGAGGCAAGGGCTGCTCTCGTGGGGGCTGTGTACCACTCTGAGAAGATGAAGACTGTGATGGAGGAGTGTGAGGAGGTGGCTGCTGCTGTGGCTGGGATAGTGAGGAGGCCTGTGCCTGGGCTGACATGGGGGAAGGGGGGACCTGAGACGGAGTGAGAGGGAAATTCTGTGGAGGTAGGGAAGCATGAGGATGAGGCATGTGAGGGACTGCCTGAAGAGGATGGCCCATTGGAGGCATGGGGCCATGCAGCTGAGGCTGTAGAGCCTGTGGGCCACTCTGAGAGGGCACAGGAGGTTGAGCGATGGCCTGCAAGGGTGAATGAGGAGAAGGCAACCTTGGAGGATGAAGTGCTGTTCCAGACTGAATGTGAGAAAGTGGGCCTGCTGAAGCAATCTGCTGTGGAGGGATGGGGGTAGTGGGCACAGATGGAGATGCTTGTGAGGGGAGTGGCGTTGCACTTGATGTCGGGGGTGTAGGCGCTGTGGTGCTGGAGGAAGGCGGTGCAGTCTGGCACTGGATTACAGGAGGGTGCTGGCCCTGGAGGACCTGCTGTTGCGCTGACGAATCCGAGTCACTCTCGTTGTCACGCGGGCTTGGAATGCTGGGAGACGAGCTGCGGTTGTCCTGGTCAATGTCTTTGGGGTCACTGCCCTCATCGTTTACACTGCGGCCATCTGAGCTTTCTATCTCGCCCTCTCCCTCACATTCTGACGGCGAGTCAGGCCGATTCAACTCCTGGAGGACACAAATAAATAAAGTAAAAAAGTCGGCAGCAGCACTACTGCATGCCCAACAAACTGATTACTTTGTACCAGGTCCTAATCTGAGAGGGACTACTAAATCTGATCTTGAAGTATGGTCAACAAACCCAGGAGAATTATAACTGCTAAATATAATGGGAGTGTTAGAAGAAGAAGCCTTTATTTGTTGCATATATATTACTTTACAGTGAAATTCTTTTCCTTGCATATCCCAGCTTAAGCAGTGGCTTAAGCCTTGCTCCAGGGCAAAGCAATCCTACCTGAGTCTTTGACTTTTTAGCACTGGCCCTTTCAGGCTCCTCTGTGTCTGAGGATCCCTTCTCTCTCTGGCGTTTGGCACTCTTCATTGGTGACTGGGCCTCCTCCTTTATCTTCTGTTGTAATAGAAGATAAACATTTAGGCTCCTTTGATGCACAGGGAAACACATATGTTGTGCTAGTACAGGGTGCAATAATGAGGCGATACCTTGCTGGGTTTTTTCACCGAGTCCATCTTGCTGTCAGTACTGGATGTGCTGGCTGCACTGGGTGAGGTCCGGCCACTTGAGCGTAGATCCTCGTTGGTTGGTGAGGCTCTGCCATCAGGGCTGGCTGTCTGCTTCTTCCGGCCACTTCGTAGTGTCGACATCTGGACAAAAACACTTGTAACTGACTTCACAGTAAAAGCATACTAAAATATAAGTATTAAGTACAAAAGCAAAGTTTAATGCACATATTAAAGTCTTTATTTCCCCCATCATGACTGGGACTCACCGGCCCGCGGTTCCGTCGAGTCCTCATGCTATGCTTCCCGCCGAGCCCATCCTCTTCCTCTTTGACGGGTTTGAACATAAACGGCGGCGGGTCCACAGGCTTCTCGATTGGGGGCAGCTCACCGTACTTCTTGAAATGAATGCGGCAGTCGGTGCACAGTAAGATGTTCTCACGGCCCCCGTGGTGCCAGTCCTTGGAGGCTGCAAACACATTTCCGACTATAGATTAGCTCTGATTTTCAGTGACTGGGGAGAAGTACACATGGACCAGCCTGATCCCTGACTCGCACCCTTACACCACCCAGACATCTGAACGCTCACACTGAAGCTTGCCATACTGCATTACGTATTGATGCTCATAGCTCATACCATATGGGAGTACTGTGAGTGCCAACTGCACCCAACAAGTCAGAGGGCTTAATGAGGCAAAGAACAAATGAGTAACTGTCAGGTAGGATGAAATTAGCAGCAACATCCTCCAAGGTCCATCTGCCAGTGGAGAGACTGGGTGAGCATCATGGCTCCCTCAAACAGAGAGTAATTACAGACCTGCTGTGGGGATTATTAAGGGCCTGACAAGCCTGCGATGCTAGCACTGTTGTAAGAACGCCACGTGTTTCTCTGTGTGACTACTAAAATCTAACACTGTGATCAGTGCACCTGGGAATTGACTGACTACTGGCTGTGAAAGACTCATATTTCACTGAAGTCAGTTGAATATCGGGTTATTAATGAGAATCTTGATGGATGCTGTGCTACTAAATATATAAAGGAAGTGTAAATACACAAGCCTGTCTCAGGCACTATCAGAATGCAGCAGTCTAACCACTGGAATAGACATTTTAAAATAGTGAACAGAGAACTTTCTTACTGGTGGTAAAACAGTGGCGGCAAGCGTAGCCTTTCAGTTCCTGTTCGCTGTCTTCGCTGTCAAAGTCATCTTCGCTGGCTGAGCTCAGGTCCACTGTAGGAGAGAGCCAGATTTAATATGACAACAAACCCAAACCATGGAAATCAATTGTGAAGCTACATTTTCCATAACACAACTTTTTTGGCTTCTGTGGATGAATGAATTTAATGATAATAAAAGGTCATGGTCCCCTGAGTATTTATTTTTGTGCCGAAACAGGCTGTTTAGCTATGTCTGCTCCCTGTCTCTAGGGAATGAAGGGCACTCACAGAACTCGCTGGAAGGCGGTCGGGAGGGAGTGTTGACAGGCGTGGTTGCCGTGCGGGTCTTGATCCGACGGAAGACAGGCTGTCTTCGGTGTCTGCGGTGGGCTCGGGAACTAGCAGCCTCAGGGGTTTTCTTCCAGTAATAGTAAAAAGTTATCAGTTCTCCCTGCAAAAAGAGAAGCATGAAGTCAAAAGATACTTCTTCCCAGTGCATACTGAAAAATGTCTTGTTTGTTTAATGTGCACCTTTTTAATCTTATTAAAAAATGACCCATTGCTGAACTGCTGTTACAAATCGAGCGGTAACAAATTTATGCTCATCCGATAGTCCAAAATAAACAAAGCTGTTAGCCGTGTGTTTTTGCTCCCTCTTTGTTTGTAATAAAAGCCCTCAAATGTCAAACTGATAACAGCACACAAACAGAGGCTTATTTTCAGAGGGCTGCTGAGGAGAAAGGTTTAGTGCTGAGGTCAGCTAGCGAGCAAGTGAACAGGGATGCTAGGAGGGAGACTCCATGCCGGGTTTTGCAGCAGCCTGGCACGTTGTGCTGCGTCGGTCTCTGTACCAGGATTAAGCAGCGAAGCTTGCTGAATGTTGGGATATTAGGATCAGTACATTGGTGGCTGCCTGGGTGGCAGGCGCTTGAATGGGAACAAAAGAACACGTCGGGGAGAGCTTTGGCGCTACAAATAGGGAGTGAAACAGCTCTGAGTCCCATCGTTGGAAGAGTCAATTGAACTTTAATCAAACATTCAGGGTGCGCTTGCCAGGGAGCAGAGCGTATAAATCCAGCACACAAAAGCCATCCGGCAAATCAATACCCTACTGAAACATTAACACATGAAATCATGGATCAGAAGAAACTTTGCTGAGACAGCCTGCACAAATTAACTGGTGCTTTCCGGCAGCTTTCAAAATAATACACACACCCTGAAAGTACGGCCAGACGGAGGGAGCAATTATGTAGCATTCCGCCTGTGGTGGTTTATAACATTTCTACCTTTCCTGCCTTCCTACTGCATATTCATTTTGCAACAGGAAATTAGTCACGTACCAGTTGCTTTAAACGTGCTTGAACGTATTGCAGGATTGTTGGAGGAGGTCAAGCACAGGGTATGACGCATCTCAAACTCGGCATGAATTGGATTTAGACGTCATTAAAGTGTATTGATTGCTTTCTATTTTTAGTTCAGCTGTTCTTTTTTTTTGACATAAATTGGTCATTAAAATGCTGCTCTCAACAGCACTCCAACAGCTTGGTGGCTTGCACTTATACTTTTCTTTAACAGGCAAGATTTAATTATCCTAGAAGCTCTTTAATTTGATGCTCAGCCAAATTTATCTGCATGCACTACATGTTACATTTGTACAGGGCAAAGCACTGAAACGTGTTTTTTTCAGAATCTGAAACAAACGTGAGTCAGCAGAAGCTTTAAGTATGAGACTGTTATCAGGAAAAGTATAAACAGTACACAGGTTGCCATGCTGTGCATGACTAAAGACTAGAGCCAAGTCTGTATGGGCTGTGGAGACCTTTTAAAATGAGCTGTTTATTTTGAACAAAATGGGGGGGGGAATCTAAAGAAAGGCAGTTAATAGATAATAGTTTACATGGTGCTTTGTGTATGAATAAAGTTCTCATCTTTATTCTTTAAAATGGTAGAGAAATAGACTACAAGTATGAGCTGTATGTGCAGGCAAGCAGGCTAAAATAAAAGAAGTCTTTAACAAATTGAAATAAATCGAACAGCAATAAAACTATAGCGTTTTGCTAGTGACCACTAGAGAAGTAAAGACTTCCTCAGAGCGTCTGTTTTCTGCAAATGTTTCCCACATGCTTCTGGCTAAATGCACCAGCACTGGAAGAGGCAGCGTAACTCCCTCTTGCCCTCCCCCTTCGGAGCATGCTGGCGGACATGAGTAGGCGAAATATCAATTATCACAATTACATCAATTACTTGTGGGTGGTTGAGATGTTAGCCAAATGAGAAACACAAGTGTGACAAATCCTCTTTCTTTGACTTTGAGATTTCCACCCACCTTACCTTCTCACTGCACTTTAAAAACAAACACGAGGAGAAAAGACCGGCGTGCCAGCACGAAAGAAACCAGGTACATGTTAATGTCCCGTGATAACCCTTTACAATATGCGATTAGCAGAACTCCTTTGGGGAATTTTGCTGTGATATGATGTTGGGAGGAATAATGGGCAGTGTAAGCATGCGAGCATGAGTGTGTGTTGGAAAGCGTGTGGCTTTGGCGGCGATGAACAGGGCGCAGGTGCGGGCCAAGGGATGGCAGACTTCCTGATGTGAAATCTAATTGAAATGTGCAGATCAAAACTCAGGAGGACACAGGGCTTGCCTTTTTTCTAGAGCCGGATTTGAGCCATGAAGCTTAGACTTATGAAAGGGGATGAGAAAACGTCAGCCCGTTTATGAAGAAAGAATTTTATGTTTCTGGAAAAAATTGTCATGGATAAAATTCTCCAAAGTTCAGTTTCAATATCTAGGGCAATGCTGTTGCTAGGAAAGGAATCACTATGGCCATTCAAAAGTAATTTCGTTCGTGAGCTATAAAAACAAGCGACAACGGCTAGAGAGCAG
This sequence comes from Doras micropoeus, assembly GCA_028566355.1. NCBI lineage: Eukaryota > Metazoa > Chordata > Actinopteri > Siluriformes > Doradidae > Doras > Doras micropoeus. The sequence continues at coordinate 8,093,731 of JAOUQY010000020.1, forward strand.
ACGTTCCTAAGCACAGAGAAAATGCCGTGCTTAATACGATCTGCTTGAGCAATATGTGGAGGAGTGGAGATGAGGCTGAACTGACTTGATGAAATGTTCTGAGTGGATCATATTCAGTGATGACAAATTTCTTTGGGTGATGCAGACCTATAAAAAAAAAAAAACCTTTTCAAGTAATGGGAGAGGAAATATGATTTGAAGGGAAGCGGAGAGGCTTTGCTAAGCCACGTCCTAGCGCTAGTCCAAATCTTCCTTCCGCTTTACTCTTGTCCATCCTTTTCTAGCAGTCAGAAGAGCAAAACAAAACAAAACACAACCTCCCAAGATAATCCAGAATCACAGGAGGAGCAATGAGCAGTTATTAGTTTTTTATTAAGCGAGCCATCGAGCAAAAGCATAAGATGACCCTGAAGGGGGAAATGCATGGGACACGCACCCACATTTCTGAAGTCGCTTTCCTGAACATCAAAATGTCAAACTGTCCTGCGTTATGTGAACAGATACATTCTGAAGTACATTTGAGGATATTTTTCTACTCTCTGCTCTAAATATATCCGAATTTTAGATTTACTGAACTGATTGCACATATTTGAAAATATACATTTTATGCCTTTTAACCATGTCTTATTTTCACAACTATTTATATGGTTAGTAATCACTAAACCAGTTGCGTTTTTTTTTTGTATTTCCTCATGCAGTTGTTAGCAGTAAAAACACACAGACATGCTGGTGAACAAAAGATCCTGATAACATAAGCGCCTGAATTACAGGCTCTTTCAGAATGCTTCCATCTGCAGGATATTTCTGCAGGGTGGATTATCTGACAAGGAAGAGGTTTAACCTGCTATCACTGCACTAAGGGATTTTTTTTTCCATCTCATTTCTGCCCCAAGTAAGTGGTGATGTGGGCGTTTTTGTGAGCAGGTTCTGTGTGTGTGAACTGCAATTTCCAAGAGATCATGCCTTGTTCCCTGTGATTTTGAAACAGCTCTGGCATAGTGTTATGGGAAATTGGGCCATTTGCTGGACCCTTCTAGTTGTGTGTGTTTGAGTGTGTGTGTGTGTGTGTGTGTGTGTGTATATGTGTGTGTCTGTGCGTGCGTGCGTGCGCAGTATGAGCGTGAAGGCTAAACTCCTGTATTTATACACTCATCCGTGCTCAAGCCCAGGCTTGAACAGATGGTTTCTGTTTTTCCTGGCAGATTTGTGATGAAGCCACAAAAGGCCCCTGCTTTGACAGGGCGCCAAACGGTTAAGGCTGGAGCTGGCAAAAGCAAGGCAAGGAGAGCAGGGGAGAATGCGAGGGGAGGGCAGTGAGGGGGAAAGAGCGCCGAAGGGAGTGAGAAGAGGGAGAAAATGGAAGATAACAATGGACAATCAACCTTGCGCAGAGAAAATGTCTCCAGCGCGCACTCGCTCGAGCCAAATGTGTTGGAGGCTAAAAAAGAACATGTGGTGATTGGGTGCAAGCAGTCAATCTGCAGCTGTAAACATCCATTAGCTGAGTTTGGACTGTGCTTTCCTGTCCCTATGCAGGGTAAAGAGTGCCCGTGAAGAAGAGGGAGGGTGGTAGGGGGGTGAGTAGATGGAATGTAATTCTAGCCTTGATGGCAGAAAAAGTGAGACAGAATTTTTGACTCAGAGTTTCTGCACTAAACTACACAGCCTGGCTCAGACTGTTTGATGAACTACTTATTATGAGCAAAAAAACATTAATGCATTCTAATAAACGTTCAAAACTGCTTTTCAAATTAAAACCTTTGAAGCTAAATCTAAAATATCTACCAATGACATTAACCTGATATTTTATGCACCCGGTCAACGATTTATCCTGTATTTCATCTTGTTATTTAAAAGCCTTGAGCTGTGAGATATTTTAGTAACTGCACTTATTGACAGTAAACGTAACTGATGTGTTGGGCAATCGAAGAAAAGCTAAAGAAACTGTCCTGAAGAGACATCAGCAGGCAGGTTAGGCATTAATCTATCCTTGCCTCAAGGTGGACATGGCAAAACTCAGAACCACACCTGGTTCTGCTTAAATATGGACACCCCACTTTCGAGGTTAAACCAAGCAAAGGCAAGGGGGGAAAAAAACAACAAAAAAAACCGGGAGGCCTTGACTGGTGCAGCAGAGAGTAAAAGGATGTTAGCTGGTTAATCCCTGCAGCTCCCCTGGTTTCTGTTGGAATAGAAGGTATAAGCTCTGCTTTCACAGGTCAAAGATGCACAAGCGCAAGAATCAGCACTTGTGTTTCCCTGCTGTAAGCGCTTTTGCCAGTGGAAGAAAATATACAGCTATGGCGTGACTTTTCGACAGCCGCTGTTCACGCTAATCCTAAAGATCAACATGAATAGCCATGGCTTTGTTCACAAAACTGCACGACAGGAGCCAATGGCAGTTGTATTCAAAAAGGACCGTCAGAGCTGCAGATCACATATTTGTTCTTCGGAGAGGCGAACCAGAAGAACGACTGTCTGCCAGATAGAATTCAACGCTCTCCAGTATAAAGATACTTTTATTTTCCATAAAAAACATCATTTACCAAAAACAAGCAAGCTATTTTGTCACAAACAGCTGCTCCTAACTGTAGTGGCAGATTTAACCTTTTAAATTAGTGCTCAATCCTTAGTTTGTAATTATATGAAGTTCTCTGGGGCCGAGGCAGCCGGCTGACGACGCTGCTATGAATTTAATTTGACGCGTGTACATATCGCACCAGGGAAGACATCTGCTACAAGGCTGAACCAATAAAAATAATTTTGGTCATCTTGTAAATTGCAGCTCCTGAGGGCGTGTGCTGTTTGTGCTACTGGATGTTCACGGCACTGGACAGAGGCTGGGTTTTGACTGGGAAGAAAATGTTCCGTCTTCCTGCAGCCTTTCCCTCCTCCTTTGTGTGTACCTTAACTACCGCAGATTTGACCAGACCAATTAGGCTGAGCTCTTTCTCATGAACAGCAGGCATCTAAATACAATTAACGGCTGAGATACACCTCAAGCAGGGTTGAGTGGTGACTGGAGAAAATGTTATCATTTCAAAAGTGTTTACCTCCAAACATAATTATATGCTATGCACCTTTTTTTTATTAATGGCTTAAACAGAACAATATAATCTGGGGATTTGTTATTAACCTTAACTGCCTGCATAAATAAGAATAAGCAACTTCAAAAGAATTAAGATTATCTAGTTAATGTGATAACACGACACACTGCAAGATGAAATGACACTAATGCTAATATCACTCACACCTTAATCGATAAAAGCAGAGTTGAGTAGCAGTGGCAGTGAGACTCGATTCTCCCACCAGGCCTCATGGGAGGGGTTGTGTTGGAAAAACAGAAGGCAAAAGGAATTATCTGCTATCTGTAGACTAAGCACGTTGGGGATGTTTAGGAACATTTCTAGCACTGGTATACAAATGATTCCATGACGTCGTCTTTTGAGCAGAGGAAACTGTGGCGGTGAAAAGAACAGCGACGGTCAGGCAACACACCCACTTCCCCAGCTTCCCCTTTTATTGCCTTCATATAAAGCATTCCTGAGAGCTAGTCAGGCCTGGTGTGTTTGCACAGCAGTGGGCGCTTACTCTTGGCACCAGTTCTTTATGAGAAACCAGCTAATAAGAGCAGAGGGGAGAGGCAGAGACAGATGCACTGCACTGTATCGCCCTCTGTAGTCCTGGCTGTAGGCCCGGCACTTTAACAAGCTGTGTACAAGTCGTGAATTGTAGAACAACTGTGCTGGGAAGGACAGTGATTAGCAAAATAAAATCATTATGCGATAAACTGGTGTTGAACAGAAAAGGGAGAAAATAGCACATGCTTTTGGATTTCAGGGTTTGAAAAGCAGAAAACAAACTCCCACTAAACATTAGCAACCTACTTAAAGAGTCATCTATGAACAAAAATGGGATAAGAGAGAGGGAGAAGGAGAAAGGACTGTTGGGAAAATAAACTTTCCTCAGGGCATCGACTGGCACTGGTACAGAGGACTGACTTTCAACACAAAAACAAGATCATGCTTAAGCAAAGAAGGATTTTTGCTGCAAGACAGCGTTGGCTTTTTCCCCACTGCCTATACTGAACTAACCTCACAGCCCTGAACTTCAATTCGCCTGCCTCACTCTATTAAATCCCCCTGACATATTACATATTACAGCCATCTTACTCAAGGGTTATTCAACTTTAGGAATAATATAAGCTACAACAAACATTAAGTAATTGTTTAACGTGTCATGATTGGGTCATCTATTTAGACTCCTAAGCCCTCTGTAATTGCTTAAAGACTTTCTGATAAAATCCTAACTCACTCTATGACATTAATTACATGACAATTTCTCTTTCTTTGTGCTATACTGAGTGGGTAAACACAGCCATAACAAGCAATGTATCTGAACACGTAGCCGAACTGCTACTCTAGTCAAACATATATTCGCTTGTGTCAACACTCCTTTGGTTAATATTTATTTGCTCTGAATTTGACGTCTCAGCACTGGTTCCTTTCGTACCTGGTATTTCCTTTAATGCCTAATCGGCCTTGTTAAATCAATAAATTAACATACGTTTTAAACTCGCTCGTGTTACACGGGATCCAGAAAGACAGTGAGACAGGGAAGGCAAACAGCTGACCTTTAAATGACAAACATGGTTTATGTCAGAGCCAACATGGATTTCGCTCAAACTGTGCGACACGCTTTAGAGCTAATAAAAACGAGATATTTCTAGAAACACGGTCTGAGTAAGTACATTGCTAAGTAACTATGAGATTATATATAAATCGATGTAAGCTGATAAAAAGACACTACGGCTTATAGCTACTAAATCACACTCAAGAGTGTAGGATTACATCTGTCAATTGGTGAATTAGTTAAAATGACATGCCAGCAAACGCAAGCTATGATCTACATCAATGACCTTAATGAAGATCAAGTCTACTGTCAACCGCAACACATTCCTCAGGTTCAACATCTCTGTGCCTAAATCTTCTGTAATCCCACTGAAATCAATCTGTCAGTTGTGGTACAGGCCACCAATCACACGTTTGGTATAAAGAGTGAACTGCGCAACTTGACGAAGGCTAGAGAGTGTTTATTCTAGGGCCAAGTTGAACTTGTTCTATGTATGTTCTATGTATGCAAATGCCGTAAAATCGAGTAGACACAAGCGCTCGGAAAATGTAAAACAGAATTTACTACTTTACTAAGCAAAGCATTCGGGTGAATACACTTCTCAAATGTACAGCACCTGCATTACTTTAAACAAATCTAACAGTTAAAGTTAATATAGTTTGTTTTAATGCAATACAGCTAAACTCTTTAAAGGGAAGAAGGAGATGGTAATAAACAGAGCAGAATTGTGAAGTTATCAGTTTATCAGCTATCAGCGAGGCGCAGATATAAAGAGCGCCTTCCTCAGCAGCGCTGCATAAAGTCATCGTTCTGTTTTGGTTGCAAACACAGTGTGTTTACTGTTCTCGGGAAACCATCCAACAACCTAATATGCTTACTGTTAAATCTAATATCCATGCACCATTTCCATCCGTGAGCTACTTGTATCTCATTTCTTTCACTAGCCCAGGGTGAGCGCGATCTGACTCCGGCGTGTCCGTTGTAAATATTAGAAAGGAGTGCGGAAAAAAAAGGTCTACGAACTCAAAAGTGACTTCATTTAAAGGAAAAAGTGATTTCACTGAACAGGAAAAAAGCTTTACAATTAAGTGAAAATGGCTTACCGTTTCCTTGTTCGGTAGAAGCTCTTTCCGAATCCTGAAGAAGTTTTTGCCGTACTGTCTCAGTCCTTTTATGAACCGTTTCTGTTTGCAAGAAAAAAAAGAGCACAAAAAAAGGAGACGGGGAATCAGATAACCATTTTCATGTGTATACAAATACCTCGTGTTGTAAATAGAAGAAAATATTTTGATAGCTATCTCTGTGGCGCAAGAGCTAGAGGTTAGCAAAGGGGGGAAAGAATACAGGAAAATGACAGCAAAAGCAAGAAGGAGAGCTCTAAGTAATCCACAATAAAAAGCAAACGTGAATGCGATTTCACGTGAAACAGAATAAAACAAACTGCTAACTGCACGCTGGAGGCATCTGAAGTTCAAAAGTGAACTTCAGTAAGTTACGGAGAATCTCAACACGCCTTTCCTGACCGAGCAATTCTCATACACACACTTCAAAGAAAAGCTCAGTTTCGGTGAGAAGTTAAAAATAAATAAATAAATAACAAATCTCGCCTATATAAAATCACGGAAAATGATTTGAGCGTAACTTGTACATTTTTAGCAGGTTTAGAAATCTCTAATCTTTATTTAACTTCCACAGTTAAAGTGCCGGCTTATACACTTCGCTCGGTGTAATTACAACACCTTGGGAAATACAGATGATTATTTTCTTTGCTTTAAATATTTCTATTCCTTTAAAAAGCCACAGACTGTGAGCCATAAAAAAAAAGCAGAGGCAGGAAACATTCATAAGCAACGAACCAGACAAGCAGCAGATTTACTTTCTTGTTCCAGAGACGAGCCCCGCTCCACAGTAATCTCAACCAATGCTTTCCACCTACTAACTCCGCCGAATAAAACCTGCTCAAGTCCGTTTGGAGCACGCTCCAATTCACTACGTCCACTTGCAGGTAGAGGAAAATCCAAGGCACAAAATCCACAAAGTCCCCAAAGGTGCGACGCTTTTTTATAAGCAAGAAATAGCTTGTCACTCTCTGCTCCTCCACTACAAAGGGGAAGGCTTTACATGTGATCTTTCTGCTAGGGAGCCTCTGTTTGGCGGCAGTGTAGAAAACATGGAGTGGAGTTCTGCTCTGCATGGTGGCTCTCCGTCACTCAAGTGTGCTCCGAGTGCGAGCATGCTGCTCGAGCTGCCTTTATGTGTGTGTTAGCCCTGCAGTTTCACATCTGCCTGTCTCATTAGTACGCCAACCCCCTCAGTACAGCTTGAAGAGACTGAACCGTTTATTAAATACACTTGAAGCATGGCAACACAGACACCACCTGAGCAGAAAGGAGCACAACCGGAGTGGTCTGTGTGTATGTGTGTGTGTGTGTGTGTGTGTGTGTGTGTGTGTGTGTGCGCGTGCAGAAAGGTTCAGGAGATGAATAAATGTAGACAAGCCACCAAGAAAACCAGACATGGAGCCCCTATTGAATGTTAGCGCATAGAGTCTGTGCTGGTTATGTAACTAAGGAAGTGTTTACACATGGCTTTTTAAAAGAACAATCTGTGGCAGGGCGGGGGCATTTCTTTTTCCAAATGACACTGTTTACACTATTTCCCCTTCAAAGCTCTCTTAAATCTCACACCAAATTGCATCTTTGAGATAATGAAAAGGCAAATTCAACAAATGCCATCAAATCTGCTTCTTCCTTGCCTTGGCGTTTATACAAGCAGAAACAGATTAACATGCTCAGACTCGAACAAGGGGAGGAAAAAAAGTCAAAAAGCCAGAAAGTAAATAATTAAACGCTCTAATGTGGTGGGAGGTGTAGTGGATTAACCAGTAGGTGGAGCAGTGTTCAAGACGACCTGGAGTTTGATTTACCTTGCAATCAAAAATGAATGCAAGTTAAAAATAAACAAACAACAAAGCAGCCTTTTAAGGCTTACCTTACAGTAACGGCAATAAAAAAAAAAAAGCATGAATGAGGAAGTGACATTGTGGCATCCCAGATGTACTGCTCCATTGAGCCTCTGCCACCTCGAGCCCGACTAACATCTGGCACAACAACTGGGGATCAGAGCTGGACTAATAGGAACAGGATAAACAGCTCTTCTACATGTAGGTACCTGACATTCTCATGTGTTAATGAGGCCATAAAACAGCGGCGTGCAGGTCACAGGTCTGTCCCACGGCATTTTGTTAAACACACAGAGAATCTGCCATCGTCATTCGGGGTCTCGGTTCCTGACCGGTGGGCCAAAACCAATTACACCTGCCAGGCTTGTATGCGCGTGTTGTTGCTGGCCTGATTGTGTCGCCGTAATTACGTTATGCCTACTGTAGCATATGCACCGCTTGGGTGTCTGCGGGAGCTGCGTGAGCACCACTTTATCATTTTCTCGCTGTCTCCGTCTCGAGCTCTGTGCTTTGCTCTTCGGCTCTGCTTTAAGGCTCCATTTCAGCTGCCTGGGCTCGCTGCTTTCTAAACCCAGCTAATAAATCATCCTCCAATCTGCTCACTGAGTCGCTCTGCCCCTGCCACGATTGCTCCAGCCCTGGGTTGCTAGGCAACCAGGCAGAGAAGAGGCGGGGCTGAGGGGAGAGAGCCGGAGGGAAGGAGGGAGGGAGAGTAAAGGGAGTGAGAGAAGGAGGAGGGGAGGGTTACCAAATCACCAGGCGCGCATTCTGCTGAAACAACGGGCTTCTCTTTTTTTTTTTTTTTCAGAAATTGTTCCAGAGAGCTGGCTCTTTTTCCCTGGTTTTGCTTCACACCCCCTCCCTTTCTCTCACTGCTCAACAGTACGCTATTGTAAAAGAAAGATCACGGAGAGGGAAAAAAAAAAAAGGAAAAAGGCCATTGTGACTCGAGCATACTTCCGGCTTAAACAATAATTGTTGGAAGTTAAGAAACTAGTTCGTACAAGCGTTTATAAAATGATACAAGCGTTTACAAAAAAAGATGATGCCGGACATAAAGATAAGTGCGCTTCAAATGCAGCGGTGGTGGTCCAAACATTTTCAAAGAAATGCCTCTTTAAGTGAGCTTTGTCTAAATACACAGCAGGCTTGTGAAATCACCACTTGACCTTTTGTGTAGGCTGACCTGCTACGCCGGGGTGGAAAGACTGCAGGATAAATTTAGTCGAGAAAAAAAACACGAAGTGTCACGAGAGAAAAAAGTGACGACGATGACATCCGCGCACACAAACCGACCGCAAATGCAAACATAACACAGCCCACATCCTGCATATATGAACCTTATATAATAAACAAACCACAACAGTAAAAGAGCATGACCTACAAAACCGGCTGAAATAATCGTATTAATCAGGTTCTACACTGTGCCACTTAAACAGGCATTTCGGCTCAGTCACGGTGCACGCATTTGTGCAGTGTATAAATATGCAACAACTCAGCAAAACCAGCTCCTGTGTAGAAACAAAGGTGACAGGAAACATGGTAGCATGGCCTTCCTGCCCTGCCTAACTCGAAGTGCTATTAAAAACTCTCTAAATCTGGCTATCGCAGCACAAACAAAACCTGCTTTGAGGGAGTGTGAGGGAGAGAAAACACCTCTTAGAAAAAGGCTAAATTAACTTCAGGGTGGGTGGGCACTTTCACAGGCCACAGGAAAGTGTTCTGAGATTATGCCTCCATACACACACCCACACACAAAATCTCGCGCACACACTCTCTCTCTGTCTGTTGAGCTGTGTGTCCTTTCCTCTATTCCATCAACAGTCACTGGGGTGGAGTTTGGGGGATTTTCAGTGGGGTTTTGGTGAGCAGGATGTGCAAATCCATGCTCTCACCACAGGGGGGCCATGATGACACGCTGCCTGCCGCCTCACCGGGCACTTGAGCTATCTAAGACCTCACGCCGTCATTCATCACCGCTTGACAAGCAGCGTGATAATACACAGCAGGACTACAGAGTGGGCAGAGACTCAGATTTCAGACCGAGAGCAGCGACAGGACGACCGCCATGCCAGCTTGTGCACTTCCTCTGGAAAATTCCACTGTGTCTATTGGGTAAAGGACATGAAAAAACCATTAAAGCACATGGGGGCATTAGAGGAAGCATGCCGTGACATAATGATAAGTTTAAAGGGTGCAGTCTGGGTCCTGCTAGGCACAGGGTTCCAACCCTGTTTACAGAGGGATATTGGAGAATGCAAACTAGTCTAGCTAAGCAGGTACCCGGAAAAAGCAAGGTAGATTCTGGAGAAATGGCCACTGCCCAGCTGCTCAAAGGAGAGAGAGAGGAAGAGAGAGAGAGAATGGTGAAGAGTGACCCCAAATGGGGGTATTCTGTCATTTCAGAGCTAGTCACTGTCACTTGTATTCACATTTCAAAAAGGAGTGGTAGAATAATGAGGCCTGGGTCCTGCGGGCTGAGAAAGAGCGAGAGTGTGAGAGAGACAGAGCGCACTCATGAAACAGAGCTGGAGAGTATAGAGAAAGCGGGGGCTGATAATAAATAAATGAGGAGCAGAAGGCAGGGCTGGTATGAGCGCCAAGGTCAGGGCTACATTTACACCTGTCCCTCTAGGCTCTCGGAGCTGCAAAGGCACAACTTGAAATCAGATCAGTGGGAGTGGTGTCCTTGGCATTTTGTGGCAGTGGGGAGGTGGTGTGCGTGTGTGCGACGTGGCTCTCGCCTCCTGTCTCCAACCCCCTCCGGCAGCACGCGCGCACACAAACACACACGCATACACACACATCAAAGGCCGACAGTGAAGTAATCGAGGCCACCTCTCATACACTATTCATCTCCTCGCTGTATTATTCATCTGAGACAGACTGTTACACACTTCGCTTCACACACACTCTATACTACAGACATCCAAAAATGAGTGTTTACGGTGCATGCCAAAACACCCGGGTCTCAATCAATACAGAACAGCGCAAAGACACTCATTCTTTTTCAGGGACTAATAAATGACCCACATTTTTCCATGTTGCCCAAGGAGCAGATGGAGAAAGTGCTACTAGTATTGATGTTTATTGTCTAACAGATAAGAAGTTATCTAATGGGCTTAATCACAAGCTCCTAACGCCATACCTGCATACATGGCTAAAAGACGCAAGAACCTGTGAAGAAAAAAAGCTCTTTTTTTTCAGTTAGCTGCGTTTCTACTTGCATCGGCTTCATTCAAACATCTTCAGCTGTTAATCAGCAAACTTATTTACTCGCATCCATTATACCTTGATTGTGAATAAAACCCGCATCTTGGATAACTAGATTCTAAATCCTCAGTGACAAAGAAAAAGTTTAGGTACTTTCCCTGTGAATGGAAAGCCACGTTTTTATGAGATCTTTCACAAAGACAGAAGGAGAGAGAGAAGAGCAAGGGTATTTCAGGCCTTCTTTATGAATGAAGTGACTCAGTAACATTGGGTGTGGACGCAGAACCACATGTCACAGCGCCTTTAAAACTTACAAAGCTGGAGTGGCTTCAAAAAAAAAAAAAAATCATGCCTCAAATCATCAATCATTACCATTCTCAAGAAACGCCTTAGAACAAAAAATCTTTCCAGCTCTTGGCTTCTTTAGTCCTGAGAACAACAATTTCAACTCTCTTGCTTTCTTGCAGCACTGTCCTCTGCCCTGTAGTGAATATTTATTCTGCACACTGTAAACAGGATGCAGCTGCCATGTTCTAGGGGACTTCACTGGTGTGTTTGTGCAAAACAGCCACCTTAGTTAGAAAATGAACTCGTCTCTTACCACTTCATCCTCGGACCAGCACTTCTCAATTAACTTGGGGACGGGTTTCTTCACCAGACGCTGCAGTGCTTTCCCGGCATCGTAGCTGCTTTCATGAAGCTGCAAAAAAGAGGCACCAATTAATTTTTTTTAAGTACTAGGAAAAGCCTATTTAAAAAACACAGAGAGGTAGTGGTAGGAATGTCTATGATTGACTTTCCATAAGTGGATCAGAGCGATGGAGTTTGAACAGCTGGGGGTGGATATGCAAAAGCCATAAAGCATTAGGTAGGACGCAACCTACATAAGCTACACCGAAAACTTGAAATAAACTTCCTGTCAGTAACCTCTTATTGAGCTTCATTAAAAAAAAAAAACAAAGAAAAAATGCAGAAACACACACAGATGTAGGCTAAGGCTATATCTGGTAGTTTTAATGTAATGTAATGTAATGTAATATAATATAATATAATATAATATAATATAATAAATGACACATACAACTCTTGCCACTGTGAAGTTTGTTATTTTCCTATACAATTTTTAGTTATGGTTAATTGTCTATGAGACAAGTTAGTTCCTGAATATCTCTTATGGTATCATCACCAGCTTGTCTTATTAACGTTTTCTCTGTCTGCATTAAAGATGCGCGACAGTCCCCTCATAAATGTGAAACAAATGTCTGCTTACAGATGTTTTCTTTGCTAAACAACATTTCAAATTCTACCTATTATTAGCTCATGTGAAGCATCCACCAGTCCTTGTGAATAGGTTACTACAGAAACAATACCATATTAGAATATGTAGAATATGTAATATAAACCTGTGGCTTGAATCATAGCCGGCACTGCTGTCAGAGCTCAGGTTACAGAAAATAAAATCATCAACGTCTGACCAAGTTGTGGTATAAAGTAATTTAATATAAAGGTATTCATTCTTTCATTCATTTCATTCAAGGGTTCATTCTCCTCGCTGTAAAGACTATATTTTGTCTATATTTAGTATTTAGCTATAATATCTCTCATGGCCATGAGGAGGAAAAAAAAAGAAGTCCACAATTTCCATCATCTCATTGCCATGGCCAATGCACAAACCTGGAGCCAATATCAAAAATCATTACATGCGGGGCTGAAACAAAACAGGGGGGTGGGGAGTCGGGGTCAAGAAACAGTGAACCGCAGACAGCATTAATTCTCCGCTCTTCCCTCCTCGGTCCAAATGGAAATGCCATGTTAACTGCATTTTGAGCTCAGTGGTTTATGCCTTCCTCCGTTTTCTGTTTTGTTTCAGGGAGAAGGAAGGAAGAGGAATTGTCATCATCATGTATCATGAGCCGTGGAGCATGTGAGGGTAGCGTTAGCTACCAGGTGTTCAGTGCTATTACAGTCCACTGTAGCTGAAGATGTGTGTTCATTTGAAGTAAGGTGAGCACATTCCACCCTGAGCTTCTGCGTCTTCCCTAAGGCAGAGCCATGCTCCATGTGCTCGATAGCCTGTGGGCGTTTCTGGAAAAAGCAAGCAAATGTGGGGAATAGCAGAGGGATTTTCTACAATCTGTCTTCATCTGCTATTACACGTCTGGCTTGCCAGGGACATCTCATTTCACCACTAGTGTCTCTTCTAGTTGACACCTAATTGTCCAGGACAAATTGCCCCTTTTCTTCCTTATTTTCTTTTCTTTTTTTAAATCGGCAGAACCCAGCTGTGGAACGTCAGTGTAAGGATTAGAAGAAAAAGTGGAGTAGAATTACAAAAGCAAATTTGTTTGAAGTTGCTATGAACAGCAAAAAGTTCTCAGAGCCAGTGACTGTTTTATTGCTAAGTATAAAAAAGGCAGACTTTGATTATTTCAGACCACAAAGTGTAATTGTACACTAGATGGACTAACGAGTGGGACGTGAGCCATTACCATTACCGATTCGGCTCTGTAAGCAAAATACTGTGCAGTAATCACTCCAGTTTGGACATGCAGTCCTGCTAACACCATTTTCTTAAACACTTCCCTCTCAAAAGCTTAACGGCAGAGAAAATGACTCCTCCTGATGCCTGTGGTCTTATCCCTAAGACACCATTCCGCTGATGGATACATTATGGCTTTCCTGACTGGAGCTAATCGGATTGGCCTAATTGCTGCCTTTGTGTTTTCCTGGATGATTTCCCCCCTCAGTCAAATTACAAGAAACACTGAAACGGCGATACAACAATATGTTAAGACTAATTTAAAATATTAAACTGGGGAGAAGACAGGAGTTGCAGCCTGTAAGTAATTACTGGCTATAATTCAAAAACAGAGGTTATGCTTGCGGACAGAAATTTGTTCAGATGTTTTAAATATTATTATATAATGCAACTTTACAAAGACAAGAATGTTGCCAAAAAAACCCCTGAAGAGTAGAGTAGAGTAGAGTAGTGTCCTCAACTTTCACGCAAGTTCCTGCTTCTGGTGGCTTCCAAACACAGAAACACTGAACTGGGGTCGTTCTGTGGCGAATATGAATCAGACACCGAGTAAGTGCTACTCAAATTTACATCTAAAAGGAATTGCTTGGAAGGTCCATTGTTAGCTTATTTTATCCCCTCTACGATTGTAATAGTGTAGGTTTTCACCTGCGCTCCCTTGTGGTGAAATAAATCAACTGCATGATGTCAATAGAAAAAAATGGACCGGAAGAGCAAAAACCAACAGTCCAACAGTCTAGTAATTTCTCTGCTCATATAACTCAAAGAACAAGTTAATTACCAGGTTTAGTAAAATGCAAACCATGCAGGAACAGAGCTGTGCACCCAGGCATTATAACGTATTTAAAACAACAAAATTAAATGTAAATTTCAGTACAATTTATTATCGTACGTGACAAAGGAAAGCCACGTTTCTAATCAGTCAAATATTTAACCAGCATGAGGTAATCTGCATCTGAGCCTCGATAACACATTTTAAGACGCTGTGTTTCCTTTTCCCAGACATTATAGTGAAACTGGGGCATTTGGGTCAGAATACAAAGCTGTGCTTTGTTCATGCATCAGTATTAGAGACTTGTTGAGCAGCGCGAAGCGAAATGCATTCATCATCCACATAAACCTTAAACAGACCGAGCCGCAATACCGTCCCTGGCCATTTCACTGACAGATTACCAGTTATGCTTTTTATACCCCATAAAATTGCAGAATCTTGCTGACAGCAGATTAAATTTATGAGTGGAGCAATTCCAACTCTTGGTAATGTTTGGTCTGTTATGTTAGGGGAAAAAAATATGAATCCTCCTGCCTGGTTCTACTTTTAATTGCATCCAACATGCTAAAAGCAATTAGAAATAAATCCATCTTCGCTTTGAGAGAGCATTGCTAATATGTGGAGTTAATAATGCAGGACTCATCGTTCTGATGTGTGTGTGTTGCCCTGGTTACTGAATATTTTTGTTGCAAGAAATGGTACGTTTTATGAATATTAAGAAACACCTAATGGCAATTTACTAACAAATATCATTTATTTTGGTGCATGGGAAATAACCAACTTACAGTGTTTAATGCATTGAGTGTAGTGTCGTCGCGTGAGGCAGCCAGACAGCCGTCCTCCGTCGAACCTCCATCACACATCCCTGCAAACGCCGCCATGCTCCTGCACACACAAAGATGTGTTACACAAGCTGCACAGCCTTAAAAATGCATGTATGGACACATGACAACTTTAGCCTGCAAAGCAGTTTGTTGGGTTTTTTTTAAAAAGTGAGTATGGCCAGGCTGTGTGAACTCACCTGGCTGCTCGCAGGTACATGAGCAGGTCACAGTCGTTGACCCCCGGCATCCAGACCAGCTCCTCATTTTCGGTCACTTGGCCTCCAGGAGATGGGAAAGGCTGCAGCTCTGGGAGCTTGGCCTATTAAATCATCGAGACAATCTTACAAACAAACCACAAAAAGCACAAGCAGTGCTTCTGCTAAATATCAATTTCCAAGTGTGGTCCTTATGTGGCTAGAGGATGGGTTGAGGAAACGATTTGTGCTGAATGATTTTAAAACCTGTAGTTGAATAACTTTGGTCACACATCAAATGCCATCTGTCTTCACATACAATATATTTAATATATTAATGGAAAAAACTAAGTGTTTAATAAGGTCTTAGCAGCTGCCAGAACAGCCTCAATTCCCAGTGCATAGATTCTACAAGTCTCTGAAAGAGTACTGGAGAAATGAACACCATTCCTCCTAAAGACAGACCCTAGATTGGTGGGTGTTTTTGATAATAGTAAACAATGCTGTGCCATCACTAAAAATGTCCCAAAATAATTCAACTGGGTTCAGATCTAATTGTTGCAAAGGTACGGGCACTTGTACCACATGCTTTGCATTATTTATATATTTATCAAGCCATTCCCTGAGCCCTTGTGCCCTGTGCATGGGGGTGGAGTCATCTTGTAGGAGACCACACCTATCATCTTGGTATAAAGTCATCAGTCAGAAGAACTTTGGGATAAGTAGAACTACAGAATGCTAGCTTGAAGCTTGCTTTTCCTTTAATTTGTCACTGTGTGTGTCTTTTTGGTGTGGTCCACATTAAACATCACAGCATTCCATCATGCACATTTTAATGTCAGCAGATACAAGTAATATCATTCCCTCATGCTTCTGCTACGACACCGCAATAGAATTTAACCAAAAGAAATCCATTCATACAAGAGCAGTTGTATTAATATATCAACAGCACTGACACAATAGTAATATAACAATGATTTATTACTGCATTAACAAGTGAGCAGCGCTCCTAATGCCCCTAAACTCCCTGTGACAAGTCTTAATTAAGTCCATTTGGACTAGAGAAGTGCAATTTTAACAGAAGAAGCTTAACACTTGAATTATTTTTTTCAATGTCATTTATTTTTTGCATTACTCCCAATTACTGTTTGCATGATCTGATTTCCTTATTGAAGGATATCTTAGATACACTATATTGCCAAAAGTATTCACTCACCCACTCACTTCCATGGCCACAGATGTATAAAATCCAGCACCTAGGCATGCAGACTGCTTCTACACACATTTGTGAAAGAATGGGTCGCTCTCAGGAGCTCAGTGAATTCCAG